>OZ004713.1:30257250-30762250 GCA_963924515.1 Vespertilio murinus | reverse complement strand
TTTAGTTTGATTGAAAAGTCTGCCTCAGGAGTCAATAGACCCAGGACCTTGTCCCGGATGCTGACCAGACCTCTCGGTGCTGAGGGCTCAATGACTAAGCCAGGGAGAGGGAGAGGCAGGAGGGGGAGTCAGGGCGCCAGGTGAGGCCAGTTTGAGGCAAAGGAGAAACATCAAAATAAAAGGCCAAATTAAAGAAAATAAGGTTTCTGTGTGGTTACAGTTCTGGATATATTAGTTCATGAATCCCTTTCACAACCCTTTGATATAGCCGCCAGTATTATCCCTTTTTATTTCTAAAAAATGTATTTTTATTGATTTCAGAGAGGAATGGAGAGGGAGAAAGAGAGACATCAACGATGAGAGAGAATCATTGACTGGCTGCTTCCTGCACACCTCCCACTGGAGATCGAGCCCACACCCTGGGCATGTGCTGTCCAGTCCACCCTCCTATGGGGCAGTAAGGTGTTCCTGGGCTGCCCTGTCCTCCTGGGGCAAACCCCGAGCAAGCGGGGCAGAGAGAGGTGAGGAAAAGGCAGGGAGGGTGGGGCCCGCTGGGCCAGGGCTGATGTCAGTCCTCTCCACCTGGGCCGGTTTTCCTCCAGAGGCCTCTGTAGGGTCCCAAACAACCCAGCAGATGGCCCCCATGCTTCCCGCTGGGCCCTCCCTCCTGCTGGGCCCTCCCTGTAGGTGGAACTAGAAAGCCAGGCTGTGATCACAGAGGGAGCGTCAGTGAGTGGGCCCAGCCAATGTTCCTGGAGGACCTCAGGGGAAACCCTTAAACCCTGAAGTCCTGGCACAGAGTCACCCCCAATACCTGCCCCTCCTCTTTGTCCTAACTATCCTCTGCTGCACCTAATTTTTCCCCCAACTCTCCCCTGAAACTTTGCCCTCCAAGGGCATCTCACATGCCCAGGGCAGTAGCTCCTCTCAGTCCTCATCCTTCCCCTGCCCTGCCCCCGTCCACACTGCATTTCCTGCCTTTGAAAGTCAAAGCCTTCCCTAAGGCATCTTCACTTTCTCCCAAGAGACCTTTCCCTCATGGCTTGACCTGTAAAGCGTGTGTGTGTGTGTGTGTGTGTGTGTGTGTGGTACTTGTGTGTGTGTGTGTACCAACCATATGCAGTTCCCAAGGACAAGAATGTGCCAACGGGGATACCGAGGCACCGAGAGCTTAGGTAACTTGTCCATGCCATCCCACTAATTAAGGGAAGAACCAGAATTGAATCCAGGCTGCCTGACCTCCGGGTCTTCTTCACCATATCATCCGCTGCTCTACCAAAATACCATGCCATTCCCTCCCTGGCCATCTCTCCCACTGCTGGTGTCTGAGACCCAAGTGGGTAAAGATAGAGTTTTATGCATTCTGGTCTTCCAGGCATATATGAGATGCTTGTTATTTAGGTGTTGTATGTGCTGTATGAATGAGTGACCAGAGTACCAGGGTCAGGGCAGGAAACGAAAGAAGATGCTGCCGTGGAGGAAAGGGAGGCGAGAGGCTGGCTCCAGGATTCCCTCACTCGGCTATCCCGGGGGACTTTTTCAGGACCAGGGGCCAGGTACAAGGGTGACACACTGCCAAGTCCCAATACTGACATGATCACCACCCATCTTGGGTAAGAAGCCATCTGGGGCAGAGGTGGTGGGCACAGGGCCCTGGCCCTCCAGCAATTGTCCTCAGCCCTGTGCCCACCGCCTCTGCCCCAGATGGCTTCTCCAGAGCAGCAGAACAGGTGGTATCTTCCCCGTCCAGGTAACAAAAACCAGGGCCACTCAGAGGCACAGGTGCCGTGCATCTCAGATGAAGTACGTGCCCACAGTCACAGGAAGAGTCTCTTAAATATTAACGTCACTTCCCACATGCCCTGGGCTCAGGCGTCCCACACAACGAGTCTTGGAATTTAACACGGACCGTGCGTGAGCCTGAAGAAGGTGATGGATGACCTTCCGGGAAATGTGTTCCCGGTCATGGCAGCCAAGTGGAAACCACACCCCTCCCCTGATGTGCAGCCCTGGGTCACAGCGTAGTCCCACAAGGGGTCAAGGGTGAAGCTACCAAGCATTCCCTGAGTTGCAGATAAGCCAGGAGAGAGAGGAAGCAAGGTGGCAGCCCCAGGGAGACCACAGCAGGCCTGGGAGACAAGGGGAGGGCAGCGCCCCAGGAAGTGCATTGCGCTTCAGAATGGCACCTGTGCCCCTGGGAGAGTGCAGCTGAACTGGGCCTTAAAGAACTAGTAAATCCGATTTAATCCTGGGAAGAGGGTGACCCCTCAGGTGAAATTGGAGGCTCCCTGCAGGAGGAGGGGCTAGTTCAGAGGCCCTGAGCCTGCCCCTCACTCACTTTGTCCCTTGTTCCCTGAGCCTTATGAATCAAGCCCTCAGGGACCGAAGGATTGATGGTGGGCAGTAGACGGGCAGGTCTTCTCACTCCCACCTTCGCAGCTCCAGCACCCACCTCCACTGTTTGCAGCAGTAGAATCACCCCACAGAGCTTAAAATAATACATGCCACTGCCCCAGCTGGTTTGGTTCAGTGGACAGAGCGTCAGCTGGAGCACTGAAGGATCTCAGGTTTGATTCCAGTCAAACCAAAGTCAGGTGCAGGATTCATCCCCGGCCTGGGTCCAGGGTGTGCTGGAGGCAACCAATTGGTGTGTCTCTCCCAAATCAATCTCTCTCTCTCTCTCTCTCTCTCTCTCTCTCTCTCTCTCTCTCTAAAAAGCAATGGGAAATATTAATGAGACAAAGCCCTCTGCTTGGAGTTCCTTATTTGATCCCTGCAACAGCCCAGGTGTTTTTGTCCGAATTTTAAAGACGAGAAACCGAGGCTCCCAGTTCTTGGTATGGTGCCCGGCCGGAGTCCTAAGAGAGTAGGTACTAGCCAGGCAGAGAAGCTGGATGTGTGTGTGTGTGTGTGTGTGTGTGTGTGTGTGTGTGTGTGTGTAGTGGGGGTGGGGGGGGAGTATGCTCAACATGCAGAGTCCCAGGCCCCAAGCACCTGGTGGGACTGCTCCATGGAACAGCTGAATTTGGGAATGACAAAGATAAAAGGGTTTTCTTCTTTCCACCCACTTCCCTCGCCAGCCATGGTCCTATCTCCCCGGGCCTTTCCTTACTGATATCTCCTTCAAATGCCACCTCTTCGGAGAAGCTGTATCTGCCAATCCATTAATAAAAATCATCTCCCACCCTAGCCAGTTTGGCTCAGTGGACAGAGTATCGGCCTGTGGACTAAAGGGTCCTGGGTTCGATTCCAGTCAAGGGCACATACCTCGGTTGCAGGCTGGATCCCCAGCTCTTGTCAGGGCAGAGGGCAACCCATCAATTGATCTTTCTCTCTCTGTCTCTCCCATTCCCTTCCACTCTCTCTAAAAAAATCAATGGAAAAATATCCTCAGGTGAAAATTAACAAAACGAACAGAACATGTCACCTCCCCCCGTCTCTTCCCCCCTCATCCTGCCACCTCTCTCCAGAGCGGTGCCCCCAAAGTGTGGGCCTGGGGCTGCTGCCAGCCTTGCACTGTCCTCTGACCAGATATGGAGAACATTTGGATATTATATGCAAGTGTTCTAGGAATCCACTACAATTGTATTTCACAAAAGAATTGGTCCAAGACAAATTAGAAAATTTTATTTATTTATTAAAAAAAATAAAATATATATATATATATATATATATATATATATATATATATCTTTATTGATTTCAGAGAGAAGAGAGATAGAAATATCAATGATGTCCAGGGGGCTGTGTGCTCCAGATGAGCCATGTGCCCCAGGGGACCGTGTGTCCTGGGAGAGCTGTGTGCTCCGGGGGAGACATGTGCCCCAGGAGAGCCGTGTGCCCCGGGGAAGCAGTGGGACCCGGGGGGAGGGGCGGTGTGAACCAGAGGAGGAGCGGATTCTATTCGTGTGGTCCTGAGATAGTCACCATAAAACAAGCAGATTGTCAAATGACAGCGGGGAGGGGAAGGAGACCTGGGGGGAGATAAGAGAACAACCGAAGGACTGGTATGCATGCATATAAGTACAACCAACGAACACAGAACTCTGGGGAGGGAGGGCATGAATGGGAGGTGGGGGGGGGGCAATGGTAAGCTATGTACACATATAATACCTTAATAAATTAAAATAATAATAATAAGGAGAAGAAGAAGAAGAAGAAGAAGAAGAAGAAGAAGAAGAAGAAGAAGAAGAAAGAAATATCAATGATGAGAGAGAATCATCAGCTGCCTCCTGCACGTCCCCCAATGGGGATCAAGCCCACAACCCGGGCATGTGCCCTTGACCAGAATCAAACCCAGGACCCTTCAGTCCGCAGTCTGATGCTCTATCCACTGAGCCAAACCAGCCAGGGCAGAGAATTTTAAAAAGTAATTCTTCACTCCCAGGAATTTGAGGGATGCTGCTCAAAGCATGATTGGCACCTCAAAGTCATGTTTTCACTTGTTGTTTAGCTTCCGTCTCCCTGCTACACCGCCCGGTCCGCACAGCAGGATTCGCTCCTCTTTGTTCACTGCCAGCTCCCTAGCCTGGGACAGTGCCTGGCACAGAGTGGGCACTCAGTACTTAGTGGCTGAATGAATGTGTGAGTGAATGAATAAAGCAAGCGGTCCCAGGTAGATCCTGTAACTCTCTGGTCACTTCTGGTTATTGAAACTCAACCCAATCCACTTGGTGGCCTGTTGAGAAGCCCAGCCTGTGTAGGTGATAAGGCCAGCGGGGTCTCTGATGGGTCCAGACAGGAGGTGGTCAGGTTGGGTTGGAGAACTCACTTCAGAGGCCGTGTCAGAGCCCATGCCAGAGAGGTGGGACCATCCGCAGACTGAGCAGCTGGCTCCTGCCCTACTCCCCCCCTTAGAGGGCCCCACTCTGGCTCTCCTCTGGCCACGCCCCTCCCTGGGGTGAGGACTCTGCAAGGCCAAGGGGTCCTGCCCACCACCAGGAGTCTGTGCCCACCTTCCAGACCACACCTCAGGTGTCCAAGATTCCAGAATTCCCTGCCAACCCACTTCTGGCCCCTGGCCCCTGCCTGGGCCTCTGCCCGCATCAGTCCTCCCCGGGCAGACCACACCGCCATTACTCAGAAGCCACGGCCCCTGCAGTGGCCAATGGGAGCTGTTTGCAGAATGAGAGCAGGCTGGGGGCCCACGCACGTGCAGGTCAGAGCCTGGCAGGCCAGGAGCCAGAGCCTTCCGGTTTCTTGCTCCCAGACCTGCCAGTGCTGAGGCTGGATGTGAGCAAGAGATCCTTAAAGGGCGGTTCTCCTATCGTGGGATCCCGGGGTGTCGGGTCCCAGCCACCCCCATTCAGGGGGACTGGTCTGAGGTTAGGGGTGCGCTAGGCTCCCCAGCTAGCTCTCATGGGGGCCAGAGCTGAGAGCCTGCTGGAGAGATGCTGCCGCAGACCACAGTCCAGGCGAGAGGGGCAGGGAGAGAGGGGAGGCCTGTGCTATGGAAGGTGGGGAGAGGTCCCCGTGCGGGGGAGTGGGTCTGAGCCGGGTCTTTATTTTTTAAAGATTTTTATTACCTAGTTGGTGTAGCTCAGTGGTAGAGCATAGACCTATGAACTAGGACAGCCATGGGCAAACTATAGCCTGAGGGCCGGATCTGGCCCATTCGGCTGTTCTATCCGGCCCGGGGAGCCGAAAGAGTGGAGGGTTCTCTTGCTCTCCCCTCCGCTCCTTCACCAGCAGCCCAAGATGAGAGTGCCAGCATGGTCAGGTTGCTTTTGTTCTGGCCCTCCAGTCCAGTTTAAGAACCCACTGTGGCCCTCGAGTCAAAAAGTTTGCCCACCCCTGAACTAGGAGGTCATGGTGCGATTTCCGATCAGGGCCTGAGTTGCAGGCTCAATCCCCATTCGTGGGCATGCAGGAGGCAGCAGACCAATGATCCTCTCACATCATTGATGTTTCTCCCTCTTCCTTCCTCTCTGAAATCAATTGATTTTTTTTTTTTTTTACAGAGAGGAAGGGAAAGGGATAGAGAGAAACACTGATGAGAGAGAAACCTCAATCAGCTGCCTCCTGCACACCCTCTACTAGGGATGTGCCCGCAACCAAGGTACATACCATTCTCCACCAGAATCAAACCTGGGACCCTTCAGTCTGCAGACTGACGCTCTATCCACTGAGCCAAACCGGTTTTGGCAAGATTTTTTTTTTTAATTTGATTTTTACAGAGAGGAAGGGAGAGAGAGAGAAACATCAACTCGAGAGTGAAAAATGGATCAACTGCCTCCTGCACACTCCCTCTCCCAGGGATCGAGCCTGCAACCTGGGCATGTGCTCTGACTGGGAATCGAACCACAACCCTGCAGGTGCACAGGACGACACCCAGCTCACTGAGCCACACCAGCCTGGGATGCGCACGTGGAGTGTAACGGGCAATTAGTTGGATAATGGCCTGGATCTCAAGTTGGGAATTACTAGCACCTCCGTGGCCGGAACCATGGCCTTGGCCTAGATGGAAAGAGATGTTGGACCAAGAAGGGAACTTCATTTTGTGCCTGCAAACCCCACCCTCCGTCTGCCAACCCATTCCTCCATCCTAGGCCATGTCAGCTTAGCAAGGGGGGGGGGGCGGCAATGATTGGGGGGACCCCGGGGCCCTTATCCCTTCTCCCAGAGCAGGCTGGTTGGGGGAAGACAACCTTAATGACACTGAATGCTCTTCTCTCCCCTCTCACCCCGCCCCTGCTGCCCCCCTTCCCGTACCCCTGCGCCCCTCTCTCTCCCTTTCGCCCCCCTACCCGCCCCCCCCCCCTGGCCTTGCCTGTCCCCTCCCGCCTCCTGGCCCGGCCCCCCAGGTGAAGGTCTGGTTCCAGAACCGCCGCACCAAGCAGAAGAAGGACCAGAGCCGGGACCTGGAGCAGCGCGCGTCCTCGGCGGCGGCGGCCGAGGCCCTGGCCGCCTGCAGCGTGCTGCGGCTGCTGGAGCGCGGCCGGCTGCTGGGCCCGCCCGCCGGGCCCCCGCTCCCGGCGCTGCCGCCCGGCCTGCCGGGCCCGCCCGCCGCCGCCGGCCACGCCCGGGGCGCCGCCTCCGGGCCCAGGAACTGCTCCGCGCCGGGCCCGGCCCCCGGGGGTCCCCCGCCGCGGCCCCTCCCGCCCGCGCTCCGCTTCGCCGCCGCCGCCGCGCCGCTGCTGGACCTGCCCGCCGCCTGCGGCCTGGGCGCCTCGGCCTTCGAGCCCTACCGCCCGCCCCGCCGCCCGCCCGAGCGGAGAGGGGGCCCCCGGGGCGCCCGGAAAGCCAGCGCCTAGGGCCCCGCCCCGCGGCACTGTCCCCCAGCCCGCCCTGCACCCCCGCCCCCGCCAGGGACTCTGGACCGGGACCGGACCGGGACCAGAGAGTGTGTGTGAGTGCCGTGTGCGTGTGTGCTCTCACCGAAATAAAGGAAAGCGATGACGAAGGGAAACAGCGCGCCCCCAGCACCTGCCCGCCGCCCCCTGCACCCCTCTCCTGGCTAAGGTGGAGGGTGGGGGGTCTCCCATGGGGGGGCGGGGGGCAGAAACTGGGGCCATGTCCGCGGTTATGGGGGATCCCGCTACCTGGCACCCACTCCCAGTGAGAGTTCCCACCCCGGGAGCTCCCAGGCCCGGGCCAGCAGCATCCACACTTTTCCTGTGCAAACCCCTCTTTCAAACATAAAAGTGCCTGAGGGAGGAGAAGCTACCTCCTTTAAGAGGGTGGGTCCGGAGAGCCTGAGAGAGGAGGGGAAACCCCGGTGAGAACCCACCTGCTGTGGGAGGCCCACCCACCACAGACACAGCAACTCGAGCGTTTTTTTTAAGAAACTTTCACTTACCTACCTAATACATTTCATTTACATCCACCTAATAATTGTAGCTGTAGAGGAAGTTGCAAAGGTAGTCCGGAAAACGCCTTGTACCCTTCACTCGGTTCCTCTCAATGGTTGCATCCTCCTTCGGTAGCTACGGTAACCACCAAAACCAGAAAATGGGCGTTGGTACCCCAGCGTGCACCGTTCCATACCGTTCCACACCGTTCCACATCATTTCATCCTTCGGGTGTGATTCAGGGGCCACCACTGGAATCAGCGACAGGAAGTGTCCGGCACCACCCAGAGCGCCCCCTGCTAGCCCTTCCTGGCCACCCCCACCCCGCCCCAGCCCAGGAGAGTTCTGGGAAAGAATGGGCATTGGCGAGAGAGGGACTCTAACCTGGGTCCTTAGGCCCCGGGGATGTGGGGGTAAGACTGGGACTCTGCAGGGGAGAAACAGTCTGCCCCAGTCTGCTCTGGACAACACATACCCATACCGGTCTTTGGTTTCAAACCGGCTGCCCCAAGTCACCCGGAATGGGGTGCTGGGAGGGGAACCCTGAGCCTGGAATGAGACCTATGGGTGACTGGGGAGGAGCTGGGGTGGGGCAGGTCCAGCCACCAGCCAGTGGCCACCCTGCCTTGCCCAGCAGACTGTGTGGCACTGCACTGGCCGGGGGTGGGGGGGGTGAGCACAGTTTGTTCAGCCTCCCCGCCCAAAATACCCCAAAATACCCTCCTCCGTTCATACTTGGCTGGCTGCTCGGGACGCTGCAGTGGAACGTCCGAAATGAGACAGGTTCTGTGAGCAGTCAGAGAGTTCTCAGGGAGCTGTCAAGAGTAGGAGACAAAGGCACAAGGAACCCCAGTCTGATGGAGGGGAGACATGCTCAACTCTGGGGCTCACCGACCAACCGACCAGGGACGGCAGCCAAAGAGAACTCTCCAAAGGGGTGTGGGAACTAAAAAAATAATAATGGGTTTCCTCCCTCCCGCCTTTTGAGTTCCTCTAGCTGGGCTGGTAGCCGCCTGGCCAGAGGTGAACAGGAGAAAATGGGGTTTTAATATGTGCACACCCAGAATTCATAAAAGCATGACTCTTCCAAAGACCGGGAGGCACAACTGGATATATGTGTCATTTTTTTATATGTGTCGCTTTGGACAAAGGAGAAAAGGGGGCAGTGGGGTATTAGATTTTAAAAGTAAAAAAACGGGTGGTCTGCAGGTAATTGGGGAAGAGCGGAACGCCTGGAGGTGGATTTTGGCAACCCAGAAGCCCACGGGCGGGGGGGGGGGGGTCTGACCGGCAGGCTCCCCTGGGGCCTCGGAAAGTGATGCCTAATGCCCGGGTGTCTGTGCTAAGGCCCCTTCCTTCCTGAGGCCGGTTTCCCCTCTGATCTCGTAGGCAGGAACGGGGAGCAGGTCAGAGGTTCTTTCTGAGCCTTTTGTTTCTTAACAACCAGTTTGAAATCAAAGCCCCAAACCCCAAAAGGCAGCTTTGGGGTGGCGGAACGTTGGTCCCCTTCAAGGGCACGACACGGGAAAGAGACCAGGTGTGCGGTGGCCGGTGTGCTGGCGGATCCGGGGAGGCTTCCTGGAGGAGGCGGTACTGGAGCTGACCAAGAACGATCCTCCCTGGGTGTTCAGGAAAGGGTGCTAGTGGGGTTGGGCAGGGGGGGGAGGTACCCCGCATGGTCAGGGAAAGGGGTGCAGGGGGAGGGCTGGTTGCTGGTGGGGACGGTGAAGGGAAGATGGAGGGGAGACCAGGAAGAGAGGTGGTGAGGGGTGTGGGGCTGTAAGAGCACCTGAAGTTCCAGGCCAGAGGGTTTGGGGGGTGGGGGAGATAGAGGAACCACAAGAGGTGAGAGAAGCCAGCCAGACCCCTGTGCCCTCCTCCCCCATCCTCCTCCTTCAGGTGGCCGAGGGCACCTCCCAGACCTGGAATTGCTCCAGGAAACCAAGCTTCCCTGTTTACAGTAGACAGAGGGGCGGAGGGGAGGAGGGAGGGGAGGGGTAGCCACGGAGGCGGGCTGGGCTGATCGGCTCCCTCCAGCTCCGGCTGGGTCTGGAGCGCCGGCCGGGTCAGCAGGCGGACACTGAGTGCTCCAGCGCACACCCGCCATGGCCACGGAGGTGGACGGCAGGCCCGGGGGGCTCCCCGGCCGGGGGGGCGGCCTGGGCGCCGCCCGCCAGCACATGCAGGCGGTCACCCGAAACTACATCACCCACCCCCGTGTCAGTGAGTATGGCCCCAGCGGGTGAGCGTGGGGCCGGCTGTCGGTCCTCAGGGGCCGCTTTTTAGCCGCAGGGAGAGGAGGACGGGGGGGGGGGGGGGGGGGCTGGCCTAGGGGGCTCTCAGTCCAGTGGAGTGATCCCGTAAGCTGCCTGCGCAGGAGCCACCTCGGCAGGTGGAGGGAGGGGGGTCCGGGCCCAGGTTACTCCAGAGGAGGGGGCAGGGGGGTCGGTGCAGGAAGCTCCCTGCGGTCACTCTGGGCCTGCGTGGGGGCCCCAAGTCCAGGGAGAGCACCAGCTGCCCCTGGGAGTGTGTGTGTGTGTGTGTGTGTGTGTGTGTGTGTGAACGTGTGTGTGAACGTGTGTGTTTGGGGTATGTAGTAAGGCCCAGCATGAGGAAACGTGTGGCCGAGTGTTCTTGGGGGGATGTGTAGCCATGCAGAGCTGGTGTGCATCCTCTGGATGGGAGCCACGTGACACTGTGTGTGCCACGTCACGGGGTGCGTGCCGGGTGTGCGTCCTGGGGTGGCTGTCTGTGTGTATCCCCAGGCAAGGCACATGCCCGCGTGTTCCCATCTTCACTCGTGTGAGGGTAGGTGTGAAGGTGCGTGACAGCTTTGAGTGTGTGTGTGTGTGATCAGAGTGAAGCAATGTGGGCAATCTGTGTCGTTTTGGACCAGGCGGGAAAGGGAGACGCTGTGTGTGCCGCTTGTACGCTCAGGGTGAGGGTGTGTCCGTGTGTGTGGGCACGCTCCAGCGTGCACGCTCACGGGGAGCACACGGGAGGCGTACTCAGGTGCTGCCCATGTCCGTGTGTGTGCAGCGGGGGAGGGGGGTGCCCGGCATCCAGGTGTGCCGGTGTGAGGGGTCAGAGGGCATCTTTGCAGGCTGCAGAGAGCTTGTCCCGCTGAGGGGGTCCAAGGTCAGGGTCTGGGACAGAGAACCGGTGAGGCCCTGAGGACCAAAGGGAGCCCTTTGCTCCGCCATCTCTCCTAGTCCAAGGTCACTCTCCCCGCCCGCCCGCCGGCTTAGTCTAGAATTCTCACAGCCCGGCCCACTGGAGGAAACCGGCCTGGCCAGAGGCTGCTGGAGGGTGTGTTTGGGAGAAGCTGGGCTGGCACAGCCACCCCTCCCTCCTCTCCAGTTACACACCTGATGGCGGGGAGTGGCCGAGAGGCAGCTGAGAGCCCGGTCTATGTTTGGGAGCTGAGCCCCCATGTCCCGTCCCGTCCCCGGAGGAGCCTGGCGGCGGGGGGGGGGGGGGGGGGTGAGGCACCTCCTTAGGCCCCAGCGGGCCCTGAGGGTGGAGCACATTCCCGCTGAGGAGCAAGTGAGAGGAGCGGTGTGAGGTTGATCCAGATGCCCCGCCAGCTCCGCCCTGTGTGGGTGCAGAGAGGATGGAGGTCCCCCCCACCCCAGACAGAGGGGGTCCTCAAGGCCCAGAAATATGCAGCGACTGGGCCCCATTTGGGTCCAGAGCCCTGGCCCGGAGACCTGAGAGGGGTCCGCTGACCCTTCTCCCCTCTCCCTCCTCCCTCCTCCCTGTGGGAACGGGAGAGCTGCCGGACCCCGGGGTCCTGAGTGAACTGTGGGTTCTGAAGTCTGGACCCACATGCTTTGCTTTCCTTCTCCCTGGAATGTACCCTCCCGGGAACCCTGCAGGCTGCACCCCGCCCCCCCCCCCTCAGATCCCTCCCAGCCAGCTCCTTGTTTATAGTCAACAAGCCCTGGAATCCAGGGGTGGCAGCACCCCCTCCCCAGCCCCAGGTTTGCAAGTGTGCTGCTCTGTGTGGACCCCACTCGGACAAGTGTGTTCACACACAACCGCTGACCCGGAGGCCAGGGTCTGTGCGTTAGAGGCGTCACTGCGATGGCCAAGGCCACCGCCAGAGCCCTCACAGGGTACCTCCTGGGCCAGCCCCCGCCCCCAGGGCAGGCAGGGTCCCACGTGCCCTGCACCTGCAGCTTTCACCAGCTCCCTCCTTTCCTCCTCAGGGCCGGAGGGGGTCCTCCCTGCGGGGAGGGGCATGAACGGGCACCGAACCCGGAGCTGCTGCCTCCTCAGCTGGGCCGGACTCCTCCTCCGAGCCTGGCCTTGTACCCGGGGCCTCTAAGCACTTCCGGGAGAACTTTGTGTGGAGACAGGAGAGCACAAGAGGGGGGCAGCTGGCTCCCGGCCCCAGGGCTCCGGGGGCCACTGGGTGGGGGGGTCCAGGAGGCTTCCCGGAGGAGGAGGTGGCTGGGGAGGGAATGAGCCAGAAAGAAGTGGGGAGGTGGGGGAGGTGGCGTTGGGGTGCGGAGTGAACCCCAACAGTGTCCACTCCAGGAGAGAAGGGACCCCTCTGCCACCCCCAGGGCTAGTGTTGTTCCCCAGGGAGGAGGTGGCGTGGAGCTTTACCTGGGGGCTAGGCTGAGAGGGTGAGGGGTGGGGGCGCAGCATGAGCAGAAGTCACAATGGCCTTGCCGGAACCGGTTTGGCTCAGTGGATAGAGCATCAGCCTGCGGACTGAAGGGTCCCGGGTTCGATTCCGGTCAAGGGCATGTACCTTGGTTGCAGCTGCATCCCCGGTGGGGGGTGTGCAGGAGGCAGCTGGTCGGTGTATCTCTCTCATCGATGTTTCTAACTCTCTATCCCTCTCTCTTCCTCTCTGTAAAAAAAAAACAAAAAAAAAACCACACACACAATAAAGTACATTTAAAAAATAAAATAAAAAGTGGTGATGGCCAGGCTGGCGGCCTGGCTGGAGGGGTGGAACCAGGTCAGGCTGCCCCGGGGCCTGAGTGCCACACCGCTGGCGGCCTCGGTTTCCTCAGCTGAAAGGCCAGGGAGGTTATACTGACAGTTTTGCCCAGCCAGGGTCTTGGGCGGATTCTAAGAACCCTCCGCTTCTCGCCCCTGCCCCCCTCCCCTAATCCCTCCGGCAGGATGGGGGGGGGGGAGGTGAGGGACCCGCTGCCCCGGGCCTGCCCCCACCCCGGCCCCAGCCCCCTCCCTGGACGCTGCAGGTGTGAGGCCGGGCCGCCCCAATTAGTGGGCTGCCGGCGCCCCTGCTGAGCCTTTGACAGGGTCAGGGGGGGCCCCGCCAGCCTGCAGCCCAAAGTGCAACCCGAAGCGTCAGCCCGGACAATGGGGAGGGGGCGGGCCAGCAGCTGGAGGAGAGGCTACCACGTCTCAGGAAGGCCGATGGGGGAAGTGCCCTCCCCGCTCCTCTGGTTCAGCACCGGCCTCCGCACCGCCCCTGCTCCAGGCCCAGGCCCAGAGGGACTTAGCTGTGGCGCCCTCCTTCTGCTCCTAAGCTTCCTGGTTGTCTGGGCAAAAACACCCGCACCTAATGGATTTTCCGAACAGGAGTCTCTGTGAAAGTAACTCATATCCAACAAAAGTAAAGGGTCTGACCACCAGGGGGCGTGAGCGAGTGGGGGGCCCTTTGGCTTCCCTGATGTAGATGGGCTTGGTGCATAAGGCAAGGTGCGAGCTGAATGACCGGGGCCCCATGTTCTGTCTGCTAAAAGGGTGTGTGGACCACTCGCCCCGGAGCTGCCCTTCCAGCCTGTGGGTGACCCAGCGACCTCACACACCCTGCCCACCCTGCCTGCCAACTTCCTGCACCCCAGCTGTCTCCCTGGGGCTTTATGAGGACCCCAGCGAAGGTCTCCCGGACCCGAGGGGTGTGGGCGAGGGAGGGCCCAGGGCCGCTCAGCGGGTCCCCCCCGGAGCCACAGCAGGCTTCCTGCCTCCCCGGAAGGGCTGCTTCTCCCGGGGTCACCCCAGCAGCGGCGGCGGCGAGGAAGTGTTTCTGGCGTGTAACCCAATCGCTCTCTGCAAGCGCAGCTCATTTCCCGCTTTGTGGGCCTCTGCGGTCACTGCTGGCCGCTTCCTCCTTCCTCGTCGCTTTCTCCCCCCCCCCACCCCGGGCCCCTGGTGGATCTGGGGAGTCCCTGGCAGGGCCTCGTGGCAGAGCAGGGGTGCTGGCTGGCTCCTCTCACTGGTGCCCGCACCCCCTCCACACACAGTGTTCCATCAGTGGGGTGGCAGAGAGGAGTGAGGTCCCGGGGAGGGCCGGGGAGGGCCGTGGGCCCCGGCTGGGGGCTGGGAGCTTTGGGAAAACACTGGGGGTCAGAGAGGACGGACGGAGGGGTGAGGAGGGGCTGAGGCCGGAGGGGAAGCAGCCCCGGGGACGGGGATGGGAAAGGCGGCTGAGCGGCTGGGGAGGGGCGGCTCCCAGGGGCCTCTGCCCTCCCCAGCCTCCTGCAGGTGTCCGGGGCGGCGGCGCCCTGCCGGCAGGGCCGTGACCCTTACAGCAATGGTGGCTGGCTCTGTCACAGCTAATGACCCTGATGGCCCAGGCCAGGGAGGGGAGGGGACGGCGCTTAGCGGGAGGGAAGGGAAGGAAGGCCAAAGATGCCTCCGTGTGCGTGCGTGTGTCTGTGTGTCTGTGTGTGTGTGTGTGTCTGTGTGTGTGTGTGTGTGTGTGTCTGTGTGTGTGTGTGTGTGTGTGTGTGTCTCGGGGTGTGACATCCTCCCCCACGCCTCCCCCAGCCTACAGGACGGTGTGCAGCGTCAATGGGCCCCTGGTGGTGCTGGACCAGGTCAAGGTAAGACTTCCACCTCTTCCGAGGCCAAACCCCAGGAGGCCCTGACCCCTGGGCAGGATTTGCAGAACTTCTTCTAAATTGCCCTGCCCCTAGATGCCCCCTGTCACTCACGCCACATCTCCCTTCCCAGCTCTCGCCCAGCCGCCCGGGGTTTCCCCTTCCTGCCTTTATGGGGGGCGGGGAGGGAGGGGGAGGGTCCCACTCTAGGCCTTGGGGCACCTGCTTCTGTCACCAACGAGCAGCCGGGGAATCCGGGCTGTGGCGCCTCTTTCCTCGTTAGAATGGCCACGTGTGGCTTCCTCGGCTCTGGGCACGGCCTCCTGGTCAGCGTCCCACCCACGGGGGCGTTTGGTCACCGGCCAGCAACATGTCACGTCCCCGTTCGCTTCCCGCACTGTGCCCTCCTGTCGGGCATGGGCGGCGCTTTATCAGCCCCGAGCTCCCAGAGCCCCTCACTCACTGCCCTTCCGTGGGACAGCCGGCCCATGGCAGGGACTCAGTGTGTTCCAAGGAAGGATGAATAAGTGGGTGAGATGAATGAATAAATAAGTATTGGCATGACTAAATAGGGACCTGTCAAAACCCGAGCCAGCCCTAGCTGGTTTAACCCAGCGGATAGAGTGTTGGCCTGCAGACTGAAGGGTCCCGGGTTCGATTCCAGTCAAGGGTACATGACCAGGTTGTGGGCTCGATCCCCAGTCGGGGGTATACAGGAAGCAGCCGATCAATGATTCCCTCTCATCATTGATGTTTCTCTCTCATCACTGATGTCTCTCTCTCTCTCTCTCTCTCTCTCTCTCTCTCTCTCTCTCTCTCTCTTTCTGAAATCAATAAAAATATTCCGCCGAAACTGGTTTTGCTCAGTGGTAGAGCGTCGGCCTGCGGACTGAAAGGTCCCAGGTTCGACTCCGGTCAAGGGCATGTACCTTGGTTGCGGGCACATTCCCGGTAGGGGGTGTGCAAGAGGCAGCTGGTCGATGTTTCTCTCTCATCGATGTTTCTAGCTCTCTATCTCTCTCCTTTCCTCTCTGTAAAATATCAATAAGATATATTTTTTAAAATAATTTAAAAAATTAAAATATTCCAAAAAACAAACAAAACCCCAAAAACCTGAGTCGACTACACTAAATAAATCAGACCCACTCATTTCTGGAAAGCAGATTCCACATTCAGTGGACATGGCTGTTAGACCCACTCATGTTGGGGACGCCCTGAGAGGCAGTGTGGTGGGGCAGCTGAGTGTGTGAGCACTGAGAGCAGACAGTGACTTTTAATCCCAGCTCCATCCCACCCCTCTGCTAGCCGCCTGTCAGTTCTAGATCAGCGGCATCAGCACCAATGGGAAACTTGTTAGAAATGCAGAATCCCGGGCTCCACTCCCAATTGACAGAACCAGGATCGCAAGCCCACAGTTTCCTCATCTATCACGTGGCCATCTTGCTGCTGTGAGGATCCATGGAGTAAACGTGTGATTATTGATCTCCTCTCGAACAGCCAGCAATGGCTCTGGCTGGAAGGCAGGTGCGCTCATGTGCCTGACTCCACATTGGTGCCACCCCCTGCCCCCGCCCACCTCCACCACACCCTCCCTACCCTGCCTGTCCGTCTGCAGGACCCGCTGCCTCATGAGGAGTCGGTACCAAGGCCGACACCCATTTTCTCAACTGTAAAATGGGCCGGACTGGGAAACTGGGATTAGCTCCCCAGACCTCGGGTTCTATTTTGCTCGCATACATCTGGAACTCTTAAAGAGCAGGATAGCTGAGTGATGGGCCCTGGGCTTGCGAGGGGAAGGAGAGGCACCTGTGGTTTTCGTTTTATGAGTTCAGAGGGCACCTTCATGCACCTCTCTTCACTGTCTCGCCCGCCTTTCCCTGCGGCTGGAGTTGCCTGGGCAAAATGCCACGATTCCTCCTCTGCAGCGCCATCTCCCGTCCGCATCGAGTCCAACAGGCCATTAACTTACTGCTTCCCCATCCTCGGATAGGAAAACACTGGGGGAAGAACTTTGTGTAGATCAGAGGCTCTACGCCCAGGGAATAAGGGCCTTGAACTTGCATGAAAACGTTTGAGGGTATGCATCCATGTCCCTGTGCATTTTCTGGGCAGTCCCCACAGTCCCATCTGATTTTCCGAGGCGCCAGCTCCTGCCAGTCTTCCTAAGAACTCCCTGACCCTCTCTCTGAGTGTGCACAGCCACTGTCCTGCGTCCTGTACTGTCCCCACTCCCCGCAATTCTCTTAGTAACGACAGTGGGCGTCGAGGGAATCAGGCTTGCCCGGCCGGTGGCTGGGAAACTCGCTCCTCCCATTAAAAGCTCATCACGCCTCCATGGAATTCTGCTCTGAAATCAGAACTCCGGCGGTGCCCACCACTCCCTACAAATGCATACCCACCCACACCCAGGAGCACCCAGAGCCCGGCACTCACCTCCCGAGGGATCCCAGGCTGCACGTCCCAAGCCTGGGTGTGATGGTTCCGACAGTTCTTCCTACTGTGTGACTGTGCTCTCTCTGTCCTTTAAGGTTCCTTTTCTCTGGTTTCTTTTTTTCAGGGACACACACTGTGCTACTCCGTCTTCACTCTCCTTCCCTCCCACCCTCGCTCGCCCACCTAAATCCACATTAAAAGGATGTTGTTGGGGGTTTTTTGTGGTTTTGTTTGTTTGTTTGTTTGTCTGTTTGTTTTTAATCACCCTGCTGCCTAGTTTCTATGGGGCCCATTGTCTGATTTCCTTTGAGCCCACTCTGGCTTATGCTTCGTCCAGCAATTTCCCTCCGGGGGTTAGCGGTCCACCGTCAGCTCCGCCAAGAGGCCAGCGGCGGGCAGAGGCCAGCGGCGGGTTCCGGGTTCGGACAGCAGCAGAGAGAATAGAACCAGGACCCATTGCACCTGCGTCCCAGGCCTCACAGCCCTTGCTCTCGGGCGCCCTCTTGTGGCCGAGGAGCCAAAGACCGCTGGGAGTTAGCCGCCCCGCGGACCTCTGAGCATTCATTCCTCTTGGGCCTCCAGCCCCCTCCCCAAAACCCCCACTCCAAAGGGTCTGGGGGGTGGTTTTGAGGAGAATCAGGTCGCCTTCCAGACATCTTCTTCGCAGGTCGAGGAGGGGCCCAAGCCAGCGCTTCCCTCGGTGACTGTCTCAAGTTCTGCCTCAAGTTCAACCCCGGGAGGGGGTTGCCCCCGGGGAGTGGACCTCGTGCTGGTCACACCCAGTTGGCAAATGGAGCCATCCGCCCCGTCTCCCCCGGCCATTAAGGTCACTAATTTGTGAAGAGCAGGGGATACAATGATAGTAATGATGGTGAATAACCATTTGAACATGTTCCAAGTTTTTTTTTATTACATTTTAATTTTTTTAAATGCTCCTTGGTTCCAGTGAAACAAAGACGCACACACACACACACACACACACACACACACTTTAACTACATGCCCCTAACCTATTGAAATAACCCACGCAAACATCCTGCCCTAGATTGGCAAATACAGGCATGCCAGAAGTTTATATTGGTGACCATTTTAAATTCCAGGAGAAACAAGAATCTTTGGGGAATGCATTTAACTTTATATAACTAGAGGCACAGTAGCACATTTCCTCACATAGATGCACATTTTACTCATTCTTTTTTTCCCCCTAGCAGCATAGCAGGGATAGTATGGATGTCCTGTGACTTATTCATAGACAGTCAACGTGCTTCCGGGTTTCGCTGCTCCAAATAGTACAACAATATCTATCCTCTTAATACGGGTGCATTTGTGGCTGCTATAGGATAGATGCCCTGAAACGAATTCCTGGCTCAGCGTGTATATTTATTTTTAAATAGACATTGACAGTGTGGGGTTTGTCCCAGCAAGATTCGGGTGACTCACATTCCTACCAGCCTTGGAAGAGAGGACTCACTTCTCAGCACCCTGGCCCGCCCTGGTTATGTCCTCTGCTTTCATCTTGTCTGTCAAGGAGATGACACATGAGTCCTGGCTTGCTTTTCTGTGCCTTTCCCCTGAGGATGAGGGGAGGCGAGCATCTTTTCATCTGTGTAGATTTCACTCTGTGAGCGGTGAGGCTTGAGTCGGGGGAGCTCTTTGCTTCTTGCCCACTTCTGTGTGTGTTTAGTATCTTTGCCAAATGGAAAGGAACAATGTTTACATCATCAGACATTTCCAGTTTTTCATTGTTGGCTCCTGGATGTCTTGTCTTGAGCCATCTCTCTCATCCTGCTTTTAACTGGATTATTCAGAAAGAAAGGGAAGAAGGAAAGGACTTTTGCTGGTTTGTCTTAGCTTTATGTATAAAAATTTTACATGCCTGGCATGTGTTTGTGTTTCTAATGTGGGTGTTTTCTAAGTAGATGCCAGGTTATGTTAGCACCATTGGTTCAATAAAATATTTCCCCGCTGTGAACTAACATGCCGTACTTAGTCCCCAAAACCTGGCTTCTGTCTCTGGATTCTCTAGTTTGTCCCACTTACCCATCTGTCTGCTCACACAACCCTCACCACTAAGGCAAGTCCTCCACCCCTATAGCTGCTTTTGGATATTCCCAGACATCTTTAGATGAATGTTAAGGTCATTTTAAATTCCAGGAGAAACAAGAATCTTTGGGGAATGCATTTAATTTGGGAATACTCTTGAAAGGATTTATATTTATATGAGGTTAAGTCATTCTGTCTTGAAAAACAACAATGTTGTTCTCCATTTACTCAGGGCTTGTTTTATGTTCTATAAAATTTTATTATTTTTTCTCGTACCTTTCTTGTTAAATTTATTTCCAATATTTTATGAGCTTTGGCCCTGTTGTGGATGGAATGCTTTTTTTCATTTCCTCTTCTGCTTGTTGCTAGAAAAGGAAGAAAAAGCATTTAATTTTCATGTTTATTTTGTATACAGCCAAATTCTCTTATTAATTCGGGGGTTTGTCGTTTCGTTTTTTGTTTTGACTAGAACCTCTTGGGTTTTTCTAACTCTATAATATCATGTGCACGTAAAGGAAATTATGTCTCTTGCTATTGATCATTATGTCATTATGTTTGTTTAGTCTCCTATAATCTGGAACGTTTCCAGAGAGACTTTTGACATTTTTTAAGAAAAAGAAAAACAGAACATTTTCTATTTATGGTTTTGGCATACCTTTTTTTCTTTTTCTTTTTCTTTGGTTTGGTTCGGTTGTTTGGAGTTTTGTTTTGTTTGTTTTTCCCCCCCAAAAAACCAAAATTAAGTAACAACAGTGATACAGGCGGCTCTGCGTTACTGATTTTACTGGAAATGAAAATGTTTAGCATTTCACCACGGTTTACCGGGATGTTGATGTTGGTTTGGTAAATAGTCTAGTGTTCAAAGAGTTGCCTTCCGCTCCTGTTTTACATAAAATTGTATTAGAAACAGCTGCCGAACTTTGTCAAACACCTTTTAAGTTTCTATTTACCTAAGCCCATGGAGTTTTTCTTCTCCCTTATGTTGATAAACTCCCTATTGTTATTATTATGTTGTTGTTGTTGTTGTCAATTGTTGGCAAATTCCCTGATGTTGATTTACCTAAGCTTGCATTCTTGGAATAAACCCTACTTGTAATTTATTTAATACACTAATTGATTTACTGAGTAACAATTTATCATTTCGGCATCTATATAAGAAATTGGTCTACCGTGTTTGAAGGGTTATGCTCTTTGTTGGTTTAGGGTTTGGGAGTTTTGTTTCCTTCTGATCTTTATTTTCTATTCATCTTTTACTTGTCTAGTTCCTCAAATGCACGCTGAACAGAATGATGGCAGCAAGCGATGTTGTCTTGCTCCTAATTTTAAAAGGGATGTTTATATGTTATACCTATTGAGGATAATATTTTCAATTTGTGGGATAGTTTTGGGGGTGAAGGAATTTCCCTTTTATTCTCTGTTTTCATAGAGTAGTTTTGTTCTTACATTTTAAAGAATCCATTGGGGGCAGCATTGGTTAACACATTATATAAATGTCAGGTGCGCAATTCTGTGACGCATCGTTGGTTGTTGCATTGTGTGTTCACCACCCAAAGTCTAGTTTCCTTTCATCACCATATATCTGACCCCCCAATCCTTGTTCTTGTCTTTGGTTTTTAATCGTGGATAGTTTTGAGGTTTTTAACTTTTAAAAAAAGTGTTTGGGATGACCACAAGTGTTTAAAACCTTTTTTTATCCACTAATAAAGAAATTGCATGGATAGACTTTCTAAAATTAGACTAATTTTGAATTCCTAGAATATTCCCAACTTGGTTTTTATTATTTTTACTTGTTTGTGTTTATTTTCATATTTGCTTTTAAACTTTTTTTTTATGATTTGGTTTACTTGTAACATATCCTAAACAAAACTTTAGCAAGAACTTGATTTGCTAAAGTTTTGTTTAGGATTTGGTCTCTATGTTCATGAGTAAGATTGCCTATAATTTTTCCACAATTCTTATTTTAGCAACAAGGTTATGCTTGCCTCATAAAATGAATTAAAGATTATATCTTTCTTCACCTTTTGAAAAGCTTGAGTGAGTTTTAAACTATTTGTTCCTTAATTGTTAGAACTCTCTAGTTTTAAAAGGACCTGGGATGGTGTTTCCTTTGTGGAAAAATTTTAAACTATTTAATATCTTAATCGTTATAGGAGTATTCTGACTTTCCATTTTGTTTTTAACTGGTTTTGATTTGAGTTGAATTTTGCTAAGACTTTATTCATTTCATCTAAGTTCTGAAATATATTGCATAAAGTTGTTCATAATTCCTTTTGTTACCTTTTCAGTATTATTAATTATTAATAGCTTCTTTTGGCTTTTTTGTTCCAACAATTATTTATTTATATCTACTTTTTCTTAATCAGTGTTGCCAGAGATCTATCTCATTGGGCTTTCAAAGGACCAACTGGCTTTGCTGATCTTCTCTATTATATGTTTTTCTCTGTTGATGATTTCTGTTTTATTATTTCTTCTACATTCTTAGAGTTTTAACGCTGTCTTTTTTTTTTAGTTTTCTCAACTTTTTATCTTTCTTAATATAAGCATAAATCTTTACATGCATCACATATATGTAGTGATATGTAGTTTTTCATTATTGTTTAGTTCTAAATGTTTTCTAATTCTTCTATATTTAGAATGCCTTTAAATTCCCCCAAAGTATGAAGTGTGTCTGACTTGTTACTGATTTCTACCTTCCTCTGATGATGATCAGAAAACATGGCGCAGCTTGATGTGTTCTATGGGTCATGACACAAAACGATGCCTTTTTAGTCTTTTCTATTTCATCTGTCACTTGTTTTATTTCCTCTCATGTGCAAGGAGTATTTAGAAAAGTCCTTGATTCTCCAGAATATTACGAACTTTGTAGGGAGGGGTGTTGTCTTTTTTTACTGTTTATTTTTATTGGCTTAAGATTATAACTTACGCCGAAACCGGTTTGGCTCAGTGGATAGAGCATCGGCCTGTGAACTGAAAGGTCCCGGGTTCAATTCCGGTCAAGGGCATGTGCCTTGGTTGCGGGCACATCCCTAGTGGGGGGTGTGCAAGAGGCAGCTGATCGATGATTCTGTCTCATCCATGTTTCTGACTCTCTATCCCTCTCTCTTCCTCTCTGCAAAAAATCAATAAAATAAATGTTTAAAAAAGATTATAACTTACTCCCTGAAGTAAATCTGAGAAGCCAGCTGAGGGAGCCTAGACAATGCTATGCCTTCTCTCCAGCGTTTCCCTTGGGAAGAAAGTGTAGGTACGGGACTCAGCTCTCGGTGCTGATGAGAGCTGAGGACCAGTGTCAGGGTGGAGGGGCCCAGCCCAGCTTCCCTGACCCAGCTCGTAGCTTCGTCTAGACAGGGGTAAGATGGGGACCTGGCTCCTGGCGTGTGCACAGAGTGTGCTGTTAGTCTCCTGGCTCCTGGCGTGTGCACAGAGTGTCCTGTTAGTCTCCAGCCCCAACTGGACCATCCCACAGACCTACACAGCCATCACAGCTACCACAGTGTATTGCGCCGTTATGAGGTGCTGAGCGCACCTCCATTAATGGCTTTACACATGTGTTATCTCTTTTTCTTCCCCTTAGCAGCCCTGAGGAGTAGCATTATCATTATTATCCCCATTTTAAAGGTGTCAAAACTAAGGCTCAGAGAGATAGTGTAACTCCCCAAAGTGGCACAGCTTCTGAGCATCGGAGCTTCAATTCTAGCTCCAGTCCTCCAACTCTATAGAGTTGGTGCTTCTGCCCATTCAGGTACCCTGCCTGCGGAAGAGAACTCAAACGGGCCACTTCCGGCCTCTCGAGCTTGTTTCCCACAATGTCTGAGCACAGGAGGGGGGATAGAAGCTTGGGGCTGGACCAAGGAGGGGCGGGGAGGGGACAGGACTTCACCTCTGGTCTCAGCGGTTGTTTGGGGCTGCTCTCCCTTCCTGCCAGTTCGCCCAGTACGCGGAGATCGTCAACTTCACCCTCCCCGACGGGACTCAGAGGAGCGGGCAGGTGCTTGAGGTGTCCGGGAGCAAGGCAATTGTTCAGGTAAGCGGTGTCACTGAGGTGCTGGCTGGTCCAGTAAATGAATGAACCCACAAGTGACCTGACAAGCTCCAAAGGCAGGAAATGTCCCATTTTCCTGAGCGATGGCATAAATGGGAGAATGGAGACCTCTTCTCTCATGCAAGCCCCTTACTGGAGTCGCTAACCTCTTGTCCCACAGGTCTTTGAAGGGACCTCTGGCATCGATGCTCGGAAGACCACCTGCGAGTTCACGGGGGACATCCTCCGGTCTCCGGTGTCGGAGGACATGCTGGGTGAGGGGTGGGGGTGGGGATGAGGGTTGGGGTGGGACTGGGTGGGAGTAAGGGGTGGGGTGAGGTGGGACAGGGTGAGTATGCTCCTCTGTCCTGCCATCCAACGTCCCCACCAAGCATTTAGCACATGCATTGTCACGCCTGTGCACATGTCTGCCTCACCTGTGAACTCTCTGAGGTCAGGGGTCACGTCGTCTTCTCTCCGTGGCCCTCGCCCCGGCTCCGGGCCTGACTACAGCAGGGGTCCCGGGAGGGAGGGAGGGAGGCAGCCTCAGTGAACCAGAGGCACAGCGGGCGGCCATCGATGGGGTCAGCCTGAACGGGGTCAGCACATCCCCTAGTTTTCTCCCAAGATGAGCTCTGCCCCGCCCTCTCCTCTTCCCAACCCCCCAAGTCACCCCAGGAGAGGGGGTGTTCAGGGCCGAGGCCTTGCCTAGGAAGGTTTCCGGGGAAGCAAGGAGGACTCCCAAGGAGACAGTCACCGTAGCCAGCTCTCTGGGGGCAACCGAGGGTTGAGGGGGAAGGAGACAGGGCATTTGGCATGTGGGGGGCAGGTGGGAGCCGGTACTGGTGTGGGAGGTGGGCAGCGGCGAGGGAGCCAGGGCTGGCCCTGGGCATTCTCCAACACCCCCTGCCCACGCCCATGCCCATGCCCTCGCCCACGCCCAGGCCGGGTGTTCAATGGCTCCGGCAAACCCATCGACAAGGGGCCGACGGTCATGGCGGAGGACTTCCTCGATATCAACGGTGAGTGACCCCAGAGCCTACGTGGCTTTGGGGATCCAGCCCTCAGCCCCCTTCCCCACGCCCGGGCACCTCCTCTGCCAGCTTGTCCGCCCCAAGCACAGGCCAGGGCTCGCCTCCGGGGCGGACCAGACTCACGGCCAGTGGCCAGGAGAACAGCAAAGGCCTTCTGTCCCCACGGGGGCCTCACCCTGAAGTCCCGCCCTCAGCACCCACCCCACATTCGTAGGATGCCATCGCCATGGTGCGGGGTCCACAGGCGCCCCAAGACCACCCCTCGCCTGCCCTCCGGGTCCCTGTCCCCGCCCAGGAGAGCTGAGGGGCAGCTTGCACAAGCAGACTGGGCCCCTCCCCGACTCTTACCCTTCACGGAGGGGCTGACGTGAGTCCTCTGCCCCTGCCACATGAGTTTGCTGAGCATGTGACAGCGGGCCTCTTGTGGCTCAAGGCCACACAGCGAGCCGGAGGCAGAGCACAGAGCGCATACCCCTCAGACAGGAGGCCTCCAAGCCCACCCCCGGGCGTCCTAACCCTGCACAGCACCCCTCAGTCTGGAGGGGGCCCCCGGCTCTGACCCCGGGGCCCTCGGCCTGAGCTCCCGCCCCCCTGGTGGCTTCCAGTGTCCCAGGGCGGCACTGTCCAAGGAGGCACTACTGGGCATGGGCTCCTTAAACAAACCCACTCGATAAAATGAAAACAAAACCCCATTTCCCGGCTCGCTAGCTCCCCCAGGGGGTGGGGCCTTGGAGCCCATTCCCATCAGGCAGAGAATGGAGGAGGGTGGGGGAGCGCAGGGGGGACTCGAACCCTGAGCACAGGCCCCCCTGGCTGCCGTCCGTCTCCCAGGCCAGCCCATCAACCCCTACGACCGCATCTACCCCGAGGAGATGATCCAGACGGGCATCTCGCCCATCGACGTCATGAACAGCATTGCCCGCGGCCAGAAGATCCCCATCTTCTCAGCAGCCGGGCTCCCCCACAACGAGGTAAGGCCCCGGGAGCCCCCGGGCACCACCAAGGACGAGGGACAGGGCGGAGGCAGGCGATCAAAGGTGACAGGAGGGTCTGCTGGGCGGGGTCCTCGGCATCCAGACTGGCACGTCCTCTGGCAGCCCAGGTCTGCAGGGCGCACAGGGCTCCTCGCCGGCCCCGGGCAGGTCTGCGGACCTCTGCCCGAGCCAGTGGGGCGCTCGCTGGCCCACGGGAGAGCCCTTGGGTAGCCCCGTGGCCAAGCCCTGCTCAGCTGTCAGCTCTGCCCACTGCGCCTTGTCACGGCTTTCCTCCGTGCACCCAGTGAACCCTCTCGTGCCGGCCCCACGGCCACCCGAAGCCCCCTGAGCAGGTTCCGGCCCTGCCTCTGCCACCAAGAGTGGCAGCGGGGTGACAGGGCGCTGAGGTTCCTCCCCTGCCCCCCCCCCACTCCGGGCTGTGCCCCCCAGCTCACCCTCGAGCTGTCTGAGAGGCCAGAGGGCATAGCACCCCTGCCCTCCACCTCACACACACGTCTGGTCTGTGTGGCTGCTGGCTCCTCGTCCCGCCGTCCGGGCAATTCTGTGCCCAGGTGACCCCAGCAGGCGGGCGGGCGGGGGAGCACAGGGGTGCTGAAGGCCGAGCTGCCCCCCACCCAGGCTGAGGCCCGTGCTCTCTGGCACTGTCATTCTGCCTGCTCCTCTCTCTTAAAAAAAAAAATATATATATATATATATTTTTTAGCCAAGGCCGGTTTGGCTCAGTGGATAGAGCATCGGCCTGCGGTTTGATTCAGGTCAAGGGCATGTACCTTGGGCACATCCCCGGTAGGAGGTGTGCAAGAGGCAGCTGATCGATGTTTCTCTCTCATCAATATTTCTAATTCTCTATCCCTCTCTCTTTCTCTCTGTAAAAAATAAATAAAATATATTCAATATATATATTTATATATAATTGATTTTCCACAGAGAGGAAGGGAGAGGGATAGAGAGCTAGAAACATCGATGAGAGAGAAACATCGACCAGCTGCCTCCTGCACACCCCCTACCGGGGATGTGCCTGCAACCAAGGTACATGCCCTTGACCGGAATCGAACCCGGGACCTTTCAGTCCGCAGACCGATGCTCTATCCACTGAGCCAAACCGGCTTCGGCTGCCTGCTCCTCCTGACAGGCACCCTCGGCCTTTAATAGCCGCAGAGCAGCAGAGTCTCCCACGGGAGGAGCTGTAGGGCGGGGGGGGGGGGAGCCCTTTCACCTCCGTGGGTCCCTCCCACGGATGCCCTGGCAGGGGACAGACTGGGGACTGCCCCGTCCACCCTCCCCGGTGGCCTCTGAGCGGAGGGCGCTGACATTTCTTCCTCCTAACCCCGCCTCCCCCCCTCCTTATCCCTCCCCTCCCCCCCAGATCGCTGCCCAGATCTGCCGCCAGGCCGGGCTGGTGAAGAAATCCAAGGCCGTGGTGGATTACCACGACGACAACTTTGCCATCGTCTTCGCAGCCATGGGGGTGAGAGGGCTGGCAGGTGGCAAGTGCTGGAAGCCGTGGGTGGGCAGCCCTGTCTCCCTGGGCCCCTGGCACGGCCCGCTCTGCCGGGGGGAGGCACAGTCCTTCTCGGGGAGAAGCGGTCGGCGTCTGGGCCTGCAGGCGGGAGAGGCAGGAGCGTGAGTGGAGGGGTGCGGGGGCTCAGTGACTAGGGCCACGTGTCCCTCAGGGCACCCCGAAGGCCGTGGCAGCCATAAGGTGAGTCCACAAGGGAACGTGGGGAGACGAGACAGCGTGGGGAGGCAGGTACAAAGGCCCGGGGGTGGGGGGTGGGCGGGGAGTTCGTGGGGAGCAGGTGGCCAAGGAAGGCGGATTGCACTGAGCAGAGCTCACCTTGGAGAAGTCTGACGCTCGGGCAAACCAGCTCTGCCCTCCCAGCCCCAGGGCCAGTGCTGGTCACACAGTCAGTCCACAGCTGCACTGAGAAGGGACAGGAGGGGCCTGGCCCTCCCTCAGGCCCCAGCCTCCCTGTCGTGTGTCCAGGTGAACATGGAGACAGCCAGGTTCTTCAAGTCGGACTTTGAGCAGAACGGGAGCATGGGCAACGTCTGCCTCTTCCTGAACTTGGCCAACGACCCCACGTGAGTCCCCTCCTGAGGCAGCAGGCCTCGTCCCCCCCTTCCAGGACCCAGAGTCCAGGGGCTCAGGGGTTTCCCGGAGCTACAGCCAAGGGTCGGGGCTGGGAGAACAAGCCCTTGTTGGGCAGCGGGGGAAACTGAGGCTGGTAAGGGGTCGGAGTCGCTCAGGAAGAGACAGAGGGAGCTGGGCCACCACCCTGCCTGCGCCCCGCAGTCCCTCTGCTCCCCCCCGCACACAGCCTGCGGCCAACCACGGCCCCAAGTCGGGGCCCCTCATCCTTCCGAAAAGCCACCCTAAACCATTTGTTTCAAAAACCCTGCTATTTTGCCGAAACCGGTTTGGCTCAGTGGTAGAGCGTCGGTCTGCGGACTGAAAGGTCCCAGGTTCGATTCCGGTCAAGGGCATGTGCATTGGTTGCGGGCACATCCCCAGTGGGGGGTGTGCAAGAGGCAGCTGGTCGATGTTTCTCTCTCATGTTTCTAGCTCTCTCTTTCTCTCCCTTCCTCTCTGTAAAATATCAATTAATATATATATATATATATATATATATATATATATATATATATATATATAAACCCTATTTTAAAGTTTAGAACATGTGAGTTTAAAGTGGGGGCCAAGTGGATGGAAAAAAACCCAACGTAATTCTAATGAACTGTCCTGGGTATTGAGAGTTCTCCCCAAACCACGGGACGGACATCGCCTAAGGAGGGACCCACAGCCACCAGCCCGCCCGCCCGCCCCGGGGACTCGGGAATGCTGGGCGGAAAGAGGTGACCACGGCCCAGCGGTCACACTAAGTGCTCGGGAACATGGGGGACCAGTGAGGACAGGGCCCCGAGGACAGCAGTGGCAGGGCTCCAGCTGACCCCAGGCGGATGCCCCAGGGGACCAGGCCTCCCTCGAATGTGCCAGAGCCTCTCACCTTGAGGCCACCGAAATGGGGCGTTCATCCTCCGCAGATACTCCCAGGCCTGCCTGCCCCACTCTCACCCCACTCCCCGCCCGCCCTGGCCTCTGTTTCTTTCCCACTTTGGACCACGGGCAGAGAGTGGGGGGCCTGGTAGAGGGCCCGCTCCCCCCGGGAGCCACAGCCCCCAACCCTGGCCTGGGGGCTGGGAGGGGCTGGGAGGGGCTGGCCGTGCCCTCGCCCCTGCTGCCCGCACAGCGCCCCCCCGCTCCCAGCCCCCCCCCCCCCCAGTGCGGAGCCGCCCAGAGCCCGGGCACCCTAACCCTGACCGTCTGCAGCATCGAGAGGATCATCACCCCTCGCCTGGCACTGACGGCCGCCGAATTCCTGGCCTACCAGTGTGAGAAGCACGTGCTGGTCATACTCACGGACATGAGCTCCTACGCCGAGGCCTTGCGGGAGGTGAGGTGGCTGGTGAGGGGCGTCGGGTCCGTCCCAGGCCCTGCACCCCGGGCTTGCCCCTCCTAATCCCCCCCCTGTCCATTTCTCATAGTCACCGAGCCTCCGTTCACCTTTCCTTGTCTCAGCCTCTCACCCCCCTCTTGCCCCAACGCCCGTGGCTGTTGCAGGTCTCGGCTGCCAGAGAGGAGGTGCCGGGGCGCCGAGGCTTCCCCGGGTACATGTACACGGACCTGGCCACCATCTATGAGCGGGCGGGCCGCGTGTCCGGCCGGGGCGGATCCATCACCCAGATCCCCATCCTCACCATGCCCAACGACGGTGAGCCTGCTTCCTGCCCACCGCTCTCCGCAGGCCCCTGCCCTCCCCTCCCACCCATGCTTAAAGGGCCCGAGCTTCCTTGCCCAGATGCGCAGGAGTTTGTTCCTCCACAGGGTAGACACTGTCCTCTCCTTGCCCCCCCTTCCTCTCCCCTCACTCCTTCACTCCCACAAGGGGAAAGGAGCCGGAGGGCCCTGAGGGGACAGAGACTTGGTCCCCATCTACCCTGAGGCCGGTGAATTTCCTCATAGATATCACCCACCCGATCCCGGACCTGACCGGCTTCATCACGGAGGGGCAGATCTATGTGGACAGACAGCTCCATAACAGACAGGTACGGGCCCCTCCCCACCCACCTCCGGCCCTCTGCACCCGCTCTGCGCCTCAGATATCCGTGAATTAGGAGTCGCCCGGCCAGGCTAACCCCCCAGGAAGACTGTGGCTCCGGCACAGAGGGCAGGTCTGGGTAGAATCCAGGCGACCTGGCTCTGAGAACCTGAGGAAACATTCCTCCTCCTCGCTGATCCTGGTTTCCTCTTCTCTAAAGCGGGACTAACAACTCTTTTTTTTTTTTTTAATAGGAGGAAACTTTTTTAAAAAAATATATTTTATTGATATTTCACAGAGAGGAAGAGAGAGAGAGATAGAGAGCTAGAAACGTCGATGAGAGAGAAACATCGATCAGCTGCCTCCTGCACACCCCCCCACCGGGGATGTGCCCGCAACCAAGGTACATGTCCTTGACCGGAATCGAACCCGGGACCTTTCAGTCTGCAGACCGACGCTCTACCACTGAGCCAAACCGGTTTCGGCAGGACTAACAACTCTTATCACGCCGTTGCGCTTTGGAAGATAACACACGTTGGCCAACAGAAAGCACCGGGCGGGCAGATAGTAGACACGAAAGAAATGCCATCTCTCTTCCCTTTTCCCCCCGACCAGAAAACAGGGGGCACCTGGCACGAGTAGATGGTAAATAATGTGCCGGTGCATGAGAACAGGGGTCGGCAAACCCATCAGCCCACAAAGCGGCAAACCACCCACCGCTGAAGAGCCGCGTGTGGCCCGTGAGCCTCAGGGTGCCGGCCGCTGGGTTGGAACGTGTGTGCAAGGCAGCCCCCTGGCATTTCCCTCTTTGCTGGGCTGGTTCTTTCTGTGTAGCTGCTACCCCTGCTCCCCCGAAAATAAGACAGTCTTAGATTCATGTGTGCTCCCAAAGATACGCTAGGTCTTAGGTTCAGGGGATGTCTTATGTTTCCACGAAGCGGGTCTCATTTTCGGAGGACGGTCTTATTCTCGGGGAAGCACGGGCAACGTAAGCTTCAACCTGGTTTCGTCCCAACCACCCGACTTGGTGAACCAGTGGGGCTTTCCTCGCTGCTGTCCTGCCACCTCCCCCTGCACATGCCAACACCTGCACCCCCAGCCCTGGAGCCTGAGAGGTGACCCACCCCTCTGCAGGATGAAGGGGGCACCCTGACCGCCCTGGGTGGGGTGGGGGAACTGAAGGGTGGGGAGGAGGGGAGAGTCTGGGCCTTGCCTTCCGCCACGCCCCCTGCTCCCCCCCCCCCCAGATCTACCCCCCCATCAACGTGCTCCCCTCCCTGTCGCGGCTGATGAAGTCGGCCATCGGCGAGGGCATGACAAGAAAGGACCATGGTGACGTCTCTAACCAGCTGGTAGGCCCCCCCCCGGGAGGCGGAGGCGGGGGCGAGGCGGGGCTGGCTGGCTCCGGACGCTGGAGGTCTGAGGCCCATCTACATAGGCCACAGAGCTTTTTCCCCCCCGGCCAAACCCCTCCCTGGAAGCGGCTCCCCCGCCCAGCCACCCCCCCCCCAGGCCCTAGCCAGGGCTCAGGTGGCCCCGTCCGCCCCCCCCCCCCCCCCCAGTACGCCTGCTACGCCATCGGCAAGGACGTGCAGGCCATGAAGGCGGTGGTCGGGGAGGAGGCGCTCGCGCCCGAGGACCTGCTCTTCCTGGAATTCCTGCAGAAGTTCGAAAAGAACTTCATCAACCAGGGTGAGGCGGCGCTCGGGGCGGTCACCCCCTTTCCCCGACACACGCACACGCACACATGCACACACATGCACACACATGCACACACACATGCACACACATGCACACATGCACACGCGCACTGACACCCGTGCTCGGTCCCTAGGCCCCTATGAGAACCGCTCGGTGTTCGAGTCGCTGGACCTGGGCTGGAAGCTGCTGCGCATCTTCCCCAAGGAGATGCTGAAGCGCATTCCGCAGAGCGTGATCGAGGAGTTCTACTCCCGCGAGGGGGCGCCGCCGGACGCCGCGTCCGACACGGCCTTCTAGCCCCGCCCCCCGCCCCGTCCGGGCCGCCGGCGCTCCGCCCCCTCTCCCTCCCCCTCCACCTCCTCAAGGTTCCACACACCTGGGCCCCCCTCAGCCCCCCACCCCCACGCTCCATCCCTCTCCCTGGCTGGCTTCCTGGCGCTGGGAAAGAGCAGATTGCCCAGCCTGTATTCTGTGTCTTGTTCTGATGGGAGCCTCTGCATGTATGTGTTATGTTAGAAGCCCCCCAAGGAAAAGTCATTGAAATGAAGAGTTTGTCTTCTGTGAAACCAAGATTGGCAAATGCATTGATAAATGGTTCAAGCTGCAGGTGGTGGGTACAGGAGGTTTGTTAGATTGTTCTCTCCACTTTAAAAAAACACACACACAAAAAAAACAAGAAACCCTAGCCACATTAGTGCCTTTTGCAAGTCGACAACAGAATTTCTCTTTGGAAGATGGTTATCTTTGCAAGAAATGTCTTGACTGTGTTTCTCGGGTGGAGGACGGCCACACAAGATTTGTCTGACTAGTCGGCTCTGTCTGAGAGATGCTAGGGAAGAGTTCCCTGACAGGAAGGGGTAGGGAGTTGCTGGAGGGAGAGCCTGAGTGACATGGGGAAGGGGGTGAAAGGCTGAGGAGAAGCCCCCAGTTAGAAATGGGTGAAGAGCCCCGACCGGGTTGGCTCGGTGGATAGAGCGTTGGCCTGTGGACTGAAGGGTCCCAGGTTCGATTCCGGTCAAGGGCATGTACCGTAGTTGATGTTTCTCTCATTGATGTTTCTAACTCTCTATCCCTCCCCCCTTCCTCTCTGTAAACAATCAATAAAACATATTTTTAAAAATGGGTGAAATGCATCCAGGATACTGGATGTTGCTTTGAAAGCTGCCTGCCCTTCTACGACACCATCCCTCCTGTCTCCTCCGCCCCATCGACAATGAAGCCATGAACACTTCCTAAGAGGCAAGGAGGACTGGAGGATAGAACTTCAGAAAAGGGCCGAGTTCCATTTCTGGGTCACTGTGGTGTGGGAGCAGCCAGAATTCTCGGATCCAGAACTGACAGGAAAGGAGACCGTGGGGATAAAAGTCCCATTCCCATGACAACCCCCAGCCATTTAGGGGAAGCTTTTGGGTATCCCCAAGGCATAGGGTTGTTTTCACTTAATAACAGCTTTGTTGAGATTTAATTTACATAATCTATGATTTATCGATTTGTAACTGTGCCACTCAACAACTTCTAGTATATTCACAGAGTTGTGCAACCATCCCCACCATCGATTTTAGAACATTTTCATTGCTTCAAAAAGAAACCTTGTACTACCAACCAACCCCTCAAATCCCTGTTCTGCCCCTTCCCAAGCCCCAGGCTTTGCCTATTCCGAACACTGCATATAAATGGGATCATACATTCGGGCCAGTGTTGCTCAGTGGTTGAGTGTCGACCTATGATCCAGGAGGTCACGGTAAAATTTCTAATCAGGGCACATGCCCAGGTTGTGGGCTTGATCCCCAGTGTGGGGCATGCAGGAGGCAGCAGATCAATGATTCTCTCTCATCATGGATGTTTTTAGCTCTTCCTCTCTGAAATCAATACAAATATATTTAAATGGGATCACACAATATGTGGTCTTTTGTGACTGGCTTCTTTGAGTTAGCATAATATTTTCAAGGTTCATCCACGTTGTTGCATGTATCAGTACTTCATTTCTTTTTATGGCCAAATAATATTCCATAGCAGGGATATACTGCCTTTTGTTTATCCATATATCAGTTTATGGACATGTGATTGTTTCCACTTTTGACTATAATAAATATTGCTGCTATGAACACTCATGGACAAGTCTTTGTGTGGACATATGTCTTCATTTCTCTTGATGTCCCACTTGGAGGCATCAAGGAAGAGTGAAATGCCTGGGTGTCAGACGGGGACTTCATGTGTAATATTTTGAGGGGCTGCCAGATTGCACATGCACCTCTGAAGTAGCTACCCCATTTTACATTCCCACCAGTGGTGAACCAGGGTTCCAATTTCTCCACACCCTGCACAACACTTATTATCTGTGCTTTGCATTATAGCCATCCTGGTGGGTGTGACATGGCTCACTGTGGTTTTTATTTTTACTTCCCTTTTGATCCACTTTGAGCTTCTTTTCGTGTGCTTATTGGCCACTTACATATCTTCTTTAGAGAAATGTCTGTTCAGGTCCTTGGCCCATATTTCATTGATAATGGGATGAGAATATAGATTGTTCAGTAACAACACCGATTGACTACTGTATATTGTAAAAAGTTAATAGGCAAACTGAGGGAAAATACTGACGACAAAAGATATATAAAGGGTTACTATGTTAATAAGTTTTATAAGTCAGTAAGAGATACATTAAGACCCTAAAAGAAATAAAAGAGGTGCATTAAGTCCCATAAGAGAAAAACACTGATAATCAATTGTTTGACCCTTGCTGGCAATCCAAGAGTCACATTAGAACACTGTTGCCACTAACAAATTAGTGAACATTTATTTAAAATCGTGAATATCCATGCTGGTTGGAATAGTTCCTTTTAATAATAACAAATTGCTGCAGAAACCCGTTTGGCTCAGTCGATAGAGCATTGGCCTATGGACTGAAAGGTCTCGGGTTTGATTCCAGTCAAGGGCATGTGCCTTGGTTGTGGGCAAGAGGCAGCTAGCTGATTGATGATTCTCTCTCATTGATGTTTCTATCTCTCTATCTCTCTCTCTTCCTCTCTGTAAAAAAAAAAAATCAATAAAATATATATATTTAAAAATAGCAAATTGCTCAGCCAGCCTCCTCTGATTGTTGCATCCCTTCCCTCCTTGCGAACTGGCTTCCATTATCCCCTTTTGCTGATGCAGAAACTGAGATACAGCCGAAACCGGTTTGGCTCAGTGGATAGAGCGTCGGCCTGCGGACTGAAAGGTCCCGGGTTTGATTCCGGTCAAGGGCATGTACCTTGGTGGCGGGCACATCCCCAGTGGGGGTTGTGCAAGAGGCAGCTGGTCGATGTTTCTCTCTCATCGATGTTTCCAACTCTCTATCCCTCTCAATTCCTCTCTGTGTAAAATCAATAAAATATATATTTTTTAAAAAAAAGAAACTGAGATACAGTAGTCACGTAACTTGCCCAAAGTAACGTGCCACACCACCGCCTAAAACCTCGTGTAAAACCTTGCTGGGGGGCGGCAGTTTGGTAACACATTCATGGCTAATAACAATATGTTCATTCCCTGCCGCCCAGAAATCCATGCGAAGGAAGCAGCCGGAGAGGAGCAAAGCCTGGGAAATGGCAGCGCATCCGGCCCGCGGCTGGGCCACCGCCGCGGCCACCGCATCACAATGTGCGTTTTGCTAACGGGAACGTCGGTCGGTCGCCGTTAGCTCATAATGTAACCCGAAGTGATGTAACTCTATCGTGTAACGGACCGCGATTTCTGCTGAGTGGTGGGGTTGTGGTTTTGTTTTCTTGTCTTTTTCCGTTTGGGGGTTTGTGTGTGTGTGTCAGAAACTATGGTCTTGGGGTCTGCGGCGGGTGCGTTAGATGCGGAGTTGGCCGGGCGCGCGGGCGCCTGGCTGGGCCGCGGCCCGGGCCCGCCCAGCCGCCCCGGCTCGGCCCCGCCCCCGCCCGCGCCCGTCCCGCCGCACGGGTCCGAGTTCGCGTCCCTGCTCCCCGGCAGGAGCGAGGAGCCGCCGCCGCCGCGCTGCTACTCGGCGGGCGGGCAGCGCCGGAGCGCGCAGCCCCCGCCCTCCACGCGCGCCTCCGTCAAGTCGGGGGGGAGCGTCTCCAGGAGGGGCTCTGCGCTCACAAAGGAGAGGCCGGATGCCAGCTGCTGCGAGTGGTTCGCAGCCGCCCTGGGCAACCTGGAATGGCTGCGGTTCTCTCTCAATCTGGACCTTAAGGGAATCGTCTCCGATCACAAGGTAAGGATCCCCCACCCCCCTCCCTCCCACCAGGAGCTCCTCACGTAGTGCTCACCTGGCAGAGGGCACCCACGGGTGTCCTGTTCTGGGGAGCTCGTCCTTCCCCACGGTGGGAGGGCCATTTGGGGGGCATCAAGGAAGAGTGAGCACACACTCGTGTGGGAAAAAGGGGTGTAAGTGACTCCTGGGGGTCAGAGGGAAGCGGGGAAGGGGAAACCCAAGGAACTGCTAGCTTGGTTCGGTTTGGGACCCTGGGACCCCCCCCCCCCGGCCTGCTCAGCCCCCTCCTGCCCTCCCTCTGGCCGCCACAGGGTTTCACTGCCATCCACTTTGCAGCCCAAAAAGGCAAGCTAGAGAGCCTGCGGGTCTTGGTAGAGGAGTACGAGTTTCCCGTGGACCTGCGCACCAAGAACGGCCAGACACCGCTGCACCTCGTCATCCACAAGGACAACAAGAACGTGGTCCTCCCGTGCATCCAGTTTCTGCTTGAGCACGGGGCATCCCTCGACGCGTGAGTCCGGCCTGCGTGCGCCCGCCTGGCGCCCGGAGGCGGGGCGGGTGCAGGCGGGACGGGCAGGCGGGGGGGGGGGGGGGGGGGCGGCGGAGGGACGAGGACCGGGCCCCACGGGAAGCCCGCGGGGCGTGCCAGTGAGGACATTGGGCTCCGCGAGAGACCAGACCTAGTTCACCTCCGGGCTTTGCCATCTGCTAGCAAACACGGAGACCCCCAAGCCAATCACTCCACCCTGGACCTCAGGGCTCTTGGGACACTGGGATCTCCCGGGGAGCTTCAGAAAGCCCGCGCGCCCTCTCCAGGTGGTGACTTGATTAGGTTGGGGCGTGGCTCGGGCTTTGGAAGCTTTAGAGAGACCCACGTGGGTCTGCGGCCACGTTTGGGAGCTGTGTACTGCCTCAGGGTCTTCAGCTGCACCCTGGGGGGATGCCGGTGCCTGTCTGCCTGCGGCAATGGAGAAAATGCACGGGAAGTGCATGGGGGGCAGACAGGAGACTGTTCCCTCCCAGACTGCGTGCTAAGTGCCGTGCCTGCCCGAGGTGAGGGACACAGTCGGGAGCACCCCAAAAGGCTCCCTGCCCTCAGGAAGCTGATGTCCTCCAGGGCAGGAGCAGATAGTCAGCGGGCACAGCGATGACGGAAGAAAATGACCGGGGATGGAGAGAGCAAACAGGGGGGATGGGGGGTGGGGAGTGAAAGGGGCCGGGAGAGGCTCTTTGGAAGGGGCCGTCACCTCCAAGGTAGGTGGGTCTTGGTAGAGGAGTTTCCCGTGGACCTGCGCACCAAAAACAGCCAGACACCACTGCACCTCGTCATCCACAAGGACAACAAGAACGTGGTCCTCCCGTGCATCCAGTATCTGCTTGAGCACTCCTGGGGGGCACGTCCCAAACGTGGCCACAGACCCACGTGGATCTCTCAAAAGCTTCCAAAGCCGGAGCCGCGCCCCAACCTAATCAAGTCACAACCTGGAGAGGGCGCGCGCGGGCTTTCTGAAGCTCCCCCGGAGATCCCAGTGTCCCGAAGAGCACTGAGGTCCAGGGTGGAGTGATTTGCTTGGGGGTCTCCATGTTTGCTAGCAGATGGCAAAGCCGGGGGGTGAACTAGGTCTGGCCTCTCGCGGAGCCCAATGTCCTAACTGGTACGCCCCGCGGGCTTCACATGAAATGTCCTTCACTTGAAATGTCCCACCGGAAGGTGGCGAGCCAGCCATGCACAGAGCCAGAGGCGAGTGTCCCAGGCAGAGTGGATGTCACGCGCAAAGGCCCGTGCTAGGGAAGAGCTCGGCAAGGTCGGAGGACGTGGTGGAGGATGAGGCAGGGCCCAGGGCGCACGGGCTTGTGGCCGGGCCTGGGGGAGAGGCAGGCGGCCAGCTGATTTCCAGGGATGAGGTCAGGGGTTCTCTGGGGTCCAGCAGACCCAGCTCTCCTTCTAGCAGTTCTGCACCGTCCACACCCCTGTAACTAAGTCCAAATCCTCCTCCTCCAGCTGAGGGCAGAGAAGGGACATGCCAGGGTCAGCCAGCGGGCTGGTGGCAGAGCAGGCCTGGAAGCCAGTTTGCCCGCCAACCTGATGGGTAGATGCCCTCTGTCCTTGCTCACCGCCCTCTTCCCCTGGGCGGGCGGGCCTCCACAGCCAGACGCGCAATGGCTACACGCCGCTGCACCTGGCGGCCCGGGAGGGCCTGCTGAACTGTGTGAAGGTGCTGGTGAGGAACGGCGCCAACGTCCACGCCCGGGACGCCATAGGCTGCAAGCCCATCGACTACTGCAAGATATGGAACCACCGCGTGTGTGCTCGGTGAGTGTGAGAACCGCCCCCAGCCCGCCCCTGGGGCCCTGGCCCACGGCAGAGCCTGTAGGAGGAAGGTCGGGGGGGGGCCAGCGGCTGGGGGAGACGTCTTGGGAGTTGGCCCCTTCCCAGGATATTATTCCCAGGGGCTTTCCCCAGGCCTCATCGGGAGGGTAGTGATCAGTCCCTCAGACACCTGCCTCTCACCTCACAGGAAGTAGTTAAGCCAGAGGGGCCTTGGACAGTGGGGGTGCATCATGTTGCTCATCTCCATCTCTGGAAGCCCCTTCCACACCCTCCTTGGTCCCCCCCCCCCCCCCGGGCCCTCAGCAGCAGCCAGTCTCTGAGGATGACACATCCTCACCTTGGCACCAGGTTCTTGAAGGATGCCATGTGGAAACGGGACAAGAAGGACTTTGCCTGTGAGATGGGGAAGCTGAAGAGGCTCAAAGGCCAGCTGGCCTACATGGAGCAGGACTACCAGACTGAGTGTCAAGTAAGGGCAGGGCTGCCGAGGCACCGGGCATGTGAGCAGAGGCAAGAACCGCATGTGCAGTTAGTGACGAGCAGCAGTCCCACCCAGACAGCCTCCTTCTCCCAGTCCTCTGCCTAAAATTCTACCCTTCTTTAGGGCAAAAGTCTTGTCTTGTGCCAGAAAGCTAGAGCAGCTTAAATTAGCAGTTTATGATGCCCCCTCCCCTAGTGCAGTGCCCCCTTCTGGTGAGGAAGAGAACCTCTAATGAGACCCAGGGCCTTGCCTTATTGGGAAGTACACTGGTTAGAAAGACCCATCTTGCCCTGACTGGTTCCTCAGTGGTTAGAGCATTGGCCTGCAGACCGAAGGGTCTCGGTTCGCTTCCCAGTCGAGGGCAAATACCTCGGTTGCAGGTTCCCCAGACCCAGTAGGGGCCCATGTGGAAGGCAATCAATAGATGTCTCTCTCGCATTGATGTTTCTCTCTCTCTCAGTCTCTCTCTCTCTCTCCCTCCTCCCTCCCTTCTTACTCTCTCTAAAAATCAATGGAAAACATATCCTGGGTTGAAGATTAAAAATAAACAACCTTCCAACATACTCTCTGCTGGGACCTGTTAGACCAATGAGAGGCGGTCTTCTCCCTCAAGGAGCTTAGAGCTTAGTAGAGGAGGTGGGCTATATTCCCACAGAGGAGAAGGGGCTCAGGAGGTGCCGGAAGGATAATACTTAGGAGGAGTCTTTAACGATGGGTAGCAGTGGGCCATATGAGGAGGTAGGGAAGGGCTGACCAGGCTGAAGGAGCAGACAGCCCTGTGTAGGGGGGAGGGGGGAGGCACAGGGGCACATAGAAGTGTGTATGCCAAGAAGTACAAATTCAGTACAGTCGGGGGTTCGATGTGACAAGCTAGAGATTTGGCAGGGGCCCAGGTCAATGGCTGGGGAAGCAGAGAGTCACTAAGGGATTGTAAGCAGGTATAATGACATGGGATGTAAGAGCCAGAAAACCCAGAAAGAAGACGCTGGGAACCCTAATTGGATCCAGAGTAGGGAGGGCTTGGGAGCTGGCAAATCTAGGGCTCCAGCTGTGTTCCGGCCGCAGTTCCCTCGTTTTCTCAGCTCTACCTCCTCTCAGTCCTCACAGTCGCCCGTGTCCAGAATAGGCAAAGCCCACCTGTTCCTGTGGCTCTAAACTTTCCCACAAGGCCCTTGAAGATATCCCCTCTCTCTTACTGGCCTCAGTTGGATCCTATGCCCACTCCCGTTCCAATCCCTCAAGCTAAAGGAAAGCCATGTGCTGACTGACCTAGGTCTGGGGGGCAAGGCTGATGGAATTACCATGAGAGGCTTAGCCTAATCAGCACCTACCGCCAGAGCTGGGTCAATCTCCAGACCACCTGATAGCTTAGCAACAGCCTGGGCCGTGAGCTGAGACAGGGGGTGGGGAGGGGACAGTTCTGTGATGAGCTGAAGGTCAACTGTCGTGGAAGCACCAACCGACAGCTAGACCAAGTGATGCCCACCCAGCCTGGAGAGCCAGCCAGCTGGGTCCCCCTACAGGACTGCTCGAGGCCAACTAACGCCTTCCAAGAAGCCTGATCACACTGGCGCCACCCAGCTCCGGGCCCTCCCAACCTTTCTGCTTTCTCCACCCGGGTCCAAGGAGGCAGCTTGCACTGCTCACAGGCTTTTCTCTCCCATCAGGCCAGAGGCTCTTAGGGCAGGATGTGTCTTCGCTGCCAATATGGGATCCCCCCCTCGAGAGGCAAGGTTTTCTGTAGGGCGGAGACGGCATCTTCCCCCTCCGGCTGAAGACCTCCCCGAGGGTGGAGGCTCAGGTTGGAGCCCCTCAGCCCAGGGGCTCCTTTGGGGGCAGTAATTGCCTCCCCATCAGAACAAGGGTTCCAGCCGAAGCCGGTTTGGCTCAGTGGTAGAGCGTCGGTCTGCAGACTGAAAGGTCCCAGGTTCGATTCCGGTCAAGGGCATGTACCTTGGTTGCGGGCACATCCCCGGTAGGGGGTGTGCAAGAGGCAGCTGGTCGATGTATCTCTCTGTCATCGAAGTTTCTAGCTCTCTTATCTCTCTCCCTTCCTCTCTGTAAAATATCAATAAAAAACATATTTAAAAAAAAAAAAAAAGAACAAGGGCTCCAGCGAGGCAGGGGATTCTCCCATCAGACTCGGGGCTCCCACCAGATGAGGGTAGGACGTGGTCTGACCAATCACACCCGAGGCTTCCAAAGGGCTATTAGCCACAGGCTCTCCTTCCACAGAAGCACAAGAGGGAGCGGCCCCCCTCCTCCCCTCTCTTATGCCTCTGACCTTGCAGAGAGAACAATGGATTCAGAGACAAGCTAACTTCAAGAAGTGGTTCCACTCCAAGCTCCCGCCCCGAGGCCAATCGCTGACCCAGAGCACCAGGCGCGAGCCCCGAGCCCCTCCCTGGGCCATCCCCGTCTCCAAGATCCCCAAGCTGCCCCAGAGCTTCCACCTCTCCCCGGAGAAGCCCCCGCAACAGATCCCGCAGCAGCCCAACCTGCGGCCCCTGCCGACGACAGCCAGACCCCTCTACAACCAGCCCCGGGTGAGGCAGCCCAAGCCGTGGAACATTAGCAACAACCCGGCCAGCTCCCCCACCGCCCAGCTCCACTCCCCACAGGCCGTCCGCATGGGCGTGCACCCGGACCCCAGCCCGGAGCACGACTTCCGCAGCTTCCTCCGGATCCGGTCCGACGGGCGAGGCGGCGCGCAGCTGCGCACGGTGGCTGGCAGGAAGGTGTCCCCGGTGCCCCGGCTGCCCTTGGAGGTGATCGTCCGCGAGCTGCACCCCCAGACGCGGCCGTGCAGGATGAAGGTGCCCCAGGGCTTCCAGTCGGTCAGCATCAGGGGCGTGGACCGGAAGCGGTACATGGGCGACAACACCTTCTGGACTGACGCGCTGGCCATGAACTTACGCGAAACGTTCGATGAGACCTTCGTGGCCGCTGTGCAAGCCCACCAAGGGCTCCCCACTCCGCCCTGCCCCCGAACACCCCCCTGCCCTCCATAAACGTATTTTGGTAGCCCCCCCCCCGAGCGGGGGCAGCCTAGCGAAGGCCGAGGTATGGTCATTTATGTTGCGGACAGGGAGCAAGGGACAGAGTGCCCACGGGCTTCCCACTCCCGGGATGAAGGATCAGAGAGCCCCTGACCCCCAACCAAAGCCCAGATCCTTGGAGACCCACCCAAGAGATTCAAATTAGGGCCGCGCCGAAACCGGTGTGGCTCAGTGGTAGAGCGTCGGTCTGCGGACTGGAAGGTCCCGGGTTCGATTCCGGTCAAGGGCATGTTACCTTGGTTGCGGGCACGTCCCCGGTCGGGGGGTGTGCAAGAGGCAGCGGGTCGATGTTCCTCTCTCATCGATGTTTCTAGCTCTCTCTCTCTCTCCCTTCCTCTCTGTAAAAAAAAAAAAAATCAATAAAATACATTTTTAATTAAAAAAAAATTAGGGCCGCAGCCCAAAGCTCAGAGTGGGGGTCAGTCTGGCATTGTGAAAGTAACATCTTGGTGTGGCCTTTGCTCCTCCCTCCCTCCAAACAGCCCACCGGGGACAGGCAGAGGAACTCCTGGGAAACCTGCCCCCCCCCCCCCCCCCCCCCCGTTCAGACTAAGTCCTTCTACTACCGGCTCCAGGCCTCATGCCTCACCTCCAGAGCCAGGATGGGGTGGAAGATGGCTAACGAGTCACCCTGCCACTGTGGTTTCCGCAGGGCAGGGAGCCACAGGGGCGTGGGGGGGGGGGGAAGGGGGGAGGAAGGAAGGACCCATGGCTCTAGTTTGAGACTACGAACACACTTGTACTTCCTCCAGGAAGCTAGCCTGCATCCCCTGCTGTCCGCTGTACACATCACTACAAAGCATTCATTAAACAAACATTTATTGAGTGCTTTCTGTGTGCCCGGCACCAAGCCAGGCGCTGTTGATACAAACACGGAAGGACAGTCTCTGCCCTCAAGGAGCTTACAGTCTAGGAAGGAGACAGACCAGGACACGGGCCAGGAAGCCCGCGGTGATGTGTGAGGCGTGCTGGAGCGGGCAGGGGGAGGGGACTTTCAAAGCTCCTTGGACCGAGTTAAATCTTCTGTTGAGAACGGACAAAGATGCCCTGGTGAATCGAAGGGGAATCAGAGTGGCATCTCTGGATACAGGAGGCCAGGACCCAGAGTGCAAGATGGCAAGCGATGAGGCCAGAGGAGCGAGCGAGCGGGAAGCAGGATGCCGAGGGGTTCACAGCCGCGCTAAGGGTCCGGGTTTTGTCCCGAAGGCAGAGGGGGGCCATGGGAGGGTGCAGGCCAGGAAGTGACTTGATCTACTATGCATTTTAGAAGGACAGCTCTAGCTGTGGGACGGAGAAGCAGGAGGCGGCCGTCACAATAGCCCAGGTGAAAGCTGATGACAGTGGGGGTGGCTCTGCTCTAATCAAGAGATGTTCAGGAGGCGAATTTGACAGTTTTCAGAGATTGGATGTGGGGGGATGGGGGAGTATAAAAGGAGAAAGCAGGGATAAAAAGGTTTCTGTTTTGGCCCCTAGTGATCTTGGGGCCACAGCAGGTACCCCAAAAGAGACAGGTTCGCAGAGGACAGCAGGTGCCACCTGGGCTGTGAAAGGAGCCTGTGCACCCAAAGGCGGCAGAACCGGCTCCGAAGCCCAGGAGGGGCGTTGGGGCTGGAAGTCAACTCTCACTTCCTTGGCGAAGAGTCGAAGCCATGAGCGTGGCCGGGCTCCTCCTGGGAGCCCCGGACAGGACCCTGAGAACCCCACCGCGCGGGCGAGTGGAGAAGCCTGCATAGGACACGGAAGAAGCCACAGAGGTAGGAGGAGGAGACACGGCCGTAGAAGTGCGATTCCAGGAGCTGGGGGTGGCCAGCCCTGTCCGAGGCTGCAGAGACCCAGGGCGGGCGAGAAGGGTTCACTGGACTTGCACGAAAAGACGACTGGCGACCCCGCAAGAGCACTGACAGAGGAGCGAGGGGAGGCGGCGGAGCCACGGCCTCGGGGTGAGGAACAGAGGACAGCGAGGGAGGGCAGGGCCAGCTGTGGCCCAGCGGTGAGGACGTTGGCCCCGTGTCTACCTTGGCCCCTGGTCTGCATAGGATGGAGGGGCCTGGCGATCTCACTCCCAGAGAGAGAAGACCCGGTGTGCTTGCTGCTCCGTCCAGGGAGGGGGGAAGGCTGGTATTGTTGGGAGAACAGGAGATGCTAGAGCCAAGGAAGCGAAGGGCTAAGGTGGAACCTGAGGCAGGACGTGAGGAAGGATGTGCAGCACAGGGCCTCAGAGAGTCTACGTGTGCAGCCCGTCGCTGCACCGCTACCCGCGCTGTGAGGTATAAGACACGGCCAGTAACGGCTCTCGTGGGGACGTGGTTCCGGTAGGTACTGCGGAGGATCTGCAAGGCACTGTAGTTGGAGGGCAAGGTTAACAGAAGCTGGTCTGTGCCTGGGACCTCGCCTGCCTGCTCAGAAGCCCGAGGCCGTCTCCTCAGGAAAAGAGGGCCAGGCCCGCGAGCTCTCAGTGACACGCGGCTTCCTCCAGGAGGCCTGTTTCTTAAAAAACAGGCCGTAGCCCGGACTGCTGGCAGTCGAGTTTTGTTTCTCCTTGAGCCTGACACAGAATTCTGCCAGAAACCACTCCTTTTCTCCAGGGGAAGACTTATAAATAGGGCACTGTAGATGTTGCTCTGAAAATCTAACCCAGTCCCAAACTGCTCTCTCTCTCTCCTTGACAGTCACGAGCCTTAGGGAAAAGAAGAGACGGAAGAAAAGACGAGGCTGGGGGAGCTAAGAAAGGCTGCATCCGCCTGCCACTCCCCGCCCTAGCCAGGCTCAGCTCCTCCTCCGCCCCTTCCCACTACAGGACATCAGAACAGTCCCTTCCGAAAGGCGAGCCCAGGCCCAGGACAGGAACCCCTGCAGCGGAAAAGCCCATCCAGGCCAGGGCAGAAGGTCAGCGGGAAGAAAGGGAGATGAACTTTCAGGGGATTAATTAAGGCAACAGTGCCACCTGGAATCTTTATTCAAACAGGAATCGGACTTGGACAGAAATCACAGTTCAACAGCAAAAACTATTTCCTGGGAACTGCCAAGCCATGGCCCTGCCCGATGGCCATCCACTGCCCGAAGACCCTACCGCTGTCTGCTCTGCAGCTTCCGGGCCCCTGCCCTGGCCACCTCGGCGGCCGGAACCTCCTGACCCAGCTGACCCAGCGTGGGAGGGTGGGCCGGGCCACGGGAGCTCAGCTAATACCCAGCCTCCAGCCACGCAGGCTCCGCCCCGCCCTGGTGCCTCTGAGCTCACGCCTCTAGCAGCGTCAGATCTGAGCCCGGCTGAGCGTCCTGAGGAAGGTGGGGTGGAGGCTCCAGGGAGACTTGCAGGAAGTCAGGCCAGGGCTGGGGGACGGAACCTTCCAGGCTCACACAGAGGCCCGGGGGCCCCCCGACTCTCCTGATCTCGCCCCAACACCCCCTCCTCAGGGGCGTCAGTACATCTTCTGACGACTGGGTAGAATGGCCTCTTTGATGAAGGAGAAGACAACCAGGATCCCTAAGCGTTTGCCCCGCTTGCCTTTGGTGAAGTAATTGGAGACCACGTCATCTGCGGAGACACAGGCAGGGAGATGAGTGTGTGTGTGTGTGTGTGTGTGTGTGTGTAAGGGAGCACAGCCCTCCCCACCGGAAACCTCAGTGTCTCGTCTCAGGGCTGGGCTCCGGCTCCCGCACTGACTGGGGCCTGGCTGGCGTCCTCCCACCGAGACCCGCCCCCGCCTCTCACCTCCGGGCTGCACGGTGGAGGGCAGGACGTTCTCCCCGGCCGACAGCGACACGAAGAACGCAAACGGGATTATCCACAGGCAGAAGGTGAAATAGGCCAGGACCTAGCAACGAGAGACACTGAGAAGAGGGTGCCCCGGAGGTGCCACGCTGTGTCTGAGAGAGGGGGTCAAGCCCGCTCAGAAGCCCCCACACCTGGTCTCTGAAGGGGGCGGGGCCTGGGCAGCAGAGACAGGACATCCTCACACATGGGGACAGGACAGTGGGGAAAGGTGCAGGCTGAGGAGGACTCCGTAACCACAATCCCCAATGACTGGTCGCTGGGACAGGAACTTCTCTGCCCGCTCTCCCCAAAGGAGCGATCCTGTTCCTCCCTCGGCAGGGACCCAGGCTGCAGAGGCGGGGCGTGGAAAAGCCTGAGGGCGGAAGGCTGGGCAGGGCACAGGGGAACCAGCCCACTCCGCCTGTGAAATCTGCATCACCCGAGGCCACTCCGCCCTCCCCCCCTGACCCCGGGTGTCAGGCGGGGAGCTGGGAGACCAGGGGACTCCCTAGGGGAGAGCCGTGTCTCCCCATCTCAGCCGCTTTCTAAAATCCTCCCCCACACCGCCTTCTGAAATCATCCACACTAAGTTTTAAACAAAGAGCTATCCCTCAATGGGCTCAGTTTCAAACCATAGCTCGGCTCACAAGGCAGATCACACAAGTCCCCTTTATCCTTCTGTCCCCGTTAAAGAGTGTGATGAACTAAACGCTTCTTACCTCTGAGAAAGGATAATATTCCTCCGCAAAAAACTGAAATGCTAGGTAATGATTCACCACCACTAGTCCTGTGGAGGGAATGGAGAGTCAGTTAGTCTGGGGGGAATAAGTAAAAGCCGGACTTTTCACTTTCAAAAGGCTCCAGGGAGTTGGGAGCCCCGAGCTTTAGTCCTAACTTTACACCCGACTCAAAGACTCGGCTTTCCATTTGTTAAAGTGGGCGGTTAGCCCCCACCCCCCACTGCAGAGGGCGTTTCTGAGTAAAGTCAGAAGGCAGGGAAAGCCCTGGAATGTTATAAAAGAGATGTCGGTGCTGTGTCCTCCAAAGCCCCAGGGCCATTACGCTGGTCTGCAGTGAGTCCTGCCCGGCTCTCCTATGGGTAGCGGGTGGAGGAAGTCACGGGTGGGAGGTCACATACTCCCGTGAGATCCACTCCGAACTCGGCAGCAGAGAGAGGACGCCTCAAATGAAGAGCACGCCTCCAGAATAAAAGGGCACAGTTTGCTAGACACTTTGGGGGTGCAGTCTGAGGGTTCCTCAAATTCTGGGGGAGAGGGTCTTTCCTTAGCCTGCCCCCCGGTGAGGCCCACTGGTCTGACCTCCTATGTTCTGGGCCCCACACGCCTCCTCATTGTGCAGCCGAATTTATTGGGGGGTCGGGGGGAGAGAGCAGATCCTGGGGACAGGCTGCTCTGGACAGGCACCCTGCCTGACCCCAGCCTGGTTGAGGGCAGGCACCAGAACAGAGCATCCCCACCAGCACCCATCATACACCTCCCAGCCAACCGGCACGTCTGTCTCCTCCCTCGCCTCTCCCTTCCACGGCAGAGACGGCGCCGCGACGCTGCCTCAGCACCGGAGCACCGGGAGCTGCTGGAAGGCAGGACGGTGCCTATGCCCACAAAGTCTTTCAGGAAAACTGAGGCGCCTGCTGCTGGGGCAGGAGAGGGGGGGCTGGGTAGAGGACCCTCTTCCCTAAAAAGACACAAAGGGCCTGGTCTCCAGGGAAGAGTTCCCCAACCAAACCTGGGTGGACAAGCCCTGGGCAAAATCATGCCAAGGCACGCAGAGAGGAGGCCAGCTCTAGCTTCCACACCGTGCCCTCCTGTGGGTAATCTCACCCTCAGGTTCGCCACAAATAGAAATAGGAAAGGAGTTCTGTGAAATCCCTAATTCCATCTGACGTCCTGATGACCTGTGGTGATTACTGGGAGAAAAGGCAATGCCGATAACGGAAAACTTTCCAGAGCTTTTCTGTGAATACCTACAAACATCTCTAAGTATCTGCTTGTGCCGACTGAGTCTCCCACACGCCAGCTTTGAACAAAAGGAGAGGCGAAGGCCCAGAGGGGGGAAACGACTCTCTAGGGTCAGGACGAAGGCAGGGAGGCCAGGGTCCTCCCAACACGTGCATCAACCCCACGGCTGTGGGCAGGGCGCCCCCGGCCCCGTGAAACTAGTCCTAAAGCCGGGCCAGGGGCCTGGTGGGGAGCTGCCCGCTGCTGAACTTCCCCGAACAGGTAGTTTCTTAGGGGCTCTAAGTACTCAGCAAGCCCGCCTATCCTCTCTTCCCAGCCTTCTCCATACTTACCTCCCCGAGAAAGCCCTCCCTGTCTGAGTATCCGCCTCCCCCCCAACTCCCACCAAATCCTAGTCCGTGGAGCGAGGCGGGCGCCAGGCTTCTCCCACGTGTGGAGGCCTCGGCGCTCTCCTCTGCTCTCTAGAACCCTTTGGTGCGTGGGCCGGGCTGGACACAGCCACCGCCTCGTGCCTCCTCCGCCCTGCCCCCGCTCACCGCACGACAGGATGAAGTTGGGCGAGGTCAGCATGATGAAGGGGAAGGTCTGCAGGAGGCCAAAGTAGACGAGGTTGGTGAAGAGGCCCACGCCAATCATGCAGGTGGGGAAGCGCTCAAACACGTAGAGGCCAACCAGCACAGCCGTGGAGAACTGAAACAACCAGAGGCACACAGTGCGGGGGGCCTCCTCCAGGCGGTCTTCCCGGGCTCGTCAGCCCCCGCCCACTTGGGGCGCCGCTAGGTTCGTGCTCCAGTCTCACCTCATTTCAGCCACAGGTCTGACCTCCCCACCTAGCCTCTGGGTGGCATCTTTCAAAGGCAGCATCTTTCAATGCCGCTCTCAAAATGTTTGACGGCAACCCACAGTGAGAAAACGTTTTCACCGACCCCAACACACACACACACACACACACACACACACACACACACGTATGACCCAAGTTCAAATTTCAATTCTAGTCTTCTCTAGTCCACCTTTTAGGCTAATCATGACCAAATGAACTGGTAACACAACCCAATAACGAATCATACCTGCAGTATGAAAACGCTGTTCTGAAGGACTTAGCTGCCAACGCTTAACTAAGGACAATTGGTTAAATGAAAGTCAAGCCGAAACCGGATTGGCTCAGTGGCAGAGCGTCAGTCTGCAGACTGAAAGGTCCCAGGTTCGATTCCGGTCAAGGGCATGTACCTTGGTTGCGGGCACATCCCCGGTAGGGGGTGTGCAAGAGGCAGCTGGTCGATGTTTCTCTCTCATCGAAGTTTCTAGCTCTCTACCTATCTCCCTTCCTCTCTGTAAAATATCAATAAAATATATTTTTAAAAAAGAAAGAAAAGAAAGTCAAATTCCTGTACCAACGCCCATGAGCGGGGCCTCTGAACCCAGAGCCGAGAGCCGCCACGTGTCTCCACCACGGACCCCCCACCGCAGGCCAGGCTCTGAGTGGAAGGGGCTGCTGACGCCTGGTGGCCCGAGAGGCACTGGGCTCCTGTCCACACGTGCTCCCACCCCCGTACCCAGATCTCCCGCAGTTGGCAGTGAAGGCACACATCAAGGCTGTACACATCAAGGCTGTGTGCCTTCAGAAAGAGAAGCTCTCCGTGAGACCTGGGGAGCGCAGGGCCCCGGGCCCGGGAAGGTATGTCCCTCTTAGGACTCATCCCTTGATCCAACGAGAAAGAGGGCGATGAGCAAGTACTCAAAACTGTCCTTGAGGTTCCTCTCAGTTCTAGATGCTGTGAGCAGAGCGAGGGGCTAGGGATGCAGTGGAAGACAGCCAAGCAAAGGCAGAGCCGCGGTCCTGTCCACAGAGAATGGGCCCTCAGCTGTCCCCTTAAGGGACAGAGAAGGGGGTCTGCAGGGAGGCAACGCGACTCAGAGAAGGAGGCGAAGACCTGGGCCCAGGAGAGCAGACCAGGGACCCCGAGAACAAGAAGCAGGGCAAGTTACAAGGGTGGCACCCTCAGGAAACAGCAGGAATCGAGGTCTCCCATCATCCATGGCTCACTTTCCCCACTTCTTCTTTTCGAGGCAGGGCACTAGGTGAGGGTGAAGCTAGTGGTGGGGGAACCTGGGGGAAGAGGCCACTTACCCAGATCATGTATTTTATGATCCTGCTGGTGGCCACTGTGTACTCTTCTATCAGCTCCGCCAGGTAGTAGAGTCCGGCCGCTGGCGGGGGTGGGCACGGGGGGGGGGGGGAGAGAAGAGACAGGAAGAGGATCAAACAGAGAGAGCATTAGCCAGAGTCACTCCCACCACCACCGCCATCCCTTCCCCTGCAGCTGGGTCCCCAGCACCCCTCATGGGCTCCAGAAGTCCAGGAACACACCGAACAGCCCACGTGTGGCCCTCCAAAGTCTCAAAGAAGCAAACCTTCACCATCAGGGCAACGAAGGAGAGATTTCACAAAAGCATCAGAAACCTGCATCAGAAGCCTCGGCACCCTTGCTAACCTCTGAGCCCAGAAAGAGGCATTTCCTCCCCCTCATCCAGTAAATATCTGTCCCGCACTTAACGTGGGCCAGGGGCCGGGCTGAGTGCTGCGAATGCAGCGGAGACAATGTCCCTTTCGGACCCAGCTAGGGGTGAGCGTGGGGGGCAGGGGCAGGAAGGGAATCCGAGGATTCCAGCGTGACAAGTGCTATTTTGGGGACAGTTGGGGCCATCCAGTCCCACGGCGGCGGGCTTCCTGGAGGAGGCGAGGTCTCTGGCTGAGATCCACAGGAGGGACTAGCGGCCAGAAGTGGGAAGCGGGTCAAAGTTAGAGTTAGAAGTTCAAAGGCCCGAGCCCGCAGGCGAAAGGGCGGCGGAAGTCTGGGGGAAGGTTCGGCGCGGGCGGCCCGGGAGGGTGGACCGGGCGGCGGTCGGCGGTGCGCCGCGGGGCACCGGGGCGCCACCCCCGGCCCCGGGGCGGCGGTGACACCTGGAAGGACCTGCTGGCTGCCCGGGTCAGCGGGAGGGGCAAGAGGAGGAGGAGGAGGAGGGATGCGAGGCCCGGGGGCACCAGGCAGGGGTCTCCGCCCGGAGCTCCGGCGGGGCGACCCCCGCGAGCACCGCCGCCGCCGCCGCCGCCGGGGAGGGAGGGAGGGAGGGAGGGAGGGAGGGAGCCCGCCCGCGGGGCCGGGGCCGCGCACTCTCACCGACGGCCAGCGTGATGAAGGACACCTGGATGAAGAGCGACAGCCAGCTCAGCACGTACATGAACCACATGGCGCCCCCGCCCCGCCCGGCCCCCGACCGCCGGGAGGGGCCTGCGCGCTCGGGCTCGGACTACGGCGAGCCGCCGCCACCGCTACCGCGTCCCCGCCCCGCGGACGGCAGGACCCGCCGCCGTGCGCCGCCGCCGCCGCCGCCGCCGAGAGGAGCCCGGCCGGAGCGCCGCCCTCGCCGCGTCCGGAGGAGCGCCGCCCGCCGGCGCGGAGGGCCAACTGCAGCCGCCCCGGGCGGTGCGCGCGGGCGGACCGCGGGGCTCCCGGGGCTGCACCGAGGTCGATGACGCAACCCAGGGCCGGCGGGACGGTCCCGGGCGGCGGTATTCGGGCTCGGAAGGCCACTTCCGGCCCCTCCCTGGGCACTCCTGCGCCAGCCTGGAGAGGGGTGCAGGGCAGGGGAGGGTCCCCTGACCTCACCTCTCCCCCCACCCGCCACCCCAGCAACACCGGTCCCCAAGCCTCCAGGCAGGTTTTCTGCAGGCTTTTTCTTGCCCCGCAGGGTAACGGGGACAGAACTGTTGAGTGCACTGTGCTAGGCGAGACTTTGTTCTTTTCTTTTTCTTTTTTTTTTTGAGGCGCTATGGTCTTGATGGATACTGATTCGATGATATAGATCGTTTCGTCGATAGGTTTACCTTGGCTCAGGTTATACATCTGGAAAGCCGTACAGGCAGGAATTGGGGCGCCTTGGATCAGTCATCCTTGGGCCTAAATCTCCCTCTGGCTGAGTTCCTTTTGGGGTACAGTCTGCACCTCTGAATCGCCTACAACTCTGCCCGGTGCAGACTGCGCAAGGCGCCTCCTAGGCGCTGACTGCGTTTGCTACACCTCAGAGTTACCGGAGCGGCCCGAGGAGCCAGGCTGCCCTGGCCGAGAAGTCCGCCACCTAGTGGCCGAGACAGGCATGCAAAACAGAGTGCGTGCTGGCATGCTTCTGGTCTCCGAATAGCATTTTTCATGCATGAAAGTAAATACAGCCGAACCCGGTTTGGCTCAGTGGTAGAGCGTCGGTCTGTGGACTGAAAGATCCCGGGTTCGATTCCGGTCAAGGGCATGTACATTGGTTGCGGACACATCCCCAGTAGGGGGTGTGCAAGAGGCAGCTGGTCAATGTTTATCTCTCATCGACGTTTCTAGCTCTCTATTCTATCCCTTCTTCTCTGTAAAATATCAATAAAATATGTATTTTTTTAAAGTAAATACATAACCTTTAAAAAAATTAAACATAGAATCACAGCAACTCCCCTCCTAGGTATACCAACAAGTATCGAGAGCAGGGACTCAACGAGGTATTTGTACACCGATGTTCACAGCAGCGTTATTCACAGTAGGCAGACGGTGGAAACAATGCACCTGTCCATCAACAGATGAAGGGATACGCAAAATGTGGTGAGTAAATACCATGAAATATCATTCAGCCTTAAAAAGACCTGTGATTCTGACACCTGCTACAACGTGGATGAACCTTGAAGACATTATGCTATGCGAAATAAGTCAGACACAAGAGGACAGACATTGTATGATTCCACTCGTTTGAGGTATCTATTCTAGAGTGGTCAAATTCACAGAGACAGAAAGTAAGATGGTGGTTGGGGCAGGGGAGAGGGCTACGAGGAGTTAGTGTTAATGGGAAGATGAAAAGCTCTGGAGACGGATGGTGCTACAACAGTGCAAATGTATTTAATGCCACTAGCCTGTACACTTAAAATGGTAAAATGGTAAATCTCATTTATCATTTACCATGATAAAAAAAATACATAAGATAAACCCTGGCTGGGTGACTCAGTTGGTTAGAGCATCATCCTGATGCGCCAGGGTTGTAGGTTCGATCCCCGGTCGGGGCACTTGCAAGGATCAACCAAATGAGTGCGTAGATAGGTGGAACAATGGGTTGATATTTCTCTCTCTTTCTCTCTCCTTTTTTTTCTCTCTCTAAAGTAAATAAATAAAAATTTAAAACACATAAGAAACAATAAAAGTTAAACTGAAATATAGATATCTAAGTATTTTTTAGAAAACTAAATGTGTGATGTAATAATGTATGCTTTGTTAATGCATAATATAAAGCAGATTTCATGAAAAATCTACCTATGACATAATATATATATTATATATATATATATATATATACACACACACACACACATACATATTTGGTCTCTGCCCCTAGTTCCTGACACAGAACTCCTAAAGCACCTCTCATTTCCTCGGTGGTAGAGGTGATGGCAGGGTCTCATGCAGCACTCCTAAAACCCTCGGAATTTCCTGGGTGATAGGAGCATCTTTTATTCTAACGAAGGTTCTATTAGTGGGCTCCTGGGTAGCTTCAGGATGGGATCTGGTCGTCGAAAAGACCAAGCCATGACTGAAAGCTTGGGAATTTCAACCTCAACCCCCACCCTCCAGGGAGGGACAAGGGGCTGGAGATAGAGTTAATCATCCATCATGCCTACATGATGTCGCTTCCACGTAGCCCCCTAAACGATGGGCCACATGGTTTCCTCTGGTCTCTTAAAGCCACCTGCCTTTGCTGTCTGGGTAATTCTGCCTCCTAGTCACCAGGTGCCATTTGACCAGCGAGCGGGCTTGGGTCCTGCTTTATCTCCCCACAGACTGCTTGGTTCCTGGCTCTCCCTCTTTCTCCCGCTACCTTTGCACTTACAAGAGCTAATGGCATGCCTCGGTGTTCTGTCTTTGGCCACCTCTCCTCACCTTTGGTCCTCTCTAGCATCTTCACTAACCCACACTCTCACAGACTTCACACCTTGAATGCGCCTAAGGCCAGGGACAGACAGTTAATTGGTTCTGTGGTCCTAGTGGCCTTTGTGGCTGGGGCCAGTGTATCCTCCCTCAGGGGCTGGGAAGGTCTGAGTCATGGGGATGAAAGGCTGCAGGGGCCCTAACTGATTTGTCTCAGTAGATAAAGCGATGGCCTGCAGACTCAAGGGTCCCAGGTTCAATTCCGGTCAAGGGCACATCCCAGTAGGGGGCGTGCAGGAGGCAGCTGATTGGTGTTTCTCTCTCATCGATGTTTCTAACTTTCTCTTCCTCTCTGTAAAAAATCAATTATATATATATATATATATATATATATGATACACACACACTTTTAAAAAGGCTGGAGGGTGGGTGTGCGGACAGCTGACATCCTCTGGGCCTGCTGTGTTGGTGCTGCCCTCTAGTGGTGGTCAGGTGAACTGGGAGGGCCGAAGCCTGGGCCCGTTCAAAACCTACAGGAATTCTGAGAGACAACTGCCAGTCTCATAGTAAGGGCCCTCCAGGGCCAGCAGGGCAAGCCCCAGGAGCGCACAAACACACATTATACACAGCTGGAGCCAGGATCCACATCAGCATCTGGGCCTCCGCTGCCCCTGCCTGTCCTGGCTACAGACAGGGTCCTTCGTGAGACACCACGAAGGCAGAGACAGGCCTGGAGACCCAGGTTCCTCTTCTCTCCTTATCCTCTCCCTCCCTGTGTAGCTCCTTCCCTGCCAGCTCCCCAGCCCCAAAAGAAGCACAGTGTGGGGGCAGGAAGATTTAAGCACATGTTACCTCCCACTCCACTCCACCCTTAACACATACACACTGTCCCCTCTCTAAGAGGCCTGCATCCTAAAGAGGCATTTTTCCTGTGACAGTCCGTGTAGTCAGCGGGTTCGTTTAACATCTTGCCTCTCGGCTCTCGGCGCTGCAGCAAACCCGCACAGCCAAATTCTAGCAAGAGACAAGCCACAAACAATGAACACAAGGACCGCTGCTGTGTCCATATCATCTATCTGTCCCTGCAGGTTAGGCCCAAGCTGCGCAAGTCCCTCTCCGCCACCTTCCATGCCCCTTCGGGATGGGCAGCGGCGGTGACGAGGGTCTGAAGCCACAGCCAGAGGTCAGCGAGAGGCCGCTCTGGCCAGCTGCACAACAGTGAGGGTGGGTAGCTACAGGAAGACAAAGCTAAGTGCAAATCCCCGCCAACCAGCAGCAGCAGAATCACAGCTTCGGAGAGCAGCTCCGTCTCCTGGCCAATTCCACCCGCAGCCCTGATGAGAGCGGAACAGGCAGCTGCCCCCCCGGGCGCCTCCGGGCCAGGCTGGGGAACGGGGGGCTGACAGGCGACCAGCCTCACCCACTCACACCGAGAGGGGCACGCAAGACAGTCCCCACTCAGCCCGAACCCACGGCAGACACCGGCGCAGAGACGCATGGGACTCACTCAGACACGCACACAACCGGGAAGCTACCAGGCTGACCCAGACACCAAGTGCGCTCGCGCACAAGCAGACCCACAGACACAGGTGTCACCCACGACGTCATCCGGAGACACCCACATCAACCTTCCCCAGTTGAAGGACGCCTTTGGGTGGTTGGGCACGGTGACAATAGTTTTTTTCACCCATCCATGTCCCTTCCCTTCCCTTTTTTTTCTCTCAATTTTTTTATTAAGGTATTATATGTGTACATAGCTTACCATTGCACCCCGCCCCCACCTCCCATTCATGCCCTCCCTCCCCAGAGTTCTGTGTTCGTTGGTTGTACTTATATTCATGCATACCAGTCCTTTGGTTGTTCTCTTATCTCCCCCAGGTCTCCTTCCCCTCCCCGCTGTCATTTGACAATCTGCTTGTTTTATGGTGACTATCTCAGGATCATATGAATAGAATCCGCTTCTCATTTGGCAGTCTGCTTGTTTTATGGTGACTATCTCAGGACCACACAAATAGAGTCTGCTCCTCCTCTGGTTCTCACCGCCCCTCCCCCTGGGTCCCACTGCTTCCCCTGGGACACACGGCTCACCCGGGGCACAAGGCCCCCTGGGTTTTTTTTGTTTGTTTGTTTTTTGTTTGTTTGTTTGTTAATCCTCACTTGAGGATATTTTCCCATTGATTTTTAGGGGAAGTGGAAGAGGGAGGGAAAGACAGAGAGAAACATCCATGTGAGCAAAGCATATTGATTGGTTGCCTCCTGCACGAGCCCTGACCAGAGCCCAGGCTGGGGAAGAGCCTGCCACCCTGGTACGTGCCCTTGGCTAGAATCAAACCCAGGACCCTTCGGTCCGCAGGCCAATGCTCTACTCACTGAGCCAAACCGGTGAGGGTTCCCTTTCCTTTTGTCTGCCCTCTGTCTCCTGGAGGCCCCCTGCTCCACTTCCCCGAAGCCTACGCGGCTCTGTCCGGGCCGTGTGGTTGGGGAAATGGAAGGCAAAGTCTGAAGCCAGCTGTCAGCACCTTTGCTGGGGCTGCAGCCTGCCCTGCGATGGAGAGGAGACGGCAGGGCAGGGCAGTGAGGGCAGTCAGGGCCTCCAGCTGCCCCCGGGCCCCACCCTGCTCGCTGCGCCACGCCAGGCCCCCAGAAGTGACCCCAGAGGGAGCCTCGTCCGGCCTCCGGGCCCGCTCTGGCCTCTCAGCGGTCCCATCGCACCGTCTGCCCGCAGGGCCCGCCCGTCAGGGCATCCGCAGGCAGCCGTGGTTCTGGCCACGACGGCACAGCAGCAGCGAGGCCGCTCTCAGGCGCCAGTTTCACGGTCCGGCCTGGCCGCCAGAGCTCTGTCCTCTCTCCAGTGGCCTCTCCGGTTGCCGGCTGCGAGGTGGACACAGGTGGGTCAGCAGAGCGGAGGGCATCCCCCCCGGGGGAGGTGCCAGGCCCTGCACTCGCAGAGGAGGCCTCTGTGTGCTGGACTGTGGGATCGGGTTTGGGGAGGGGGCAGAACTGGCCCTCGGGGCTGGACTGGGCACGGGGTTCTTGCTGAGAGCTGTCCTGCTGGCTGGTCCCTCAGATGGCACCGAGGCGGGGGCAGCATCCCCCTGGCCTCCTCCCACACCACACGCACCAGGCGCAGTGGCCTCCAGCTCCTCTCACTCTGCCCGCTCCTCCCCCTCAGACTACGACCCTCTCCCTCCGGTTTCCAGCCGGCTGTCTGCTCGTCGTTTAGGTCAGAGTCACCTCCTTAGAGGGCCCGCCCTGATCACATTCTAAAATAGAAGCCCTGACCGGTTTGGCTCAGTGGCTAGAGCATCGGTCTGCGGACTGAAAGGTCCCAGGTTGGATTCCGGTCAAGGGCATGTACCTTGGTTGCGGGCGCATCCCCAGTAGGGGTGTGCAGGAGGCAGCTGGTTGATGCTTCTAACTCTCTATCCCTCTTCTTTCCTCTCTGTAAAAAAAATCAATAACATATTCTTTAAAAATAAAAATAAAAAAATAACAACTCCGGCCCATGTCCTGTTTTATCTTTTCTCATAGCACTTTCTGCTATGGGTCAGTATAATAGATTTGTTTCTTCTCTGTCTCTCCCACTAGAATATAAGCCCCATGAGGGCAGGGATGTTGGCCTGTTTGGTCCCAGAATTCTTTTTTTTAAAATATATTTTATTGATATTTTACAGAGAGGAAGGGAGAGAGATAGAGAGCTAGAAACATCAATGAGAGAGAAACATCGACCAGCTGCCTCCTGCACACCCCCCACCGGGGATGTGCCCGCAACCAATGTACATGCCCTTGACGGGAATCAAACCTGGGACCCTTCAGTCCGCAGACCGACGCTCTATCCACTGAGCCAAACTGGTTTCGGCTGGTCCCAGAATTCCTACAACACACAAAGTAGACTCAAAGTATGCACAAAACATGCTAAATGAACATGAACAGGCATGGATATGTCTATGACACTTAAGGCCTAAAGGATGAACGTGTGCATGAACACACGCACCACACACACACACACACACACACACAGGCACACAGCTTGCAGGCAGAGGCGTGCGTGCTCACGTGGCTCCCTTGGCCGGCTCCCTGGAGCCCAGCGGGGCGCATTATCACCCATGTTCCCCCACCCAGGCAGCCTCCAGCTGGACTCCACTCAGCCCTCCTGGTGCCAAATTGTCCTGACACGCCGGTTGCACGTGGGGCTTCCCGGGGAAGCTGCGGCGAGCCCACCCCCATTGTGGCGGCCGCTAATTGGCTCTGTGTTGGGCCTCGGGTCACCGCTCGGTCAGCCATGGCTGATACCTTCTTCCCACTTGTCTCAGGAAAGGCGCTGCTGTCCCCTCTGCTTAGGCCTCAGACGGCCACTGAACCGCACATGCCTGGCCACGGGGGACCCACCCTGCCAGCGAGCCCCTCCGATGGTGGTCCCCACCTCTCTCTCTCTCTCTCTCTCTCTCTCTCTCTCTCTCTCTCTCTCTCTCCAAAAGAGCAGAGACAGCTCAGCAAACAGGACTGGCCTTGGGGGTGGCCTTGGCCCACGAGGCGTGCTGTGATACAAAGGTATGAAGAAGGCCGCTGGCTAGCTAGCCCGATATCTACCCACGCACAACCTGTTACAGTGCCTGCGGCCACCGTGAGAAAGGACAACCGCTAGGTCAGCCCTTGCTGTCCCTCTTAAAGTGCGTATCTCCTAGTTTGGGGAGTCTCGGCGGGGAGAAGAGAAATGCCACGGACTGGAGCATCACCACGGGCCCTTGCGTCTACGATCTGCCAGGGTCTTGAGCTCGATGTGGTCATGCTCTGGACACCCCCTCTCCAGGCGTGTCCAGTGGACTGCTTTCAGAACAGAGGCAGCTGCCCCGGCTTACTGCCGCCACACACCCCTCTCGGGGACATTAGGGCTCTGGGGAAGGACAAGTGGCTGTCGCCAGCCACGTGGGATCCTCGGTGGGTGCTGGTTTACCTGACTTCCTTTCCAGCGGGGCCGGAGGATGGGGGGTGGGGCAGTGCCTGAGCCACAAGAAAGCTCACGACCTGGCTTCCCACGGGGAGTAGCTTACCCTGTTCTCACTCGTCATGCCTCCAGCGCCTGACGTGTTACCAGGGCTCACGCTTCTTCCCAGTTTGGTACTAGAGTGTTTCTCGTTCCCCAAGCCAACCTCAAAGCCTGCCTCCTCCAGGAAGGCTCCCCTGCTGCTGTTGCTCTGGCCTGGTCTTGCAGCCTGTGGCCACATTCTTTTCTTTTTAAAAAAATATATTTTATTGATATTTTACAGAGAGGAAGGGAGAGAGATAGAGAGCTAGAAACGTCGACGAGAGAGAAACATCGACCAGCTGCCTCCTGCACACCCTCTACCGGGGATGTGCCCGCAACCAATGTACATGTCCTTGACCGGAATCGAACCTGGGACCTTTCAGTCTGCAGACCGACGCTCTACCACTGAGCCAAACTGGTTTCGGCTGTGGCCACATTCTTGTCTCAGCTGCCCCGTGCAGGGGACAGAGGTCAGGGCGGATTTGGGCATGGCTTAGGCATGCCTCTCCTGCCTTTCTTCCCGCCATGGCCTAGTGAGGGGGTTGGTTCGTGCCTGCGAAACGTCCATCTGCTCAACGACCCCGGTGGCCTCAGGGGGAGGCAGGATGCCGGGGAGGCCCCCCGAGAGGCTCTGGCCAACACCCCCTGGGGGTCTGCACCTGCTCTGGGCCTGGAGAACTGGAACCACCTGCCCTTCCTTCCGCCTCCGAGCCAGGAAAGGCTGGGCAGGCCAAGAGCTTAGTGACCCGGAACCCGGGGAGGACTCGGCTGCTGCGGAAAGGAGGTAAGAGCGAGGTGGAGCCGAGACCGGTGTGGCTCAGTGGATAGAGCGTCGGTCTGCGGACTGAAGGGTCCCAGGTTCGATTCTGGTCAAGGGCACATCCCCAGTGGGGGGTATGCAAGAGGCAGCTGATTGATGACTCTCTCTCATCGATGTTTCTAACTCTCTGTCCCTCTCTCTTGGTCTCTGTGAAAAATCAATAAAATATATATATATATATATATATATATATATATATATATATATATTAAAAGGGAGGTGGAGTGGAAGATGCCAGCCCTCCTCCCCCCATGAGGACACTGCTCTGTCCATCGTCCCCAGGCCTGGGCCTCCAGCAGACATGGTCTGGGTCCGTCCACAGGATGATCCGAGAGGCTGCTGGTGGTTTCATGCCCGAGGGAAACAGAACCCACGCCTGAGGCCTTCGGACGAGGTACCTTGGAAAGGTGGAGAGCCCAGCATTTAAAAGCCAGTGGAGCCGAAACCGGTTTTGCTCAGTGGATAGAGCGTTGGTCTGCGGACTGAAAGGTCCCAGGTTTGATTCTGGTCAAGGGCATGTACCTTGGTTGCAGGCACATCCCCGATGGGGGGGTGTGCAGGAGGCAACTGGTCGATGTATGTCTCTCATCGATGTTTCTAGCTCTCTATCCCTCTCCCTTCCTCCCTGATTTTTATTGAAAAATCAATTAAAAAAAAAAAAGTCAGTGGAGCCCTGGCTGATTTGGCTCAGTGGATAGAACCTCAATCCCTGGCCCCTGTCAGGGCACATGAGGGAGGCAACTAATTGATGTGTCTCTCTCACATTGATGTTTCTTTCTCTCTTCATTTCTCCCCTTCCCTTTCACTTTCTCGTAAGAAGAAAAATCTAAGGATGAAGGTTAATAACACCAACAATTAAAAAAAAACACACCACACAAACAAAAAAGCCAGTGGACTGTTTAAAAAAGAGAGAGAGGGAGAAATTGAACAAGAATAGAAATTACACTTCCAACTGGTTATCCTTAAAGTCTGCCTGTGGGATTATTTTAAAAAAAAATATTTTATTGATTTTCCACAGAGAGGAAGGGAAAGGGATAGAGAGCTAGAAAGGTCGATGAGAGAGAAACATTGACCAGCTGCCTCTGTACACCCCCTACCGGGGATGTGCCCGCAACCAAGGTACATGCCCTTGACCGGAATTGAACCTGGGACCTTTCAGTCCGCAGACCGATGCTCTATCCACTGAGCCAAACCGGTTTCGGCGTGCCTGTGGGATTATTGAGTTGGTATGGGGCTTCTAGGATAAAAAAGTGGGTGTCCTGAGATCTATATTCTCTTCCAGAGTCCTCCAAACTGGAATTAAGAAGAAAATTTTTTTTGGGGGGGTAATATGTGTGTGGGGGCGGGTGTGGGAGGGAGCATGTTGGTGGGGAGATCTACTGGGAACTTACTTAATACCTCTTGAGAAAGAGCCTCCCTCTGTGCAAATAAGTGTGTTTATTGTGCCTGTCAGCAGGGCGAAACAGGTTTCTCTCCTTTGGAGCAGCGGGACTTTCCAGATTAGGGCAGGCTCAGCTGGCCCGGAGAGGAAGCAGTGTTCCCGAGGACCCCGGAGCCCTCTGTTCTGGACGTGCCCATCAGCATCTGCGGGAACCGGGTGGGACACATGACTGGTTGGCCTGTGGAGTAATGCTCTGTTCTGTCGTCTGCCGTCACAGGTAAATCCTGCTCTCCTGAATTCCTGGGAGACCATCTCACAGCACTGACAAGGGGACATGTCTTCTCCTACAAATACACACCCTGTGAGCCATCATGAATCATTAGGGTGACTCCCTCAGACATGCTCCAAGGTTAAGGTGACCAGATCGTCCAGGTGTTGGTGGGACAGTCCTGATGTCTGACAATTTTTCCCGCATCCCGTGGCATTTTTAAAAAGTCCCAATTTTTGGAAAGAATCTTTCCAATGTTTCCAATCTTTAAAAAAAAAAAAATCAGGACTTCTTTAAAACGCCACGGGACACGGGAAAAATTGTTAGACATCAGGACTGTCCCGCCAACACCCGGATGATCTGGTCACCTTATCCAAGATCCTTGTCCAGAAGTGACCTTTTCATAGGGTGGCACTTCCTCCCATTTTCACAGCGGAAAGTCCTGTACCCCTGAAACTCTCTCAGTGCCGAGTGAACCCACCACTGATCCTGCTACCCTGTTTCCCGAAAATAAGACAGTGTCGTATATTAATTTTTGCTCCCAAAGATGCGCTAGGTCTTATTTTCAGGGGATGTCTTATTTTTCCATGAAGAAGAATATGGTACACATTTATTGTTAAATGAAAATAAAGAAAATTTATTACCTGTATATGGTACGGTAGTACGGTAGTTTGTCAACACAAACCAGACAAACTGTGAATCCTACAGTATCAAGAATGTACTCATTTATTCCATGACAATCATGTCATTATCTTCTGGAACATCATCATAACAATCCAATTCCTGAATTTCCTGGTGAATTTCTTGTGACTCCATTTCTTTCAGAATCAGTGGACCAAATCTCTCATGGTTAGCAATAGCACTGTCTTGAAATGAGTACTTCTTGTCAAGGTAGCCTGCTCGCAGTGCATTTGCAGCGCAACTGTCAGTGATTTTCTTCCATGAATTCTTCACCCAAGTCACAACTTCTTGTAGTTTCTTAGTTCACAAAGTTTCCACGCTGATTTCTCTCCATTCACACAGCAGTGATGTCAGGACTTCGGGTCCGAGTAACGTCACTGGTTGCTAGACGCCAGTTGGGGAGGCCCTAGCGACCAGTTTACGGTAAATTACTTTTCATTCTGAGACAGAGCCTGGGGGCCTTATTTTCGGGGGGGGGGGATGCCTTATATTTCACTCAGAAGGAAACCTGTGAGTAGGTCTTATTTTCGGGGAAACACGGTATTTCCCAGCGGGGACGGGAACAGCAGGGATGGGCTCCCAGGAGCCTAGGGGCCCTGAGGCCCCCGGGGGACCCTTCAGGCGGACCGCTGTCACTCCTGAAGCTCCAGGCAGCCCTTCCTCTCCGTTTCGCCTCATCCCCTGCTCCTCGGACCACACTGGCCCGGTCTCCTGAGCTGTGAGAAGGGGAGGGAAGCTGCCTGGCCCCACCCTAACCGAAGGTGACCAGATTTTAACACTGGTAAATCGGGACACCAGTGACATATTTCTCATTTGAGTGATTTTTTTTTTAGTAGATTGCTGTCGTTGTTTAAAAGGTCATGACATTTTCCACAAGAATTTGTTAAATTATATTTCACACATAAAATGGCTTTCAAGGTCTCAGCACTTAATTGTGATTTTTCTGATGTCCACACTTTATTTACCGTAGAAAAAAACACGTTCAGTCGCAGCATTAGTTCCTGGTGAGGACAGCGCGTGTTCCACAATTCTAACAACTGACCAACAATGCGAACTTTGGTAAGCAGTTCTCGATAATCGGTTCTCAACAGTTATTTGTTATTATTAAAGTTTGACATTATAAAGTTAACAAAAATAACATAAAACTCATATCCTGGCTAAATATGAGTTTAGCCTGGACGCCCCAAACCATATATTCCTTTCCCGTTCTCCTGCCGTTCCCTAGCTTGTCATGCATTCTTTCCAAAAATAGGGACTTTAAAAAAAATACATATTTTATTGATATTTTTTACAGAGAGGGAGGGAGAGAGATAGAGAGCTAGAAATGTCAATGGGAGAGAAACATCGACTTACCAGGGATGTGCCCACAACGAAGGTACATGCCCTTGACCGGAATCGAACCTGGGACCTTTCAGTCCTGAGCCAAACCAGTTTCGGCCAAAAATAGGGACTTTTTAAAAAACGCCGTAAAGAGAAACACCACATGACCTCACTCATTTATGAATAATAAAGAACATTATAAACTGATGAACCATAAGATAAATATAGCGACAGTAAAGCAACAAGCAGACTGTCTTATTACAGTGGGGAGGGGAGGGAAATATGGGGGAAATAAGAGATCAACCGAAGGACTTGTACACATGCATATAAGTATAACCAATGGACACAAAACTCTGGGGAGGGAGGGAATGTTTGTGGGGGGGGCAATGGTAATATATGTACACAGATAATAAATTAATAAAAGATAAATTTTAAAAAAATAAAAAACGCTGTAAGATGCAGGACAAATTGTTAAAAATCGGGACTGTCCTGCCAAAAGCCCTAACCCCCATGCCAGACACCCTGAGTCATGGCTCTGGGACCCTAAAGAGCCCTCCCCGCCTGGCCCCCTCCCGGACCCAGAGCCTCCTCCTCAGCCCTCGCTTCACTCACGGAGCTCTCCCCGCCCCTTCTCTCTGCCCATCCAGCCCCTGCCAGTCCTTCAGGACCCACCTTACATCCCTCCTCCCGGAAGCTGCCCGGGTGCTCCAGCCCATGCCAACCCCTGTCTGCCCCGGTTTCCTGTTTGTTCCCAGAGTCCACAGTCCTCACTGTACGCATTTACTGCCTCCTCGTGACTTCTGGGCTTCTTATAGACTCTCCAGGATTAACACCTTGCCTGCCAGCCCGTCTGTGAGACCCAGGCGTGCCCACCCCAGGCTGGCCAAACCCCGGGCTAGGCGCGTGGGGATGCTCAGAGCTGGTGCACTGGGTGCTGATACCAGGCCCTCCCTCTCACCTCCGCACTGCTGGGTTTCAGCGAGGGGCCCACCCTCAGGAGGGCCATGAGAGCGAGGCTCAGTGGGGGCAGGTGCCTCTCTCACACCAAGATGCAGCTGTGGCCGCTGGGATGGGTACGGTGGGGATGGGGCTACAAAACCCTGAGGATTCTGGGAGGAGGGGGCGCAGGAGGTAGGGGAGTCTTTTTGGAGACTTGGTAGAGCGTGGCAGAGCCTGTCAGGACAGCTGCCTGCCCTGGAGTGGGTGCCTGGCCTCTCTTTCCTTACTCCCCTCCCTTCCCCAGGCTCCAGGGACTGTCCCTTCTCTCAGCATGGCCTCCCCCAGAGGCCCTGACCTGGTCCAAGGCGGGGCTGCTTGCCATATGCCTAAAGGCAGACACTTAGTGTTTGCTAAGGGGGCCCTAGCCAGGCTCAGCAACAGGGGGGCAAAGCCCCAGAGATGTCCCTCCTGAATACCCCCTCCTTCGGGGAGCCCTCCTGGCTAAGGCCTCTCTGATTCTGGAACTGCCCTCGCACTGGTCCCTTCCTGGGCGGCGGCTTTGCTGGAACAGGGGGGGTGGGGGACGTGCTCTGAGCGGGGGGTCCCTGCCCATCCCCCACTGGCAGCCACCTGCTTGGGTATCCCCTCACCAGAGGTCTGAGCATAAAGGGGAGCCACACGCCTTTCAGAACCACGTCAGCTCAAGGCAGAGGAGACTTGCAGGGCACACTGTGGATGGTCAGTGACCTGCACCTGCTTGCAGACTCCGGGGCCCCCGGGCAACCCCTGCCCTTTCTGGGTCACTCCTGGCAGTCCTGCAGGCGCGGGAGAGCCCTGGCCTGGCCTTACAGTTTGCAGCCCCAGACTCCCACTCCACCTCAGGGGGGCGGCCCCTCACGCCTCTCTCTGTCCCTGTGGAAAGCCACCTCCAGCCCCTGCCCCTGCTCTGATCCCAGATCAACAGAGTGAGAGGTCAGCACGACCCCACTGGGCCCCATCCATCCCCGTGACTTCTGCTCTTCCCCGTTCCCTATCACTTCCTTGTTTATTTCTTGCCTGGACCATTGCCCCGGCCTTCTACTGTCTTCCTGCGCCAGGTTCTTCCCTCCCTTTCCCCTTGCTGTAACAAGCCTGCCTGGTTAGTGTCCTAGAGCACAGCAGGAAGGCCATTCGGGCGCTGGCAACTTCCCCATGCAGGACGGATTAGCAACTTCCCCATGCTGGATCCCTCTGAGGTCCCCCAACTTCTAGTCCAACTCCTGCGTGCCCAGTTTAATTTTCACTTCTGTTTTCTTCAAAAGCCCAACGTCTGCAAATCGTCTCTGCCGCAGAGTTTGCTAGCTGTCCTCTTTGTTCACAGCGGGGCATTCACCACTCTTACGGTTGGAGTACAGCGCTCTGTAGTTTGCAAACACTCGCAAAACTACTGGTGGATCCCCTATTCTGCCCTACAAAGACAGCGCTGAGCAAAAAGTGCTTTCAGGAACCAAGTCAGCATAACCTGTTGAAGGCCTCTGCCCCCACATCATGGGTAGATTTGGAAGGGAAGTTTCCCCCCCAGTCTCTCTTACCTGCTCCTCTACCCCCATTGAAATATGGCCTCCCTGGAGGCAGGGGGACAAAGAACAAGACTTCCAGGTGCTTGGAGGACTTCACCAACCTCGTGAGCGTCACAGGAGCAGCTGCTGGGGTGTCACAAGCACACTGCAGAGAGGACACTGCACGCTTACAAAGCTATCTGGAGGCTAACACTTGTCTGCGTTTCAACATCTTTGTTTCCTTCCCATTACAGTAACTACCGTACCCATAATAAGCCACAACTAGTATTTGTGTGAGCTGCGGCTAGTTAACGTTGGTCTTGGAGCCTTCGTTTCCCCGACTTGTGATGTGTGGTTAGAAATCTCTCTCTCATCGTGTTGTTAGGAGGGGTCAAATGAGTGCCTGTTTATGAACCAAAAAATGGCATAGGACTGATTTAAAGAAGAAATGGCATTGAATGAAAGGTTAATGATAACACTACTAATAATACGGTAATACTATGTTATATGTCTTAGTTCTAGAAAGTTCTCTTATATACTTTTGTTCAGGGACTGAAATATTCTGGTCTGGATGGATCGGAGACAAGACACAGACCTCCACTGTGAAACAGAAGCCAGTGAGCCACAAATATGTGTCACATGTGTCACCTAAAATTTTCTAGTAGTTATGTTTATAAAAGGTAAAGACAGCCCGGCAAAATTAATTTTAATAATGCACCATTTTAGCCCACTATCTCCAAAATATTATCATTTCAGTATGTAATCCACACAAAAATTATTGGAGCTGTTTTGGTACTACATCTTTGAAGTCCTGTGTCTATTCTGCAAACATAGCACATCTCATTTGGGACCAGCCACACTTCTAGTGCTTGATACCAGTCACATGTGGCTGCTGTGTTGGACAGCACACACTGATCAATAACGCATCTAAAAATTAAAGATCTCCAAAGTGCTTAACAGGTTCCCAAACTCTTTTAAAAAATATATATTTTATTGATTTTTTTACAGAGAGGTAGGAAAAGAGATAGTTAGAAATATCACCGAAAAACCATTTGGCTCAGTGGATAGAGCATCGGCCTGCGGACTGAAAGGTCCCAGGTTCAATTCCGGTCAAGGGCATGTACCTTGGTTGCGGGCACATCCTCAATAGGGGGCGTGCAAGAAGCAGCTGATCGATGGTTCTCTCTCGTCGATGTTTCGGACTCTCTATCCCTCTCTCTTCCTCTCTGTAAGAAATCAATAAAGTATATTTTTTTAAAAAAAGAAAAGAAAAGAAATATCGATCAGCTGCCCTTGACCAGAATTGAACCGGGGACTTTTCAGTCCACAGGCAGACACTCTATCCACTGAGCCAAACCGGTTAGGGCAGTTTCCCAAATTCTTGGTATTCAAAACCCACGTTAGCCTGACTAAGCAGATGCTTATCCTCTCCGTTTTGTAGATGAGCAGAAGCAGCAGCAACTATGGTATGTGTGATTCACCCAAGGTCGCCAGCTGGTAAATGGTGAACTCAATCCTGGTCTTCAAACTTGACACTTTCTCTTTGGCTTCCTTTTCTAACAAGCAATGCAAAGGCAAACTGGAATTGTGTCAGACCTAACAAGTCTCAAGACTCATTGCTCTAGTTCAGTGGTCGGCAAACTCATTAGTCAATCGAGCCAAATATCAGCAGTACAACGATTGACATTTCTTTTGAAAGCCAAATTTTTTAAACTTAAACTTCTTCTAACACCACTTCTTCAAAATAGACTCGCCCAGGCTGTGGTATTTTGTGGAAGAGCCACACTCAAGGGGCCAAAGAGCCGCATGTGGCTCGAGAGCCACAGTTTGCCGACCGTGGTTCTAGTGCATGAAAAGACACAGTTTTTTCAAAACTCACCTACAATCTCCTCTCTTCAAAAATCACGCCCAGCTCAGTCCCACCAGAATCTGTTAGTGTCATTATTCTAAAGACACGTGTGTGCTGGATCAAGCACCTTCCAGCTCTGATGTGCTGAGGGTGTAAAGAATATCAATGTGCATAAAACAGCCCCACCCGTCTCTCTGGTAGTCTCTGTGACACAGGGACTTGGTTTTTAATGGCTCCCGGGGGTTACACTGTGGTGTCTCAGCATCCCAAATATGTAAGAAATGAGGTAAAGACCCCTCTCTTCCCACTTGAAACTCACATACATGTCAAATGCTTACACCAAAGCATAAGCAGACCCAGAAGGCTATCAGGGAAAGAGGCTCCTTGTGCAGGATTTCTCTGTAAGATGGCAGACACATTGGGGTTTGGGGAGAGGCCAGCTCGAGAACTGCCCTGGGAAGGACCAGCCCAGAGACGAATGTTCCCGAAGAGATGCCAAAGGCACCTGATCACCCTGCTGCCCAGCGCAGCTGCCGTCAAGAGCTCAGAAGCAGGAGCCCCCGCCTGACCTGGCTAGTTTTCCCCCTTCGAAGGTGGTGGCAGGAGGGCAACAAAAGGCTTGTAAAGCTGTACCTGCTACTTTGTCTGGAAGTCCACCTCCCCACAAACGCCCCTGTCAGATGAACTCAAAAAGAGCCTGGAGTCTTTGCTAGTAAGTTATATTTATTCAAAGGTCTTGGAGTTTTCAGCTAGGAACACAGCTAAGCAAAACCCCCGGAAGTATTCCAAAGGAGAAAAGTTAAACGTTCTTATAGTAAAAAAAAAAATTAAAAAAAAAATATATATATATTCTTGAGAATTATCGGTTCTGCATTCTGAACCCATGGTCCTCAAACAGATGTCAGGCAGCCAGGAGGTCCAGAAGATGCTGTCAGGTCTGGCCCCACCCGGTGGTCTGGCTAACGGATGGCAGGTGGCTATGTATGGGAGTCCTTCACCGGGAGAGGATTACCCGAAGTCCAGATGTACATCCAGGCATGGATGTGGGATTGGAAAACTCAAAGGAGTTTTAAGTTCCCAGGGTAGTTAGAATTAAGAGTGAACTCTTTTATCAATCTTCATAACGTTAATAATTGGAGCAGCTTGCCGAAACCGGTTTGGCTCAGTGGTAGAGCGTCGATCTGTGGACTGAAAGGTCCCGGGCTCGATTCCGGTCAAGGGCATGTACATTGGTTGCGGGCACATCCCCGGCTTCCTTCCTCTCTGTAAATATATCAATAAAATATATTTAAAAAATAATTGGAGCAGCTTGGTTAAAATGTGTCTATTTTATTTTTTTTAAATGTGTCTATTTTGTATATTCCCTACCTTCACTCTTTTCCTCACATGCTCCCCTCTCCCACCTCCCAAGAAGGGCAGGAAAAGCTAAACGCCCCTTCTCTGGGCCAGGGCCAAGGCCAAGGCCAAGTTCAAGGCCAAGGCCAGTCTCCAGGCTCCTGGACCCACAGGGGATGCGCATTCACACCCGAGCGGCCACACAGCCGGGCAGGTCTACGTGGCTCCCGGGCAGTGCGCACGCGCGAGGCGGGGCTGCCAGCGCCTTCCGGGGCCGCGGGGCGGGCGGCCCGCACCCTCTCTGGCTCCTCCGCAGGGCCGGGTGCCCGTCTCCGGAAGCCGGGGCCAGGGGCGCCCTCGTCCGCCCCGGGAGTCCCGCCGGGCAGGGCCGTCCGGCGGCCCGGGCAGCGGCGCCACGCCCCCCGCGCCCTGGAGTCACGTGACGCGGGGCGGTGCCGGCCGGGCGGGGAGCGGGCGGGAGCGAGGGTAGCAGACGGCGCGATCGGCGGCGGCGGCGGTCACCTCGGCATGGCCGCGCTCTACGGGGGTGTGGAGGGGTGAGTGCGGCCGGGTGGAGGGAGCCCGGGAGGGGCGTCCTGCAAGCGGCTCGGACCTGCGGGCGGGGCGGAAGGAAGGCCGTGGACGGGCCGGTGGCCTCCCGCCCCCCCGAGACCGGGCTCGCGGGGCCGCGGGGCCTGGCAGAGCTGGGTTGTGTGTGCGCGCGCGGCGGTGCCTTGGCTCGCGCGCGGGCGCGTGTCTTGCCGGGACCCTGCTGGTGCCACGGGCACCCCCCGGGGAGGGGGTCCTCCTTTGTGTTTCACGGCGGGACCACGCCCCTTTCTCCAAGAGGGACCCTCTCCTCCGCTCCCTGCTGGAGATGCCCCCTTTCCCCATCCCCACCCCGCGGAGACTTCTGCAGAACAGGTGTCAGGTGTGAGGTTGCGGGCCGGGGCGATGGGGAGGGAGCGTGTGGTGGAAACTGGGACCGAGATCTAGGAGCTGGGGCCGCTGGAAGCAGAGTGCTAGCCCTGCCTGATCCCCGAAACTCCCCTTTTTTTCTCGTCAGCACTCCAGGCTCCTGGCCCTGGAAATGAGCCCTGTTATTCTTGCATTTTTCCTGCTCAGAACATTGTCTCCTGGACCTTGTGTAATAGCTCTTCCCCTCGGTGTTAGCACGGGCAGGACTTTTACCCAATATAGGCTTCAGCTACCACTGGTGCATGAAGGGAGAAGGGAGACGAAGGAGGTGATCGCCACAGTCTCTTGCCAGTGACAGCCGTCTCCGAATCTGGGTGCATCAAATCAGAGCCTGACAGAGATGGCTGTGGTCTCAGCCAGGGAGGGCACTTTGGAATCTGAATTGCATTACTTATATGGCAGCCACGTCTCTGCTGACTCATGGGACCCCAACAGGTTCTTTTCACATGCATTGTTAGAGTTGATCTTCCCCATCCTGTAACTATTGCCCTTTTTAAAAAAACAAACAAACAAACAAACAACAACAAAATACCCCCCCCAAAAAAAAAAACTATGAGAGTTTGGATTCATCCCTGTTATAAAATATGACCCTTCCCCCCGCCCCCCCCCCATGTTTCTCAAGAGATTCTTGAATCTCATGCATTAACTTCCCCTTGAAACGTCTTGTCATTTTTTTAGTTTGGCCAGCAGGTCTTCAGAATCCTCTTCTGATAGTCTCAAAAGTAGTGGTGGGTATAGAAATATACATCACACCACCACAGACCTCCCTCCAAACTTCCATTCCCCCCCCCCCCCCCCCCCCCCCCCCGTAAGCATTTGGACGATCGGTTGCTTAAGTGGGTATACGCTCCCTGCCACCTGGTCGATGTTTCTCTCCAGGATGTGTTAAAGACCGTGGCAGCTGGGGCTGGGGCTGGAAGGGCAGCCTGTGGCTTTTGTGGGAAGCAGATGTGCCATTCCCTGTGTCACATTTAGTGAGTGCTGCCTGTGCTAGGAATGAGGATAAACGACCTGGAGCCTGTAGTCTGGTGAGAGGCACACAGAAGAACAGACTACACTCAATACAGAGGAATCCTTAAAAGCTATGGGGGCACACACCAGAGGTTTCAAGGACTGGCTGAGGTATAGGGAAGGTCTCGCAGGATGAGTAAGCTCTCCCCAAGGGGAGCTGAGCAGGACTCCCTTACAGTCCAGGAGCACAAACGTCCACCAGACCACAGGGGTGGGTGTGGGGATGGTGACTGGGTTCACTGGAGCCGTCTCTATCGCACGGGCTCGGCGGCAGGGACTGCACAAGCTTAGCCGTGCCTTCCGGTTTTTCTGAGCAGACTTGTGTTCCGTAGGGGAGGAACCCGGTCCAAGGCCCTTTTGCTCTCCGAGGATGGGCAGATCCTGGCGGAGGCGGATGGACTGAGCACCAACCACTGGGTAAAGGCCACACGGAGGGGCGTGGCTGCGGTTCCGTTCCCGGTGGGTGGCTCCTGGTCGGGCGTAGCAGCCTGGAGGGGCAGCACGGGGTGTGCGGGCCTTTGTAACGCCTCCTTCCCTTGGTTGGGGCCAGCTGATCGGGGCGGACAAGTGTGTGGAGAGGATCAACGAGATGGTGAGCAGGGCCAAGCGGAAAGCAGGAGTGGATCCCCTGGTGCCTCTGCGGAGCTTGGTGAGTCTGGGGAGAGCCTGGGAGATAGAGAAAGTGGCGGTGACACTGGGGAAGCGGGTTCGAACCAGACGAGGCTGATGAACCGGACTGCAGAGGTAAAGACCTTGGAGGCTTCTTCTCTGGTCTGGAAACTCGCATGTTCTCATCTATTCTTTTAAAAAATATATATTTTATTGATTTTACAGAGAGGAATTGAGAGGATAGAGAGTTAGAAATGTTGATGAGAGAGAAACATCGACCAGCTGCCTCTTGCACACCCCCCCCCCCACTGGGGATGTGCCCGTAGCCAAGGTACATGCCCTTGACCGGAATCGAACCCGGCACCTTTCAGTCACCAGGCTGACGCTCTATCCACGGAGCCAAACCGGTTTCGGCTCTCATCTGTTCTTGTGGCTTCAGTGGTCATCGACAAGCCATAACAGCTGGAAGAGCACCGGGCTTTGGAGAGCCACCGCGACCTTAGTTTGTCACTCAACTTCTCTGTGACCCTCACTTCCCTTGTTTGGAAAGTGCAGACAACAGTAGCTGCCTCCGAGCTGCTGGGAAAGGAAAATGACACGACACACTCCGAAGTGGTCAGCGGAGAGCCTGGCCCATAGTGAGCTCTTCTTCCCAGCTCAGGCCTCGCTCCCACGTCGCTGTAGCCATGGCTTCTCCCGGGACGTGTCCGCAGTGAGGTGTTCTGCAGGCACAGCCAACCCCCATGTGTTCCCGACCAAGCTCGTCTCTCCTCAGCTTGCTCCTCTGCCCGATTTCTCTGCTAAGGGCGCTGCTGTCACCCTAAGCTCCACACTTGGCACCGTTGAATTCCCTCTCTGTCCATTCTCGGTCTACAGCCTCCCCGGGGGTTAGCACGTGGGGTGGAGGGAAGACGGGGGCTGGATGAGCGGGGCCCGGATGTAGGGAGCAGGGGGCAGGTAGCAGGAGGGGTGGGGTGGAAAAGGGAGCTGGGGCTACACCTGGTCCGCTTGCTCCCCTCCCACGCGGCCTAGGGCCTGTCCCTGAGCGGCGGGGACCAGGAAGACGCGGTGAGGATCCTGATGGAGGAGCTGAGGGACCGATTTCCCTGCCTGAGCGAAAGCTACGTAATCACCACCGACGCCGCTGGCTCCATCGCCACAGCTACGCCGGATGGTGAGGAGGTGGAGGGAAGGGTGAGGTTGAGAAGTGTTTTTCTTGGGAAAGCTTCCTATAGGTAGCTGGGAGCATTTGTCTTGCAAATATCTGGAAGGCAACCCCTATCATATCCCACCCCCACCCACCCTCCTTTAATTAGCTCAAGGCCCTGCCAGTGCAAAGACTGGATAGGAGGGAGGGCAAGAGGGTATCTTGATGAGAAGCAAGACATAAGACTCCATCCCAAAGGAAGCAGGTCCTGAGGCTAGCTGAGGAAATCAGTACCGTATTTGCCGGCGTATAAGACGACTTTTTGGCCCTGAAAAATATCCCTCCAAGTGGGGGGTAGTCTTATACGGCGAGTATATAACAAACTCTGTATTTTTTAGTGGAAATGTTAGGGGGTCGTCTTATACACCCATTCGTCTTATACGCCAGCAGATACGTATTTTTCAGGGCCAAAAAATCGTCTTATATGCCGGCAAATACGGTAAATGCTGGGGGGGAGGAAGAGGAGCTCTGATAGGAGTGTAAAAAGCATTGTTACCACAAGGTTGGCATATTGATAAGGTGGTTTAGGGCCTAAACTTTGGGCTATTGAGTATTACTGCGAATAGCATCTAGCACCATCCCTGGCACATAGTAGGTACTCAGTAAAGCAGGTAGTCCCTTGAGGGCTGGCCAGGCGAGGGGACACAGGCTCCTGTTCTCTCTGTCCCCAGAGAAGGGCTGCATGCGGTTGGCGTTTCTCTGAGAGCGGGTCCCCTCACCTTCAACAGGAAACTGGCTCAGTTTTCTCCGCAGGGCTGGGTGGCGACCCCTGGCCCGGGGCTGGCTTTTGTCCTTCATTCGGTTGGGAGCTGTGGGCTCGCTGTGTGCAGTGCGTTGGCCACCCTGAGCCCGCTGTGCCCTTCCCCCAGGCGGGATCGTGCTCATCTCCGGGACAGGCTCCAACTGCAGGCTCATCAACCCGGATGGCTCCGAGAGTGGCTGCGGCGGCTGGGGCCACATGATGGGGGACGAGGGCTCAGGTGAGTCCCCACCGACTGGGCCCGGCTCAGGGCCCCGCGCCCTCCCCTTCCTGCGGCTCTCCAGTCTCCTCTCTTGCCCTCAACCCGCTGACCCCTTGGGGCTTTCCTGGCACAGCTCCTGAGCGGATGGCCCTGAGTACAAAGCAGTGACAGCATGGAGATGCACGTGCTGGACACGTGGCTGCCTTGCTCTTCCGCAGAGATTTGCACCCAGGACTCAGGTTCATGCCTCGGCGTAATAGCTGTTGACGACGTGTGTTGGCTTTGGAGCCCTGGGGAGGAATTGAAACTATGAAGGTTAAGGCTATGGAGGCCAGCAGATGCTCTACTAGCTTGCTGATGGGGAAGGGGAATAGACGCTTCTCCCGCTGTCCCATCTTTATAGGCGGCAGGTGTACGTTTCCATAGGGGCCCTGGGGGCCCAGGTGCTAGCAGCTGGTGTGACACAGCGCCACCTGTTCTGCCTTCCCCTTCCAGCCTTCCCTTATGTGATCCGTCAGCTACAGTTTAATTAGAGGCCCCCCGTCTGGGAATCGGGGCACCTAACCTGCTATCGTACACATGTTGACTGCTAACCCTGTCTAGGTCTGAGGCTCCTTCCCTGTGAGCTAGGGGAGATTGCCCCATCTCCCAGCCCTGTCTGCTCTCCGCAGCCTACTGGATTGCACATCAAGCAGTGAAAATAGTGTTCGACTCCATCGACAACCTAGAGGCAGCGCCTCACGACATTGGCTACGTCAAACAGGCCATGTTCAACTACTTCCAGGTACCCCCCCCCCTGCCCCTGGGAGACATGCGCACCTGGGCAGGGCAGTGGGCGACTGAGCAGGAGCGATGCAAGAGAGGGACTGGGTGAGCCAAAGGGAAGTCGGGTGAGTCGTGGGTCAGAGCTAGAGGACAGAGAGGTCATCGGTGAGGATAGGATTTGGATTGACATGGCAGTACATTCCAGGAGGGTGTCAGGCATGAGGGAGGAGTAGCTAAGGGACAGGTGGTTAGCCACACTGGATTCTTTTTTTTTTTTAATATATTTTTTAAATTGATATTTTACAGAGAGGAAGGGAGGGAGAGAGAGAGAGAGAGAGAGAGAGAGAGAGCTAGAAACGTCAATGAGAGAGAAACATCGACCAGCTGCCTCCTGCACACCCCCTACTGGGGATGTGCCCGCAACCAAGGTACATGCCCTTGACCGGAATCCAACCCGGGACCTTTCAGTCCGCAGACCGACGCTCTACCACTGAGTCAAACCGGTTTCGGCCACACTGCATTCTTGGGCAGCCGGACCCTGCTGGGAGGTGAAGGCAGGTGACATTCTAAGCTGGAATGAGCAGTGCAGAGTGAGATCAGGAAACAGTGCCCACAGACAGAGACGGGGTAAAGTCTGAGCAGAGATGTGGGAAAGGGGGCTGTTTCTGCCCGTGTGGGTGAGGGGGAGAGGCTGTAGGAGGTGGACTGGGGGAGTTCTTGGGAGGTGTGGCCTCCTACCCAGGCTGTCAGGGATTGCTTCTCCTTCTTGTCTCAGCTGCGCTTTTTTGTAGGGGGTCTGGAAACAGCTGCATTTATCTGAGCCAGAGGTAAAGGGTGGGGAGAGGAGAAGGAAGAGAATGTTGAGGTAATAGACTCTCTCTGAGTGAGGGCCACTGAGGTGTGCTGGGGATGGGGTCAGGGAACGAGATTAGAAATACAGGAGGTAGGACCTGTATTTTTAAGGCTCTTCGGTTGATGATTATAGAGAAACTGGCCTGGGCCAAGCTGAGGAATAGGAATAGCAACTGTACAGGAAGTGGAGGTAAGGTATGCTGACTCAGCAACTGGTTCTGAATCCCAGCGATATATCCACCACTGCCCCTGTTATCCATAAGGTCATTGTAAAGAGTGAATAAGCAGTCTTTATGGCATGAGTAATACATTGCTGTAGGAGCCCGCATGTTAGCCCCTCTTCTCGCATCTTAGTGATGTGTCTGGGGAATCGCAGGTTCCTCGGGACCTTCCGAGGTGTTTCTTGTGTGTTAAGTTTGTTGGGATAGAAGAAGGACCTTCTGTGGCCAGATAAGTTCGAGGGAAACAAATAGATGTCTTGGTTCAGAACTTCTCAGAGCCTTTAACTTGCTAATGTGCACTGTGAATCTCTGAGGGACGGTGATAGTCTTTAGATTCCTTTGATCAAATGAATCTGTTCACCAGCACCTCCGGGAATTACAGCGCACACTTTGGTGAGCAGAGATCTGTGCTCTGTCCAGACCAATCCGTAAGGAGCAATGGAGCTTGTGTTTGGAGAACAAAGACCTTTTCTTAAATGAGAAATCTCAAACCCTTGCATTCTCTAGAGCTTAAAAGAACAAACGTTCCACCTTTTCCAACAGTAGAGACATGAGGAAGGTCAACGTGGATGGGCAGACTGAGGATTTTCCTCTGCTTCTGATGACTCTCTTGCACCTTTTCTCTGCCTCTCAGGTGCCAGATCGGCTAGGAATCCTCGTACACCTGTACAGGGACTTTGACAAATCCAGGTTTGCTGGGTTTTGCCGAAAAATTGCAGAAGGTACTGGTGGTGGGACAGGGTTTTTTCTGGCTCGGTTCCCCCATAAGACATCCAGGTGGGAAGGGGGCAGTAGCAGAGTGAGGTTCAGGTGGGGACTGGAAGCCAGTTTGATCTCCCTTGGACCAAGTGACCTCACTTCTCTGCCACCCTGGGCCTCGGGTGGGGCAGAAAAACACACAGTTGTGCTGACAGTTGTTTTGTACGACCTGCTTCTCTTGTCAGCTATCACGGCTTGTGCAGGCTGTGTGTCCGTTTCTGAGAAATTTGTGAAGCATTTGTCCTTTGAGCAAATCTATAACTTGGTTTTTAAAAAAAAATATAGATTTTATTGATTTTTTACAGAGAAGAAGGGAGAGAGATAGAGAGCTGGAAACATCGACCAGCTGCCTCCTGCACACCCCCACTGGGGATGTGCCCGCAACCAAGGTACATGCCCTTGACTGGAATCGAACCTGGGACCTTTCATTCCTCAGGCTGATGCTCTATCTAATGAGCCAAACCGATTTCGGCTATAACTTTTTAATAAAACCTATGAAACCCAAAGTCTAGAGGACCCTGGAGCGGTTAGGCATGTTTGGTTGGGTGTCGGGAGTGGCTGAACCATAGGGCTTACTTGTCTGCACATTACCCCTTCTCCACTGTACTGTCCACACGTCCTTCACGTGGATTCCTGCAGCCTCAGGGCACTGGAGGACCCTGCTGGCCTGAGGCCCCTTCAGGGCAGAACTGGGAAGGGACTGACTGTTGAAGGAGGAAGGGGGGACCGGGTAGGAGCACCAACCAGCTGCTCAAGTACCGTATTTTTCGGACCATAAGACGCACTTTTTCTAAACCAAATAGTGGGGGGAAAAGTGCCTGCGTCTTATGGTCCGAATAGAAGTAGTGCCTGCGTCTTATGGTCCGAGTTGCAGAGCGACAGCGGGTCCCCCCGGGACCTTCCGTGACCCTGGGGACTGCATATTTGGTGAAGAAAAAGTGCGTCTTATGGTCCGAAAAATACGGTAGATCCTGGGTCCCCAGAGCTGAGACCTTCTGGGACAGACTCAGTCACTCTGAGTAAGCGGAATGTGAGCCCGGTGCCACTGAGCTTCCCTAGGTGGGGGGTGGGGGGACATCCCTTCTCAAGTGCCTACAACGAGCCCCCTCCATCCAGGACACCCCACCTGGTAGGGGTGGGGGAAGTAAGGATGGAGTGGCAGCTTTGGAGGCTAATACTCGCCTCCATGCCCTGAGGTGGGCATCATTCCTGACTCAGACCCAGCTGTTGCTGCCCTGCACCAGAGGGCGAGCACTGGCAGCTCCCTGGGTGCTCACTGCGCCCCCTCCTCCCTCCCCCAGGCGCTCAGCAGGGAGACCCGCTCTCCCGGTACATCTTCAGGAAGGCCGGGGAGATGCTGGCCAGGCACGTGGTGGCAGTGCTGCCGGAGATTGACCCGGTGAGTTGAGGTGGGAGCTGCTGGCCGGCTCACCCACGAGGGGTGAGCCGGTCCCATCAAACTCTGTGAATTGGATGATTTTAAAATGAAAACTTGGGTTTGAGGGGGAAATGTGTAGAATGTCTCTAACACAAAAATGGTCTTTGGTCCAGTGCCTCCTGTCTGTGGCTGGTCCGTAGTCCTTCTTTATAGGTAGTGCATCGGCTCAGTGTGGTTCTGTGCTCCCCTGTCAGTCACGTTTCTGCCCATGTCCCTCTCTCCTTGCTCCTTCCTCTATTGCCGCTCAGGGCTTTTTCCGTCCCCTCTCTGCCTTGCCTTCGTGCACCTCCCTATCCCACCCCTCCGCCCCCTTGTGCTCACCTCTGGTTCTTGACTTAGTGGCGTGTGAGTGGGATAGAGAGCCCTCGTTTTAAGACTGTCCCCTTCAGCATCAGAGACTTGGTCACCCCACTGTCCATTTCTGCACTCTGGCCAGGTCTTGTTCAAAGGGGAGCTCGGCCTCCCCATCCTGTGCGTGGGCTCTGTGTGGAAGAGCTGGGAGCTGCTGAAGGAAGGTGAGTGTGTGTGTGGGAGGGGGGGGGAGGGGAGAGGGGAGGGCAAGGGATGGTGCGGGAAGGGGTGGCTCAGGAAAGCTCTCAGCTCCAGGGAGGACTTGGGACCTGAGGCCACTGATGCCTGAGCTCCAGGCCCTCGGCCTTCAGTCTTACAAGGTCCTATCCAGCTTCTGTGAATTCTTAAAAACATCTTCTTTTCCAAAGGATTTATTAAGTAACTCCATTTTAAAAAAATTAAAGACAAATCTAACTTAAAATCAGAGCTTCAGACCAGCATGTGGTGAGGTCCCTAGTCTCAACAGTGTCCAGAGCAGGGATGGGCAAACTTTTTGACTCGAGGGCCACCATGGGTTCTTAAGCTGGACCGGAGGGAGGGCCGGAACAAAAGCAACCTGGCCATGCTGGCACTCTCATCTTGGGCTGCTGGTGAAGGAGCGGAGGGGAGAGCAAGAGAACCCTCCGCTCTTTCGGCTCCGCGGGCCGGACAGAACAGCCGAACGGGCCAGATCCGGCCCTCGGGCCATAGTTTGCCCACAGCTGGTCCAGAGGAAAGAACCGTGCCTCGCCTTGGGAACGCTGGTTGCAATAGGCATTCAGAAGTAGCTGAAGGACCCTTGCTACCTTGGAGTTCCGGCTTCAAGCCCTGGGGACAGCTGGCCCCAGTACCCCCAGTCGTCACTGGGCTCACACACTGGTGTGCCGCCTGTTGGGGATTTGGCTTGCGGGCCCCCTGGGACCTGTACAGGAGTACCTCAGGGCGGGGCCCCTCTCCTCGCTCTCGGTCCCACCCTGGTCTCCATCACAGACTGTGGTCTCCTTTCGTCTGTCCTCTCGTCCTCCAGGCTTCCTTCTGGCGCTGACCCAGGGCAGAGAGGTCCAGGCTCAGAGCTCCTTCTCCAGCTTCACCCTGATGAAGCTCAATCACTCCTCTGCCCTGGGCGGGGCCAGCCTCGGGGCCCGGCACGTGGGGCACCTCCTCCCTATGGACTACAGTGTCAATGCCGCCGCCTTCTACTCCTACACCTTCTCCTAGAGGGCCCGGCCTGCCTCCACCCTCCGTGGCCCCGTGGCCGGTGGACAATGGGTGCTGGGAGGGAGGGGGCTTTTCCCCCCTTTTCCATTTTCTTTTTTAAAGGAAACACATAGAAAATAAATGCACTTTACTCACTCCCCAGTTGGATCGTGTTGGGAAGCACACTTGCTATGTACATTCAGTGCCGCTGCCTGCAGGTGGCCCAGAGGGCTGGGCGAGGAATGGGTCTAGCCCAGGGGTGGGCAAACTTTTTGACTCGAGGGCCACAGTGGGTTCTTAAACTGGACCGGAGGGAGGGCCGGAACAAAAGCAACCTGACCATGCTGGCACTCTCATGTTGGGCTGCTGGTGAAGGAGTGGAGGGGAGGGCATGAGAACCTTCCGCTCTTTCGGCTCCGCGGGCCGGATAGAACGAGGGCCGTGGTTTGCCCACGGCTGATCTAGCCCCACCCCCAGGGGCTTGGCCTGTGGATTGCAGTGCTTGCCTGCATTTGGCCTTATAATTTATCTGTGTGCCACCCCTCCCCCCGTGTTAGCATACTCCTGCTGCTGCTGCCAGTTAACCTGTGTCCTCAATTTCTGTCAAAGTGGATAATGATCTCTGCCAGGGCATTTTAGTGGAACCAAATGTTCTCCATGCAAAACATTGCCGGGAATAACCGTGCACATACCACCCCCCCTCCTGAGAGCAGCACGGAGAATTTAGGGGACAGGGTGCACATCTCTTCTGGGAGAATTGGTACTTAAGGGTGAGCAGCACATTTTACAGTTTTCTGTGTAAATGGAGCCCTTTGAGAAGTTGAGGGTGGCTGAGATCCAAGGCCAACCAGATACAATTTAGCTAGGTGCCTGCCTGTTCTGGGACTAGCCTGGCTCTGGTTGCAGCATGGCACTTTGCATGTGTTGTGTAGCACCGGGAAAGTGAGCGTCAGTGAAGAGCAGACATGGGTCCCGGCCTTGGGATAATGTCATTTGGCAAGCCCAAAGTTTCCTGTTCTGTGGACTTTACTGCTTAGTGAAGGCTGAAGTCCTAATGGTGCTACCTCTCCAGGCGTTTAGAGTGTAAGCTGTTAGAGGGCATGGATTGTGTCTGGACATCATTTCTCAAACTTAATGTGTCAATTATCCTAGAACTTGTTTTAAACCCAGATTTCTGTTTTCTTCCCTCTCTATAAGGTATCTGACTCAATAGATCAAAGAAGAGATTGGGAATTTTCTATTTTTAAAAAATTTTTGTTAATCATCATCCAAGGTATTTTCCCATTGATTTTTATTTAGGAAGAGTAGAAGAGAGAGGGAAAGACAGAACCGTCAATGTGAAAGAAACACATCAGTTGGTTGCCTCCTGCACGAGCCGCCCCCCAGGGCCTGGGCCAGGGAGGGGCCTGCACCCAAGGTACATGCCCTTGACCGGAATTAAACCCAGGAACCTGTAGTCTGCAGGCCAATGCTCAAACCAACCAGGGTGAGACAGGGAATTTTCATTTATTCCCAACACCTTTTGTCATTTCTGCTGCAGAGGTCCAGGGTCTGCATTTGAGTGAGCTCTGCTCTATAGCTTTTGAGTTCTGATTAAGTCCTTGAAGGGAACTTGATATTTGTTTCCCAAGCGGGATGACACTTACTTCACAGTGCGTAAGAGAATGGCAGCAGCTCTCATTCCATCAGCTCTCGCCCAACATAGTAGGGTGGAGCTTTGAGCAATGAGGACTCAAGCCAAGCCCCTTCTGAAGGGACAGTCAGACATCTTTGCATCTAGCTGTGGTTCAACCCACTGGGGTCCAGCTCTCAGCAAGTCTAATGCATCATCTGGTAAAGAGCTGGCAAAGAGAATAGGGACATCCTAGAGATGCCTTTGCTATATCTTTGTCCTAATAGCAATGTTGGTGAGCAGTGAGCGTAGGAGAAGATTTTTACATGTCAAGATCAAGCGGTATTTTGGATTTAGAATCTAAAACTTTATTGGTGAAGAGTTTAAAATAGAAGCCTCACCCTAACCAGTTTGGCTCAGTGGATAGAGCGCTGCCTGCGGGCTCAAGGGTCCCAGGTTCGATTCCGGTCAAGGGCATGTACCTTGGTTGCGGGCACATCCCCAGTAGGGGGTGTGCAGGAGGCAGCTGGTCGATGTTTCTCTCTCATGGATGTTTCTAACTCTTTATCCCTCTCCCTTCCTCTCTATAAAAAAATCAATAAAATATATTAAAAATAAAAATAAATAAAATAGGAGCCTTGTTTTGGTGTGCCAACTGGACAGTGGAGGATTTAGAACAGAGCAAGGAGCACATCATGACTGATTTTTTAATTTTTTTAGCACCAGCACATAGGTTGTTACCACAGTAGCACCGGTACCTAGGACAGTGCTTGGGACCTAGCAGGCTCTCAGACTTGTTCAATAATTGAAAGGCAGATACAGAATCCTTATTTTCTAGATAAGAGTCAGTTTTGTCCAGAAACAGGTACAATAACAGCTATCCAGTTTCCCTTCAAGCCCGAGGTTTTCCTGTTACCACTTTTGTTCAAAGCTGTACATATTACCACTATTGCTACCATATATTAAGGAAGTATTTTGAAATTAAATTTAGGGGTGGGGTGTACACATATAATACCTTAATAAAAAAATGAGAAAGAAAAAAATTTAGTCTAAATGCTACATTGGCCCTAGGAAGTGTGTCAGCTTTATTAATAAACAAGGTCAGACCGAAACACAAAGAAAGCGAAGAAGGTGGAATTTACACAGGGCAATGCTTAATGTTATCTTGTAACACTCTTTGGGATGGAAACTTATACAACTAAAACTATGATCAATCTTGAGACAAAATTCTCTCGCAAACACATACACATGTATACCACCACCTGTACAGTGCGATATATATATAATGACCCAACTTTAGGAAAAAGAGTTCAGTTGCCAGCAAATGCGTTTTATTCTCATTTTATTAAATATTTTCAACAGCTGCCATTTGGTTTGTATAGCAAAATTTTTAAAGTAACTTTTTTTTCTATTTTTTCTATTTTTATGAAAATTATTTTAATTTTAAAGCCCTGCTCCTCCCCCAAAGAAGTATTAATAACTACCATGTAATGTTTATTGGGGGGAGGGAGTGGACAAAAACAGCTTTTAAACACTGAAACAGGGATAAAGGTCCAAAGTCAAGACCCGGGCCTGCAGGAGGGGCTAAGCTGCCGGTGGACACCATTAGCGCTTCACCACCCACACCAGAGGTGGGCGTGCCCCGGTCTCTGGGCTTCTGGTTCCACAAGCTGCGCTTCCTTTCTCCTCCGCATGTGGTCCTCCTCTCCCCAACATCTGTCCAACAAAGGCAGCATGATCTTCAACAAAGGTTCCACCTTGTCATGGAGACGATGCTACTATCTTCAGAAATTTCAGAGACTCCCCTTATCCAGCTGGGGAGGGGGAAAAAAAAATCTCCAACACAGTATTATTGCTGGTTCACTTTCTTGTCCACTCCAACACATACTCATACTTTAGAATAAATTAATTACCAGATGCTTCAAAAGTACAGACATGTAGATAGCAAAAGAGTTCCTTATAAAAAAGTTGCAACACTATAAAAATTCCTGCAGCAGCTCAGGCTCCCGATGTCTCGGAGCTTCTGATCACAAAGCTGGTTCTGATAAGCAGTTCCTTTGACATGAAGAGCACCTTCCCCTGGAGTCCTGTGTTCTAAGGGCTCCTTTAGAAATCCAAGTTTCAAGGACTCCTTGCTGACAAAATGCAGTATAGCTATCAATGGAACGCTATAGCAATAAAAAGGGACAAATGACCAACACAAGTTAAACACCGTGGGCACACCACAAAATATGCTGAGTGGAAAAAGCCAGAAGCAAGAGGTCAGATTTTGTATGATTCCACTGATACCAAGTCCAGAAGAGGCAGGTGATGGAGAGCTGGGCCAGGGATTACTGTGCAATAAATAAAGGATCTTATTGGGGTGGATGACAATGCCCTAAAACAGTGACAGTTATGACTGTGCCACTCAGGAAAGTCACTAAAATCGCTGAATTTAACACTTGATGGGTGCATGTATGATATGTAAAATATGCCTCAATAATTTTTTAAAAATTACCCTGCCTCCCAAACCACCCATTAAGCACTAAACATTCCTGAGGTTCACAATCCACAGGGCAGGATTATCACTTCGTGTGGAGCTCAGAGTGAAAACACTGTCCATTTTATGGCAAATTGCCTAGGATGTGTCTCCATTATTATAAAATAAAAGGTCATCTGTAAGAAGTAGTCCCAAAAATGAGCCTCCTAGTAATAACAAAATCTAAGGGGGCCTTTTCTTTTGGAATAAAGATGGTGCCTCTGTCCCTTTGCAGATTTCTTTCTTATCCCCTGGGGTGGGGTGGTGACTCTTGGCTGACATCTTGTGGAATTTAGTGAACTTGGCTGTCCTATTCCTAGGACTCCCTTAAACATTAGATCAACTGGGGACAGCAGTGGGAGGAGGAGGGGGGAGGTGGGTAGGCAGAAGGTCAAGCAAAAAACCTGAGTGTTTCCTTCAGTCAGCCTCCTACTGCCCTGTTCCTTGTCACCAATTATAGCTGCAAGATGGGAGAAATAAAGACAGAAAATTAAAAGCAAAGGAGGAGTGTGTGTGTGTGGAGGACTTTCAAAATTGTGATTAACCAAGTCTGAATGAAATTCACACAACTGCAGAGCAGTGGCTGAAGAAAGTGCTCTGGGAACTGCAGAGGCAGGGGGACCAGAAGAATGAAGGCTCCCTGTGGGCAGTGAGGGGGCAATGATTCACTCGGGAACCGCAAAAAAAAAAAAAAAAAACCCTGAAAAATATGCCTCCAAGTGAGGGGTATTCTTATACGGCGAGTATATAACAAACTCTGTATTTTGAGTGGAAATGTTAGGGGGTCGTCTTATACGCCGGCAAATACGTATTTTTCAGGGCCAAAAAATCGTCTTATACGCCGGCAAATACGGTACATCAGATCTGGGTCAACTCCCCTGTGCTTCCCACCTACCTCCTACACAAATGCGGTTTGCATTATCCCCAAGGGGAGTGCGGGGGGATACACAGCCTTTCCCAACAGGTGGATATCTCCAATCTTAGTTAAATGGTCTCTTCTGCCTGTTCCATACCTCAGCATCATCTAAACCAAGAAACATCAATTTGCTGGTATCCTTATGGAAGACCACTTGGCCCATCCAATCATAGCAGGTAGATTCCTGGGCTCCTGATGTTTCTACTGTGTTTGCAACAGCACAAGAAGATTCAGTCAAGCTACTTCCTTTGGCCACTTCAAATGACTTTCCTCTCTGACATAGCATTGCCAGAGTAGCCAACTGACCACCTTACTTCCAAGCCTCTCCGAAATCAATACAATTCTTTGACACTGTAACAATACACAATTTGAGAAATGCTTAGTATTTCATTGAAAACACTTTTAAGCCATAGAGTTAGCATTAGAACCTGAATTTAAAAGATCCCAGCTATTTTACCTTGGGAAACCAAGGTGCTACAAAGGTTCAGCCTTTTATGATCTTTTTTTTATTTGACCTAACATAACCCCAACAATCATCTGCTGCAATCAGAAAGCCCCAAAGACCCAAAGTTGCAGGTGCTTAGGCCTAGGCTGTGCCCATCAAGTTTTCTGCTGTAGATCCATGGCCTGGCGAAACTGAAAAGGCATTTCCTTTATTTTTATGTTTTTTTCTTCTTCAAGAGCAAGAAATAAAATAATTTTCAATTTGGAGTTTTTGAGTTCAATGACCATAAAAATCAGAAAGTAATCACTAATAAACTACACTGAGACCAACCAGAATTGGCAACTATTAAAAATGAATGTTTTGTTTCTAGAAAAATTCTCAAACTTCCAGTTGCCAATAAAAAAAAAAAGTTTCAACAGAATGATGACTGAAATTCAATATCAAAGTGATCGCTTATAAATAAGTGACCATTAAAGGATAATGGAATCCATCCTGACTGGCACCTATGAGATAGACAGAGGCTCCCAGCCTTTCCCAGCCAAGTCCAACGAGACCCAAATGCCTTTTCTGCTAAGAAATTGGCAAACACTAACTACACCGAGTGGCCAGATTATAATGATCTCTGAACGCATAATCACCTGGCCGCACACACTAGAGGCCCAGTGCACGAATTTGTGCACCAGTGGGGTCCCTTGGCCTTGCCTGCAGGATCGGGCCAAAACCAGCTCTCTGACATCCCCCGAGGGGTCAGTCCCGGATTGTGTGAGAGGGCACAGGCCAGGCTGAGGGACCCCGCCAGTGCACAATAGGGGCCGAGGAGGGATGTGGGAGGTTAGCCAGCCAGAGAGGGATTGCGGGCGGCAGGGCTCTAGGGCATGTCCGGCCCGTCTCACTTAGTCCTGATCAGTCAGGCCCCAGCAGCAAGCTAACCTACCAGTCCGAGCATCTGCCTCCTGGTGATCAGTGCATGTCATAGGGACTGGTCAACTGTCTGCCCCCTGGCGGTCAGTGCACATTATAGTGAGTAATTGAGCGGCCTTAATATATCATTAGCATATGACGCTTTGATTGGTTGAATAGTCAAGTGGACGCTTAGCACATTAGGCTTTTATTATATAGGATTAGAGGCCTGGTGCATGAATTCCTGCATGGGTGAGGTTCGGTCAGCCTTGCCAGGAGGAAGTGACATGGGCAGTTGGCTGGCCTGCCTGCTGGTGGAACTCCTGGTCGAGGGGACAATTTGCATATTAGCCTTTTATTATATAGGATATACACTGAGTGGCCAGATTATTATGTGTTCAGAGATCATAACAATCTGGCTACCCAGTGTATAGTTGAGCATGTGATCTGGGTAACAGCTGTGCTCCCACCTCACAAGAAAACAGATGAAGAGTTGAGCTATAAGAGGAGCCACTGGAAGCATCAGCCTAAACATTTAAGAAGGGGTCATGATACGAACTGCTTTCTGATCCTGGAGTCAGCACACTCTGGGAAATCCAGCCCTCAGGTTCATCGCTCACTTGGCGGGAACATTTCGTAGTCCTGTCTAAATATGCCTTGTGACACTACACAAAGTGGAGCCCCAGACGGAAAGACAAGCCCTTTGGACTGCACCTAGCATTATAGCCTGTCCTGGTGTCAGAAGAGCAAGCCTTCAGGATGAGGAAATGGCTAGATCTGGATCCCAGGAGCACTTTCCAGACTGGAGCACACAAGAATCCATCGCATTCTTTGTGACAGCAATACCCACATCTAGAAAATGTCTCTTTCTGCAATCATAACCTTTCCTACCAACTTCCCTCCCACATCCACATACTTAATTTGCACAGACTTTATTTCAAGTTACAAGATCTTTTCCTGATGTGTCTATCACACAACCTTTCCAACAGTCTTTATGATTCTGAGCTTGGACAAGCTATTGGAGACAAAAGAAAAGCGGCCCCAGAAAAGAGAGAGACTTCTAGCTCTGCACTCCCACGGCCCACTCCTTACAGGCAACAACCCTAGTTGGAAGCTGAAGCTGGAATAAAGAAATTTCTTAGTCCACACGCCTCTCTGAAAAGAAGTGAGAGTCCCATCCTTTTGAGGTAAAGGCTTTGGAAGTGAACGTGCATGCCTGGCGAGACAAGCTCCCTATGACACGTGTCCTAACAAGGAAGGCCAATTCGAATAATGCCGTCCAAAAGACTCATGCATGAAAAGGCTGTGGGTTTGCTTTTTAAATCTGACCTTAGACTGTGGCTGTTCAGAACATCAACAAGGAAGTCATAAGAAAAAAGGAGAAATTCTTAAGCTTTAAGCTTTCCAGGTCCGAGTCCTTTCCTTCCAGCCTCTCTCCCACATCCACATACTGATTTTGCACAGACTTTATTTCAAGTTACAGGATCTTTTCCTGACACGTCTATCACACAACACAGGGGCGGTCACACAGAAGCCACTGTCCTCCAGACCCTGGAAGTCCTCATCCTGGGAGAATGGCCAGGAATCGGCGCACTTGCTTTTAGAACTGACTCTGCCACGTACATCTCTGACACACGAAGGCAGCACCTGGTACCCGGGTTAGGTCCCTATGAGTATCAGCAAACGTGTGTCTTACAGGCAGGAAAGACAAAAGGAATGTACCCAGATGCCAAACCTACAAAACTCACAAAGCTGGGCATGTAGGAACAGCAAAATTTTATAACTGCTGAAACTATCCCAGTGGGCCACACAGTCACCTGAGTCAAGTAGGACTCACTCTACGAGGCTTTTTTTTTTTTTAGTTCTTTTGCATAATTCTGTAAAGTGGGAGAAGCATCAAAATTGTGAACTGAGCTCCTTCCTAGTGTCCTAAAAAATACATTTACTTATAAAAGTGCATAAGCCTTTCCAAGGAAAGTAATATACCAAAAGGACCCAAGTTTTTATGGGTTGGGAAAACTGTCCAAATAAACTTAAGACACACTAACTGGATTCAAGGATGGCTTCTCCAGGCTGAAGCTGATGGCCAGCATAGCATGCCTTTCACACACCTTTGGTAACAGTATCTTTTCTTAAAATCAGAATAGGTGGGGTGGGAAGGAATATGGTACTAGATACCATGAAAGACAAGAGGCAAATCTACCCAAGTACTCCTGTACCTTGTAAATGATGAGTTTGATGGTAGCTGTAAACAGAGGCTTAAGAATAGGCCAACCATAACTGTATAACTCAAGTGGCAAGAACCATCACAGTCTCCCCTTGAATTTACAACTTTCATCAACCATCAAAAGAGTTACTGTAAACCAATACTTCAAGTCTGTGTTTTCTTGAATGGAGGTTCAAGGCAGGAAGACATGGGCTCAGTAATCCAAGTTCCTCGCAGAAAGCGCTCATGGGTCGCACAGTTGCATGGTCTGGTTTAACACACCTGCTTCTTCCACTCATCCCTCTTCCCATCCAGCTTAACAGACTCAGTAGTTTTCTAGGTGCTCACTGCCCTTGCAAGCATACAGCAGGGTGAGAGGGCATTCGTAAACACCCAGGTTTTCTTGGTCAGCTTATTCTGTTTAAATACACATAGCAGTACATTCCTGATGAAGGAGAGAAAAATTGCAATAATTTCCTTAACTCAAAAAGGCAAAACCTAATAATGATAATAATAATAAACTGCTCAAAATGAAAGTCAGTAGAACAAAAGAGAAATACTCAAAGGCTTGTAGAGTAAGACCGAGCACGTTTAGCTACTCCAGTCACAGTGTTAAGTTAAACTATTCCCCTCCCCCACTGTGCACCCCTAGCCCACCCACCCCCCTCAGCTCTGCCTTTTTGGGCAGCACTGTCCCCAGATGTGGGGACATACAAGTCCTCCTCAAAGTTTCTCTGTCAGCTCAGTACTTCACTCCTGGAATAAATTCCTTGGCATCCGGGTTCAGGTTACTTTTGCTCTGAAATAAGAACCAAGAGATAATAAATCCCACAGCAAACTGTACTTTAAAACTTGTTTTCTCCCTCCTTCCATTATTACTAGTACCTTCCCTCAAACTCAAGAGAGAGAACAAAACAAAACAAAACAAAACAAAACAAAACAAAACAAAACACAGAATTCCTGCAACTCAGCCCATTACTGCTGGGCTGGTCTCAATGGCCCCTGACAATCTAAGCCCTGTCCAACCTCACAGTCTCCTTCCTACTTCAGATTTCTGCTCCCTTTATGATGATTTCATTTAGGGGCTTATAAGTTTGACTCCAAAAATAATTCATTGAGCACTCTAATCTGATGAACATCAGAGAACTCCGTCAAACCAGTTTGATTACCACAATCCCTATGTACATATATCATTCTTCATCTACCTTGCTGTACTCTCTTTGGTTCCCACCTCTCTTGTGAATACCCAAACCTTAGCAAACTATGGGGCACAATCATTCAGACCATGAGTTGTGTGAGAACTAAATCACTCAGAATTCCAAAGGTAAACATGGAAGGCAGGGGATTCACTTATCCAGTCTTCCAATTTTAAGTGGAAAATGGCCTCTAATGAATATGTTCCTTCCAAAATGAACAGTTTTTATAACAGCATCATTCAAAATTACAAATGCAGATTTGAGGAATGGTAAAAGAAAAGAACAGCAGCAAATGATAATTTAAAACCAAATCTTGCCCTATCTGGTTTGGCTCAGTGGATAGAGCATTGGTCTATGGACTGAAGGGTCCCAGGTTTGATTCCAGTCAAGGGTGTATGCCTGTGTTGTGGGCTCAATCCCCAGTAGGAGATGTGCAGGAAGCAACTGATCAATGATTCTCACTTCATCACTGATGTTTCTCTCTCTCCCTTTCCCTTCCCCTCTGAAATCAACAACCAAACCTTTTCTAGGTTCAAATTTTTATCCTTAATCCCAATTCTACTTCAAAAAGCCCATTGGGAGAAATGAAAGTTGGTGATGCTATAACATTGATGTTTTCACAATGCTTTATTAGGTGAATGCATCTTCAATGCACCCGATTATTAATGCCCACATGGTAAGTGAAGAATACCCTGTTTCCCCGAAAATAAGACAGTGTCTTATATTAATTTTTGCTCCCAAAGATGCGCTAGGTCTTATTTTCAGGGGATGTCTTATTTTTCCATGAAGAAGAATATGGTACACATTTATTGTTAAATGAAAATAAAGGAAATTTGTTACCTGTATACGGTACGGTAGTACGGTAGTTGTCAACACAAACCAGACAAACTGTGAATCCTGGGGGCCTTATTTTCGGGGGGATGCCTTATATTTCACTCAGAAGGAAACCTGTAAGAAGGTCTTATTTTCGGAGGATGTCTTATTTTCGGGGAAACACGGTAGCAGCTTAGAGGACTCCAAGGATTTGCCCAAGGTAGTAGTGCCAGAAAGGAAGACTGTGACTACAAATCCCATATTCTCACTATGTCACATGTGGAACTCCTTACGGCTCTTACCAAAATATCTTCAGAATCATGACCATTGCTGACAGATAGTCCATTTAACTGTTGTTGCAACTGTCCCATGGCCTGAGGCAGGTCTCGCGATGGAATAAACCAGTCTTGGTCTTCCTCGTCCAGCATCTCCTGGAAGCACCGGTCCAAGAAGTCCTGCTCCAGCAGCTCCTCCTCCACCTAACAGGCAAAGGTGCAAGCTCAGACTCACCCTCCCAGAAGCACTCGCCCTCCCAGGTTTAATCCACCTCTTTGTGTTAGAGGTTTTTACTCCAAGATTAAGAATGATCTGGCATGAGACCTACTAAGAATTAAGATACTTCTTAAAGACTGCCTGGACAGAATATACCTTTTTCCATTTAAGTTCCATTAACAATAACAGTTATTCAAAATAGCAGAAGTTCTTCACAGATCATCTAAGACTTCTAATATGTGAAACAGATATTTTCCATTCACGTGGATCGTACCAAAAATCTTTTTTTTTTTGTAAAAAAATTTTTCTATTGATTTTAGAGAGGAAGGGAGAAGGAGGGAGAGATAAAAACAAGAATAATGAGAGAGAATCATTGATCAGCTGCCTCCTGCATGCCCCCTACTGAGGATCGAGCCTATAAACTGGGTATATGCACTTGACCAGAATCAAACCCAGGATCCTTCAGTCTGCAGGCTGATGCTCAATCCACTGAGCAAATCAGCTAAGGCTCGAAAATCATTTTTGAAGCTTAAAATTCTTTTCTCAATCTTGTTAAGAAGCAACTTTTCCTAAATTTCCCATTTGACAACTATGAAAAAGGTATAGGAACTATGTAACTAGACCACTACCTGAACAGTGGACACTAAATAAAAACCAACTCTTAGCTTCTGGCCCAATTTTCTGGTAATGAGGCCCCAGGATGAAAAATACTTTCAGAGCCTTAGAAAAATATAAAGAACACTTTTTGACATACCAATAGAAAATGATTTCGTCAATGTAGTATTCTTTCACAAGAAACAATACAAGCCCTGGCTGGTGTGGCTCAATAGGTTGGAGTATCATTCCATATACCGAAAGGTTGCAGGTTCAATTCCTGGTCCAAGCACATATCCAGGTTGTGGGTTTGATCCCCGGTCAGGGTACATGCAGGAGGCAGCTGATCGATGTTTCTCTCTCTCTCTCTCTCTCTCTCTCTCTCTCTCTCTCTCTCTCTCAAAATCAATGAAAGCATGTCCCCAGATGAAGATAAAAAGAAAAAAAATTCTATGAATGTTGAAACAAGTCCATATTTCTTAAAGATTGCCATAAATTAAAGCAATATATATCTAAGATATTTTATACCTGTTTACAGTCATTGACTATTGACTCTTATGAAAGAGTTCATTCTGCACACTGTGTGACTTTAACAGGCCTCCTGCCTCACATTGGCCATCTCTTCTCCTGCAGCTGGCCTGGTGACAGATTCACAGCTCACTCATGCCACTGCCAGGGGGGAGTCAAACAAAAATAATCACCCAAACTAGCCAATACAGTTAACACCTCATGAATTCCAAGGAAAAGTCACTGATAGCAAGACTCAAAAATAGCATTTCAACATTATAGTTAGCAACATTTAAAAACATTTCAAGTAAATTAGAAAGTTACGAAGTACTTAACAGTAACTATAAAATATTTCTAAGCCACAAGATTTAGCCCAAGGGTGGGCAAACTTTTTGACTCGAGGGCCACAATGGGTTCTTAAACTGGACCGGAGGGCCGGAACAAAAGCAACCTGACCATGCTGGCACTCTTATTTTGGGCTGCTGGGGAAGCAGCGGAGGGGAGAGCAAGAGAACCCTCCGCTCTTTCGGCTCTGCAGGCCGGATAGAACAGCCGAACGGGCCGTAGTTTGCCCATGGCTGATTTAGCCTAATTGCTCAGGATCTGCCCTGATTCTCCCCAAAAGTGTTCCCCTTATTAAATTTATTCTTATTCACAGGCACAACCCTCCAAACCATTTTGGAGGTTACCTGGGCACAGGGGTGAGTGAAGCATGGTACATGTGCCATTCACACAAATCATGACATAGGGAGCCACTTGGAGTGGAAACTGCTAACAGCACCCCCAAAGCTCATTTTCTTCTTCCCTCAGCAATAGGCTAGTCAGTTAATACCGTATTTCCCATCTCCCATGCCTGATATGGCCATGTTACTATCAAGTGATGTCCCCAGAAGGGATGGGAGCATTTTGCATCTCTTGGTTATAAAAGGAGATCCCTTGCCTTGGCCTTTGACTCTCTTCCTTTCCCAGTGGCTAGACTTCCGGTTTTCCTTCAGTTACTTTGCTTACAGTGCCCTGGAGATGGCAAAGCAACACCATCCAAGGAACTATGTGGCCCACCTGTCTACCTGGAATGGGCTAGTAACGTTACAGAGATAGAAGACAATGAATCACTGCTGAATCTTTGTTGAAATGGCCTAGCCTTCCCCCACCCTACTACACACATATCTATCTCAGGCTCATATTCTGCCAATCCCTGGGTTCTTTTTTTTAAAGAGCAAGCCTACATTTAAAAAAATATATATTTTATTGATTTTTTTACAGAGAGGAAGAGAGAGGGATAGAGAGTCAGAAACATCGATGAGAGAGAATCATTGATCAGCTGCCTCCTGCACACTCCCCACTGGGGATGTGCCCGCAACCAAGGTACATGCCCTTGACCGGAATCGAACCTGGGACCCTTCAGTCCACAGGCCGACGCTCTATCCACTAAGCCAAACCGGTTTCGGCCAGTCCCTGGGTTCTTAATTGGGGCATGCCAGGCTGGCCTATCTGCACAAATCTGCTGTTTCCCAGAAGTCTATACCAGATCACCATGGCACTAGATCCTCTTTTAATTAATGTGGCAGAAAAATGTCATGCTCTTCCTCCAAAGTTCTTCCTGGTCTTTTACCAGTTGAGGGTGTTTCCTGGTCAGCTCAGACCAGGCTTCCATGTATGTTTAAGTTATTCTAACGCTGAGGAACCCATTTCTTTGGTAACAGACTGACAATAAAGTATTATAGCTGCTGAGTCACACATGTCACTGTCCTCCCTCTTCTTTCTTTACCTGTCTGTTAAAATCCTCTTCATTCTCCATCCACATGTACTCTGCAAATGGGTTTTCTTTCTCATCATGCCCATTTATCCCCTGGTCCTCTTTGGATTTTACATTGGGGGATGTATTTGCCACATTGGATCCATTCATTATGATAGGCCCTAAACGGAAACAAAGAAAAAGGTAAAATGTTACAAGAACCAGGAAATGAAAACCTATCATTTCCAGATTCTCCCAGAAGCTTCTGAAGTTCTAAGTCCAAGTTATTAACTATAGATGAACACAAACTGCTAATCTGTCTCAAAACTAATAATATCCTATAATCATCAACTATACAGATGTACAGTTCTTTAAGAGTTAAAAGAAAAGTATGCCTTCTTTCTGCCATCTTGGAGCGTGAGGAGGCTGCTGAGATGGACTTCTATAACAATAAATATCTCTGGAAAGCCATTTTTGCTGAATATAAGTGGGGTCTCCAGAACCAGAAGGAGCACATATCTCTTCTTAAAATTGAAGGTGATTAGTCTGAGCCTGCATGGCTCAGTGGTTGAGTATCAGCCTAGGAGCCAGGAGATCACAGTTTGGTTCCCAGTCAGGGTACATGCCTGGGTTGCAGGCTTGGTCTTTAGTAGCGGGGCATGCAGGAGGCATCATCCTCTCTCATCACTGATGTTTCTATTTCCCTCTCCCTTTCCTTTTCTCTCTCTGAAACCAATAATAAAAACAAATTTTAAAAAATTGAAGGTGTTTATACTTGAGATGAAACTGAATTCTATCTAGGCAAGAGATGTGCTTATGTGTACAAAAGCAAGATCTCCACAGTGACTCCTGGTAGCAAATGGAGTAAAACCAGAGTAATCCGGGGAAAGGTAACTTGTGCTCATGGAGACAGTGGCACGGGTCATGCTAAATTCCAAAGCCACCTTCCTGCTAAGGCCACTGGACACAGAGTCTGTGTAATGCTGTATCCCTCAAGGATTTAAACTTATTGAAAAATAAATAAGTGAAATGGTTTTGTTCTCTTGTAAATAATAATAATAATAAAGAAGGGGGGAGGAAACCATGTCTATGTTTAGTTAGCCTTTCTAGCGAGTGAGAGGGAGGATGAATCTTTTCAAGGCAAATTCTGTAGGTTCTACAACCTAATCACAATCACATGGTTTCCTTAAAGTTTAAATAAGTAAAGAAAACGTGTTCTTAAATGAACATGGTAAGCAATGGTCTCTTATTCTGATTCTCAAGATTGGTTTTATTTAGGACATATTAAAAAAACAATACATGTTTATTGTATTGATAAGCAAAAAAGAGAAAATTAAGACAGGGGAGGAGAAAATGGCGGAAGAGCAGATGGGCGGTTTCTGAGTCTTGTCCCGAGGAAGAGAGAGAAAGCAGCTGAGGATCGCGCTAGGAGTGCTCGTCAACAAGCCAGGAGACTAGCAAACACCAGAGGAAATTTGGGGTCTGCTGATTAGGGAGCCACCAACACCTGACCACCCACAGCTGGGTCCCTTACCGGAGATACTTGCCGGCGCCGACGGGAAATCTCGCCATCTTGGAAGGGAGGAGGTTCGAGTGTCGGAGGCCTGATTATCCCCAGCCCCAAGGAACACCAAATGAACATAGTCGGCGCGAACCCTTGATCTCAGAGGAGCTCAGATTTCCCAGCGATCCGGTGGGTGAGTTCCCCTCGGACCGGTAGTTCTGACCGAGTTCCACTCGGCGCAGCAACACCCCTCCCCCCCCCCTGCGCACCAGCGCCGCGGCGCACAGAGGCTGAGGGACTGGGACCGGTAGTTCTGACCGAGTTCCACGCGGCGCAGCAACCCCCCCCCCCCCCCCCCCTGCGCACCAGCGCGCGGCGCACAGAGGCTGAGGGACTGGTCGTGGATTTACTTATCAGCTGGAGGCGCGCCAGGCTGTGGACAGGGCTCCTAAGACTAGGGATATCTAAGGAGCAGCACAGCTGGATCTGAGTCCAAGAAGTAGCCGCAGAATTACAGGGGAGTGCAGCCAGCTCCTGACCACCCACACCCCAGCCATCAAAGACACAGAGAAGCGGAAAAAGCTAGAAAGGCTTTAGAGTCCTGGAAGTCATCCAGAAACACTGCCACCCAGAGGCTAAAGCACATAGGGTCTCTAGATTGGCTTAAAAATCAGGTCTTGTAATCAACACGGAGGAACGGTGAAACACAGTGAACTGCAACTACCGCCCAGACTGGGAACAGGCGTGCGAGACATAGCAACACAGAAAGTGAATGACATTCGTTACTGCAAATTTTGTTTAATTTTTAATTTTCAATTTTTATTTTTTTAACTGTTGAATTTTTGTTTTTTACCTACTTTAATTGCAAAGTTTACTCAAGAAATTTTTTTCATCTGCCATCACTAGATTTTACCTTTTTAATTAATTCATTTTTATAGGTAATCAACATTATTACTACTACTATTTTACCTTTTTTATCTTTTTTATCTTATTTTCTTTTGTTTATTTTTATTACTACTTTTTAAGTGTCATATTATATTCCTTTTTTTTTTTTTGCTTTCTATTTTTTTTTTTCTTCGCCTTTTTCCTCTATTTCCTTTTTTCTCTATTTTCTCCTTCGGGATTACTATTCTAAAAACTATTCATACCTTGCCTTCTCCAACGCTCTATTCTATCTCAAACCTACCTTTATGACATCTCTCTATTCCTAACCCTTTACCTTTGGTGTCCTGCTTATCTTAACCCTTCACTGCTATAGATTTTCCTTACTCTTTCTGTTTACCCTCTCCAAAATTTTCACCTGTCCTGTGTATATATAATTCCCAACCCCCTGCTCCAATCCCATTCACACCTACCTTGCCACTGCCCCCCCACCAAAAAAAAAAAAAGCCTTCTCTCTACCCCTTTGTTGTTGTATGTTGAATGCTAACTATATCAAAGGTTTATGCTTTTTTGTGTGTGTGTAAGATTGGTTTGCTTATTCTTTTTATTGGATTGTATGTTCTTGTTATCTGGGTTCTAGACACCTTTATTGGAGGATATTAATATTGCAAACACATTTCTGTCCAGTGCCTTGTGTGTTGTACCTGGTTGTGTTGTATTTTGTGCCTTTAAATCAAAGCAGGAGGGAGAGAACTACGTTACCAGGCACCCTATAAAGAGAGATCATGGGGAGACTAAGAAACAACCCGCCTGTGAAAGAAAATCAACCATCACCAGAAAATGAAGTAAACGAGTTAGAGGCAAGCAACCTACCAGAGCAAGAATTCAGAGTAATGATCATAAGTTGGCTAAAAAGAATGGAAGACAAATTTGACAATATGAATAAGACCCAAGAGGAAATGAAGAAGACCCAAGAGGAAATGAAGGTGACCCAAGAGGAAATGAAGGTGACCCAAGAAGAAATGAAAAATGACATCGCTACTATGAAGAACTCAATAGAAAGCATCAAGAGTAGACTAGATGAAGCAGAAGACCGCATCAGTGAGCTAGAAGACAAAATGGAAAAAAATACCCAATTACAGCAGTTGCTAGAAAAAAAAATTAAAAAACAGGAGGAGAGCCTAAGGGAGCTTTGGGACAATACAAAACAAAACAATATTAGAATAATAGGGGTTCCAGAAGGAAAGGAAACTGAGCAAGATATGGAAAAAGTATTTCAAGAAATAATGACAGAAAACTTTCCTGAGATAGAGAAGAAAAAACCAACACAAATCCAAGATGCTCGAAGGGTCCCCAACAAAATGAACCCCCAAAGATCAACACCCAGACACATTATAATTAAACTGGCAAAAAACATCGACAAAACCAGAATCTTAAAAGCAGCCAGAGAGAGACAGAAAGTTACATATAAAGGAAACCCCATCAGACTAGCAACTGATTTCTCAACAGAAACTCATCAGGCCAGAAGGGAATGGGATGACATATACAAAGTCATGCAAAGGAAGGGTCTGAACCCAAGAATACTGTACCCCGCAAGGCTGTCAATCAAAATTGAAGGTGTAATCAGGAGCTTCACCGACAAAAACAGACTAAAGGAATTTATCTCCAACAAACCAGCAATGCAAGAAATGCTAAAGGGTCTACTGTAATAATAAAGAAATAGGAAGTGAAGAAGGAACACAGGGGGATAGAATAAAAATGGCATCAAATACCTACCTTTCAATAATTACTTTAAATGTAAATGGTTTAAATGCTCCAATTAAAAGACATAGGGTAACAGAATGGATAAGAAAGCAAAACCCATTCATCTGCTGTCTACAAGAAACCCACCTCAGAAAAACAGACGCCCACAGACTGAAGGTGAAAGGATGGAAAAAGATTTTCCAGGCAAACGGAAACGAAAAAAAAGCTGGGGTAGCAATACTTATATCTGACAAACTAGATCTCAAAGTGAAGGACATAACAAGAGATAAGGAAGGCCACTTCATAATACTAAAGGGTGTAATCCAACAAGAAGAAATAACCCTGGTAAACATATATGCACCCAATTTGGGAGCACCCAAATACATAAAGAAACTGCTGGAGGACATTAAGGGACAGATTAATAGCAATGCTATCATAGTAGGAGATTTTAATACTCCATTGTCACCTCTGGACAAATCATCTAAACAAAAAATCAGTAAAGAAACGTCAATTCTAAATGACGTATTAGACCAGATGGAATTAATTGACATCTTCAGAACATTTCATCCAAAAGCCACAGAATATACATTCTTCTCAAGTGCACACGGGTCATTCTCAAAGATAGACCACATATTGGGACATAGGCAAAGTCTCTTCAAATTCAAGAAGATAGAAATCTTATCAAGCATTTTCTCAGATCACAGTGCCATAAAATTGGAAATCAACTACAATAATAATAAGCCAAAGAAATTAAACACATGGAGACTAAATAGCATGCTATTGAACAAAGACTGGGTTACCAGAGAAATCAAGGAAGAAATCAAAAACATCATGGCAACTAATGACAATGAAAACACAACAATCCAAAATCTATGGGACACAGTAAAAGCTGTTTTGAGAGGGAAGTTCATATCCCTACAAGCCTATTGCAAAAAACAAGAAAGAATGGTAACAAATTATCTTACCCTACAGCTCAAACAGTTAGAAAAAGAACAGCAAGAAAGGCCCACTGTAAGCAGAAGGAAGGAAATAATAAAAATCAGAGCGGAGATTAACGACATAGAGACCAAAGACACAATACATAAGATCAACAAAACCAAGAGCTGGTTCTTTGAAAGGATTAACAAAATTGATGAGCCTCTAGCCAGGCTAACCAAGAAACAAAGAGAGAGGACCCAAATAAACAAAATTAGAAATGAAAGAGGTGAAATAACAACAGACCCCGCCGAAATACAAAGGATTGTTACAAAATACTATGAACAACTATATTCCAACAAACAGGACAACCTGGAGGAAATGGACATATTCCTAGAAAAATACAACCTTCCAAAACTCAATCAGGAAGAATCTAAAAATCTCAATAGACCAGTAACTTGGGAAGAAATTGAAGCAGTCATCAAAAAGCTTCCAGCAAACAAAAGCCCAGGGCCAGATGGCTTCACAGGAGAGTTTTACCAAACATTCAAGGAAGAACTAAAACCTATCCTCCTCAGACTTTTCCAAAAAATTCAAGAGGAAGGAACACTGCCAAACTCCTTTTATGAAGCCAGCATCACCCTAATACCAAAACCAGATAAAGACAACTCAATGAAAGAGAATTACAGGCCAATATCCCTCATGAACATAGATGCCAAAATCCTCAACAAAATTCTAGCAAATCGGCTCCAGCAGTACATCAGGAAGATCATACACCATGACCAAGTAGGTTTTATACCAGGAATGCAAGGATGGTACAATATTCGCAAATCAATAAACGTGATACATCACATAAACAAATTGAGAGATAAAAATCATATGGTCATATCTATCGATGCAGAAAAGGCATTTGATAAAATCCAACACCCTTTCCTGATAAAAACTCTCAACAAGGTGGGAGTACAAGGATCATACCTCAACATAATAAAAGCTATATATGATAAACCCACAGCCAACATCATGCTCAATGGGCAAAAACTAAAACCATTCCCTCTAAGAACAGGAACAAGACAGGGATGCCCACTCTCACCACTCCTCTTTGACATAGTACTGGAAGTACTCGCCATCGCAATTAGACAAGAAGAGGAAATAAAAGGCATCAAAATCGGAAAAGAAGAAGTAAAGCTGTCACTATTTGCAGATGACATGATATTGTACATAAAAAACCCAAGAGACTCCATCAAAAAGCTAATAGACTTAATAAACGAATTTGGCAATGTAGCAGGATACAAAATAAATGCCAAGAAATCAATGGCATTTCTCTACACCAATAGTGAACTTACAGAAACAGAGACTAAAAAAGCAATCCCGTTTACCATCGCACCAAAAAAATTAAGATACCTAGGAATAAACTTAACCAAGGAGGTAAAAGACCTATATGCAGAAAACTACAGGACATTGAAAAAAGAAATAGAGAAAGATGTAAACAGATGGAAGAACATACCATGTTCATGGATTGGTAGAATCAACATCATCAAAATGTCCATACTTCCCAAAGCAATATATAAGTTCAATGCACTCCCCATGAAAATACCATGGACATACTTCACAGACCTAGAAAGAACTCTCCAAAAATTCATTTGGAACAATAAAAGACCCCGAATAGCCTCAGCAATCTTAAGAAATAAGAGTAAAGTAGGAGGAATCTCAATACCAGATTTCAAGCTGTATTACAAAGCAACTGTTCTCAAAACAGCCTGGTACTGGCACAAGAACAGACATATTGATCAATGGAATAGATTAGAGAATCCAGACATCAACCCAAATCAATATGCTCAATTAATATTTGACAAAGGAGGCACGAACATACAATGGAGTCAAGACAGTCTTTTTAATAAATGGTGTTGGGAAAATTGGACACATACATGCAAAAGAATGAAACTAGATCACCAACTTACACCATACACAAAAATAAACTCAAAATGGATACAGGACTTAAACATAAGACGGGAAACCATAAAAATACTAGAGGCATCCACAGGCAGCAAAATCTCAGACATATGCCTAAAGAACTTCTTCACTGATACTAACCCTAGGGCAATGGAAGCTAAAGAGAAAATAAACAAATGGGACTACATCAAAATAAAAAGCTTTTTTACGTCAAAAGAAACCATCAACAAAACAACAAGAAAACCCACTGTATGGGAGAACATATTTGCAAATGTTATCACTGATAAAGGTTTAATCTCCAACATCTACAGACAGCTTATACAACTCAATAAAAGGAAAATGAATGAGCCAATTAAAAAATGGGCAATGGACCTAAATAGAATCCTCTCAAAAGAAGACAGAAGGAAGGCCAAGAGGCACATGAAAACATGCTCCAAGTCACTAATTATCCGAGAGATGCAAATCAAAACAACAATGCGGTACCATCTCACACCTGTCAGAATGGCCAACATCAACAAAACAACAAACAACAAATGTTGGCGAGGTTGTGGAGAAAAAGGAACCCTCGTGCACTGCTGGTGGGATTGTAGGTTGGTGCAACCACTGTGGAAAACAGTATGGAGCTTCCTCAAAAAACTGAAAATGGAACTCCCATTTGACCCAGTAATCCCACTACTAGGAATATACCCCAAGAAATTAGAAAGACCAATCAGAAAGGATATATGCACCCCTATGTTCATAGCAGCACAATTTACAATAGCTAGGACTTGGAAACAGCCTAGGTGCCCGTCAGCAGATGAATGGATCAGAAAACTATGGTACATCTACACCATGGAATACTATGCTGCCATAAAAAGGAAGGAATTCTCATCATTTGCAGTAACTTGGATGGAATTGGAGAGCATCATGCTGAGTGAAATAAGCCAGTCAATGAAAGAGAAACACTACATGACCTCACTCATTTATGGATATTAAAGATCATTATAAACGAATGAACAGAAAGATTGATATAGTTACAGTAAAACAACAGGCAGTCTGTCAAATGACAGCGGGGGGGGGGGGTAGGGAGATCTGGGGGAGATAAGAGATCAACCAAAGGACTGGTATGCTTGCATATAAGAATAGCCAATGGACACAAAACTCTGGGGAGGGAGGGCATATATTGGGGGGGGGGGGGCAATGATAAGCTATGTATACAGATAATACCTTAATAAAAAAAAAAAAAAAAAAAGAGAAAATTAAGGTCACCAGTTGTTCAACCAACCAGAGTAAAGAATGATTAACAGTTTCATGCTGACTTCCCCTCAGTGTATCCAGATACACAGACACACACACAAGTATCCATCCTTATGGTAACAGCATGATGCACCATCATTTGCTTTTTCTCATTACTATGATAACACAGCCATATTGTCTTTTGGGGTGTTTTGATGTTTCTGTATTATAAAAGTTCGAGGAACTTCTTGTGCTCATTTTAAAAAACGATCTCCTTAGGATAGCTCCTAGGAATAGAACTGCTATATTAGAAATTACGTTTCTTCTCTTAAGGCCCTTGATTTATTGCCACCTGGTCATAAGAATTTAAATTCCCATTGGTAGTATATAAGTGCCTGGACCTCTGCATTCAAGAGTATTATTTTTTTTAAGCTACCATCAATCTTAATTTATTACTTACATTTGCATTTATTTTTAATGAAAGGCTGAATATTTTGAGATATACTTACTGGCCCTTTATATTTCTTGTTTTATAATCTTTCTGATTAAGTATTTTGCCCATTTTTCTATCAGGGTATATGTCTTTACCTTATCTTTTGAATAACTTTTATTATTTTTATCATAATTTTAATTTTTCATAAAATAATTTATAAATAAAAATATTTGATTTGCTTAATTTTTTAGTGGCAGTGTGCTGGCCTTCATATTTGTCCATAGCTTTTTAGAGATTTGTATGTTTTGTAACTCACCTGAATATTAAGAACTCCATAATACTGGTGAATCATTGGTTGGGCAACTTTCCCTTTCTATTTAAATACCATCCACACCCTACCCCCCTTGGGGCATCTTTAACAAATTATTTCCAAATTCATTTCCATCTTAGCAACATTCATGAAAAAGTTCTTCTTTGCTTCTTCTGAGTACACTAAAAAATTATTGCTTACTCCCCTTTAAAATATTTGCAATTTTCTAACCTGTTATAGACATTGGGTAGAACTGTGAGGAATAAAGAATAACCGGTAAAACAACTATTGATAGTTTAAAAAGTATTTCATTTATGCCCAGTGGCATGGCTCATTTAGCATTGACCAATGAACCACAAGGAGGCAGTTCGAGTCCCGGTCAGGGCACATGCTCTGGTTGCAGGATCAATCCCCTGTAAGAGGCATGCAGGAGGCAACAGATTCTCTCTCATCACTGATGTTTCTATCTTTATCTCCCTCTCCCTTCCTCTCTGAATTCAATTAAAAATAATTTTTTTTAAAAAAAGTATTCCATTTAAGACAGAACCCAGCTCCATAATTCTCTCCCTAAGGTTACAGAAGAGAGAAAACCAGCTCCTTATTTTTACTACTTCCACTTACAGCATAACAGTGATAGAAGTAAGTCTGCTCTGTATCAATGGGTTATTCCTCAACACAGTGACTCTTTTTATTTTTATTTATTTATTAATTTTTTATTAAGATACTATATGTGTACATAGCTTACCATTGCCGCCCCCCCCCCCCATTCATGCCCTCCCTCCCCAGAGTTCTGTGTTCGAACACAGTGACTCTTACAGGTCCCGATCCTTGCTGGGTAGCAGGCTGCACGGTATCATCGTTCCAAAGATTCACTGGCAGCTGTTTACAGCCAGCACAATGATTTATCCTTGTCTATATGGAAGTCACTCATAGACACTCAGAGCCTAGTTTTCTAAAACATCTGCCTTTGCCCAAAAAATAAATCCTACATTTACACAACCATAAGGGAAAAAGGAAGGCAGAGGAAGAAAGAAAGAATAACCCTTCTAACTCAAGAACAAGGAGGAATTACAGAGAGCAAATTACAGGATGCACTCGTTCGTGAGAAATGGAAAGGAAAATTACCATAATCTCACATGGAGATGGTCCCCAAATTAACACACTTTAGCAAAGTCGAAAACATGAAGATATGGGGCGGCTGATAGTAGGAAAGTGGTTCTCTTATAGTTAGCTACACAGTGTCGATTTGTACTTTATACCATTCTACTTGTGTTTTCCACACAATTAGAAAGTTTGGTTTCTCTTAAACAGCAGCAACCCAATTATTCAATTTGTATAGTGTTTAGCAATTTATCAAGTATTTTCACATCTATCATCTGACTGCCTCAGAATCTGTTCTGCCTCACTTCATTTTAAAAAAATATATTTTTATTGATTTCAGAGAAGGGAGAGGGAGAGAGAAAAACATAAATGATGTGAGAGAATCATCAATTGGCCACCTCCTGCATAACCCCCACTGTGGATCGAGCCCACAACCTAAGCATTTGCCCTTGACTGGAATCCAACCTGGGGCCCTTCAGTCTGCAGGCCAACGCTCTAAGCATTGAGCAAAACTGACTAGGACTGTCCTGCCTCACTTAAAAAACCCATCCAGACATTGCTATAGGAGGAACAAAGAAGGTACCAGATTCAGGGGTTAAGCAACTACAGCTGCTGGGTTAGTTCAAGAACGCTGGATTATGGGTTTACTGGGTGACAGTGCTTAATGTGTCCCTGGACTTTAGTAGGAGGTGGGAACTGGGAGACTTTGCTAGAGACTAGAGACTCATAGTTAAGGCATTTGAGGAATGCCTTCCAACATGAGGAAGACACTGAGTAAGGTAGGATTGCTGCCCGTAATGTCCCTGACTTTCCGGCTTCCAGAGTTTAATGTAACGTTCTCCTCTATTCTCAGCTCCTCTCCAGCTCACCATCCTCCATGCACGCCCTCTAAGAGCAGTGTTGTCTCTAACCATCCTACCCTGACCTTTCACATTCACTCAATCCTCACCCATACCAATGCACATCATTAGGATACTATAGTGTAGTGGGGACAAAGAAAATGACTCCAATGCTTCCAAAGATGGAGGATTGCTTGATAATATAAGGATTACAGATCAGAATGGCTCCAGGTTGTCAGCTACCATGGCGAGGCCCATGTGGCCAGGAACTGAATCCTGTTACCATCATGTGAGTGAGTTAGAAGTTCATCTTCCCCCAGTGAAGCCTTCAGATGAGACAGCTGTCTCAGTTGACAGCCTGACTATCACTTCATGGGAGACTCAGAGGTTGAGGCACCCAGCTAAGCTGCTCTCAGATTCCTGACCGAGTTGTTTTAATCTGCTAAACTTGGGGGTAAGTCATTACACAGTAACAAATAAGTAATGCAGGTAATCAATAAACAAGACAACTAGCTCTGCTACACAAACTACCAGTTGCCACACATTTTCTCGTATCTACTGAGAGACAAATGTGCAATTTTAAGTAGGTCAGTGCTTGAGAAGTTCTTTAGAATTAGACCTACAGAAGAGAAAGGAGTTTACGTCTAGTCTGTCTCTCTTATAGTATAAAATCTAAGAACTACTTGGAACTTATTCCCTCTCCACCTCACTTTCCCTCTTATATACACTGCAAACAGGCTGAAAATGGAACATAACATCTGTCATTTTGGCTGAAGATGGGAAAACACGTAACCCTGTTCCTAGTCAAACTAGAGGTGCAAAGGCTTGCCAAGCATTTGACTTAGAATTCTACTATGGTCCAAGGATTCCTGCCTAAACGGGCTTGAAAAAGGGCTTTGGTTCTCAGCCATAAGGAACTTTAGGGCTTTTAATGTATCTAGGATATTTCTGGAATACCTGTTTCATCAGTGCAACCCTTTAAACACCCACAAACTTTCAGATCCAACATGTTCACAGCAAAAACTAACTATTCTTTGAACCTAAATGAGATTTGGGATTTTCGACTGAATCACCTGGAAAAAAAGTCTACTGAGCAATGGATATAAAAACTAATCTCTACTATTCTGTTTCCTGCAGTTTTGTTAACTTCATTCTATATGGCTAATACCATTTTTTAAAAGTTAAATATTGTGGATAACAGTTTTAAATTTTATTTTACTTCAAATGCACTGCTACTAGATGCAGGTTTTATCCATTCTTAGTTATATCTAGATGCACTCATTCATTAATGTCTGAGTGCCTATTTACCCCAGCCAACCATGCTATAGTACAGTGTTTCCCAAACTTTTGACATATGTGTACCCCTTCCATAATTTTCATAATGCTGAGTACCCCTCGTCAAAAAAAGGATGTATTTTAATAACAATCAAAATATATTTTTATTTTTTTATTTTTTTGGTACATACACAAAATAATAATAAACGAAAAAGAAAATTATTCATAATAAAATATAAATAAAAGTTATATTATAAATAACATTTATAACACCGGACCATCTCATGCCTCACAAAATTGTCTTGACTTGACTCATGAGAACGTAGAATTAGGCGCAGCTAAGCACGGTGCAGTGCATATCCCCACCAAACTCCGGTGCAACACGTACCCCCACCAAACTCTTCCTGTACTCCTGGGGGTACGCGTACCACACTTTGGGAAACACTGCTAGTGCTTTGACAGGCTGTACAATCTTTGCCCTGGTAGTATTTATATTCTCTCAGGAGACAAGCAAATAATTAAGAATAATTATGATCCTTGTTATAAAAGGAAAAGAGGGACTATTAGAAAACTAACAACAGAGGGATCCAACTAAGTCCAGGAGTGGGGGATGGTTAGAAAAGGTTTCCCTGAGTAAGCAACACATTGATACCTAAAGAATGTAAATTAGCCAGAAATGGGGAGAAGAGGAAAAAGTATGTGCGAAGTCTCAGAGGCAGGAAAGAACTAAGGGAGGAACTAAAAGGAGATAGGTATGCATACAGTTGGAGCATAAAAGGAGAGCCAGTGGGAGGAGGGCAAGGAAGAGCGATGAAGATGCATAGGCAGACAAGGCCAGCTCATGCAGGAAATTAGGGGCTACATGAAGGATTCTGGATTTCATCCTAAAAGCAATGAAAGCCATTAAAAAAAGGTTTTAGACAGCATAGCAACAAAGATTCCATTTATATTTGGACATAATTCAGGCTGCCGTTCAGGGAAATGGACTGGACAGCGAGTGTCTAATGGGAGACAAATAAAGATGATGTGCTAATTCAAATGAAAACAATAATAATGGTTGCTTAGACTAAGATAATGGCAGTAAGAAGAGAGTGGGAAGATTCCAAAACTATTTCTGGTTGTTTGCGGTGATGAACTGATGTGGGGAGACAGCATGAGAAAAATATCACGGATAACTTTGGCATGGTAATGTCATTCACTGAGCTAAGAAACTCCCCGGGAAGGGCACACTTTCCCTGGTGGTGATAGGAAGTGAGGGTAAGAGGGGTGAGGTGTTCAATTTGGGACATGTTAACTTTTTAATGCCTCTGTCACATTCAAATGGTGATGTGAAGTAGGTTGTCTACATGCGTCAAGATCTGGAGAGGTCTGGCTTAATATAAAAATTTGGAGCAGCTGTTTATATAAATGGTAACAGAAGCCATGGGACTAGAAGATATTGCCTAGGGACAAAGGGCAAAGTGAGGTGAGAAGAGAGTCCGAGACCCAGGCCGGATGTCTATGCACATTTTAAAGTCAGGTAGAGGAGGAGAAGAACATAGGAAAGGAGACTGAGAAGTCAGAGAACTGAGAAGAAAACCAGAAGAGTGTGTCTTCACAGAAATCAAGGGAAGGAAGAATCCCAGTATGGTGAGTTGAATGGTAGCCTTCCCAAAAGGTTAGCCCACACCTTAATCCCTAGAGCCTGTGAAGGCTACCTTATTTAGAATAGGGGTCTTTGCAGATGTAACTAAATTAAAGATCTTGAGGTAAGTAAATCATCCTGGATTATCCCAGCAGGCCCTAAGTCCAATGATAAGTGTCCTTGTAAGAGAAAAGCAGAGGGAGACTTGAAACAGAGAGAAGAGGAGGAAATGTGATCATGGAGGCAGAGACTGGAGTAAAATGACCACAAGTCAAGGAATGCCTACGGCCATAACAGTTGAAGGGGCAAAGAACAGATTTTCCTTCTCCCACAGCCTTTAGAGGGTGTGCATCCTGGACACACCTTGAGTTTTTACTTCCGGCCTCCAAAACTGGCAGATAAGTTTATGTTGTTTTAAGCCACCAGTTTGTGGTAATTTGTGATAGCAGCTACAAGAAACTAATATACCCAGTACAGGGGTGTGTTGAAGGCTGTTGAAAGGTAAAGAGGAAGGTTGAGAAGTGTCCATAGGATTTAAGACCTAGGAAGTCTCTGATAAGTTTAATAGGAGCAGTTTTCTTCTGTCCATAAAGTCCATGCTCTTAGCCACTGCCCTACTCTCTCATAATTCCCCAACTTTAGTTCCAGAATGGTTATGCTATAAAACTCCTGATTCTTCTTAAATATTGCTGATGGGCATAGAGGAACAAGGCTGAAGAAAAATGCTGCCCTGGCCAGGTGGTTTAGTTGGTTGGAGCATCATCCCATACACCAAAAGGTTGTGGGTTCAATCCTGGGTAGAGGTGTGCATAGGAAGCACCTGCTCGGTATTTCTCTCTCACATCACTGTTTCTCTTTCCCTTCCTCTCTCTCTTTAAAAATAAATGAATATATCATCAGGTGAGGATTTAAACAAAAAAAAGAAAAAAGAAAAATTAGGAGTAAATAGTGTTCTTCATAAAGTTACATTTATTTTGTATGGGATTAAGGCTTCCCTATGTTTTTTGGGGGGTATTAAAATATCCTCTTATAAAATGATATTAATTAGAATGTTTTTACAATCATACTTTAAAAATTGTAACCCTAGTTGTCCTCAAAATATTTTTGAAAATTTACTGGCCTGTGAAATCCCAAAGACCGAGTATCTTTGATCTAATCACTCTTAGAAATTATTTGCAATAGGCAGCCAAGCTTCAGAAGCACTGGGCTAGTCTGTAGGGTCTAACTCTACTTTTCCTTTCCTCATTCAAAATCTTGTCTGAGGGAAAAGGGAAACAAAACAGGAATGTTTCTAAGTAGGGAGTCTGCCCAACCCACTGTCTGCAATACCAGCTATCCCTTCAGTAGTCAATGTGGACTAGCTGATCAACTTGAAAAGCAAGGCTGCTAGGAAAACACAGAAATTAAGTAGCAGACAAGCGAGAAAAACTTGTTGAAGCTAATCTCCTCTATGAAAAGGTGTGGCTTCCAGAGTTTTCTTTCTCTTCAACTTGGAAGCTTCTACATGATGCCAAAGTTTAGCACAGGTATCTCTGTCTTTATTTAAAACAAAAAATTAAACAATTAAAAAATATATGTGTGTTAAATATGTACATATGTGTGTATATCTATCTATTTCTTCATAACTGTCTCCAGTGTCCAGCTTTATGCCAGGTCTATGGTTCTGGCCTTCATTTTTCATCTGCAGAGGGATTATAAAAATGACCAGTATTACCTCAAACAATGCAATGACAAGTCATTAAAACAAAAATCCACTTCCGATGTTTTATGCAGCAGATTCTATTCTCCAACATTCCAATAAGATCATTCCAGTGATTTCTTTCTTTTAAAGTTTCTCTTATTCTCTTGTTATTGATTTTTTTAAAAATCTCAAAAAATATCTTTAAAATGCACACAAAACTTTCAATTTAATAAATGTCAAAGTTCTTTAACATTAAAAAAATGACTGGACCCTTCTAAAAGCAAGGCTAAATAGTAAGTGATGGAGTGATAAAAGGGACATATAAATAACCCCTATTTTTATGGGATTAATCATAAAATTCCACCTGACCAGTGTCCTCTGGTCTCTAAGCCTTGTAAATGAAACATTCTCTCACTTGACATTTGACAAAGACAATCATGAAAAGAGAATTGTGTTGTTTCACTGTATATTACTAATTAACTGAATGCAACACTAGGCTAGGAGCAGAACGTTGATCTTTCATGATTTGCTCCATCACCTCTGCATCCTCCCACACCAAATTCAGCTTTCATCTAAATCAGATTTCTAGTTTTTACAGTTAGTATACAGAAGTGGTTCTCAAAGTACAGTCCCGTTCCAACAGCATCAGCATCGCCTTAGAAGGGAACTTGTTAGAAATGCAAATTCCCAGTCCCAAACCTATACCTGCTGAATCAGAAATTCTGCGTTTGAACCTAGAAATCTGTGTTGCAATAAGCCCTCCAGGTGATTCTGAAACAAACTCAAGTTTGAGAATCACTGGTTTACAGCAAGTAGAAAAATGTGTTTCCTTCTGTAGATCCAAAGCCAGGGATATTGTATATTCTATCTTGCTATGAAATGAAGACATCCAATTAAAAAACAGTCTCCTTACAATTCCCACCCTCAACCAATGTGCTTTATTTTTATGAGTTAAATAAGAAAACAAGCTGCAATGAGAGATTTCATCTGAAATGTATACTTAGGTATCAGTTCACACCCAGCCTGATTATATACAATACATTTTCACACATCTAAAGTCCTAAAAAGGGATCTTAATAAAGTGAGCCTCAGACACTTTAGGGACTCTATAATTTCTAATCAAACTAGGACTTAGTATATCAAACTTATCAGAGAAGTGAAGTGGAATTATTTGCTCCACCTTAGAACTACATTTGACAGGGAGCTAAAGTTTAGGATATTGTTCACCTTTATACTTCTAAGTTAATAAAATTAAATCAAAATATCTCATTCTTCATGAGTTTCTAGCATGGCAAAGTTTTACTGCATACCTTCTTGCATTCGGTGAGAATAAAGCAGACCCCTGGTAGGCACATTACATATCATCAAGACTGCAGAACTAAACAATTATATCTGTTCAATATTAAAACAAAGGTCCTATAAACTCTCAGAATGAGTATACTGCCACGGTACTAGCCTCAGTAATAAAAAGATACCAAGAACACCACTATCAAACTAAAGTCAGCTCTCACTGGATAATTACATTCTGTTCTGCTCCTATTTACATTAAAATCTCTATGTTAAAACTCAGTATCCCTGAAATAATGGCATTTTAAATGTTAGACAAGACCAGTCTGTAGTCCACACAACACCTACTTTCAAAAGCAGGCTAGCCCTAACCGGTTTGGCTCAGTGGACAGAGTGTCAGCCTGCAGACTGAAAGGTCCCAGGTTCAATTCCAGTCAAGGGCATGTACCTTGGTTGTGGGTACATCCACAGTGGGAGGTGTGCAGGAGGCAGCTGATTGATATTTCTCTCTCATCGATGTTTCTGACTATCCTCCCTTCCTTTCTGTAAAAAATCAATAAAATATATATATTTTTAAAAGCAGGCTATTCCCATGCAACTGTTCAGAGCACAAAAACATGAAAAGAGTATTCTAATGGTTAGTATTCAGGTAATTAAAAATACCAAAATACCACAAAAGAAAACCAGACCTAGCTTTATGCTACAAACATATAAATCCAAATAAAGCATGAGCAAATAAAATCAAGCAATTTTTAAAAAATGAAACTTTGATTAAATAGGCTCAGTTCAGAAATGCAAAATGTTCTAAAATTTGAGAAATATAAAGCCCAGCCAGCATGGCTCAGTGGTTGTATGTTGACCTATGAACCAGGAGGTTGCAGTTCAATTCTAGGTCAGGGCACATGCCTGGGTTGTAGGCTTGATCTCTCGTGGAGAGGATGCAAGAGGCAGCTGGTCAATGCCTCTCTCTCATCACTGATGTTTCTCTCTCTTTCTCCCTCTTCGTTCCTCTCCGAAATCAATAAAAATATATTAAACAAACAAAAAAACCAAGAGGGAAATGGAGGCAACTGATGGTTAGGTAGATGTGCCCAAGGTCATTCAAACAGAAAGCTGGCAAAGACAAATTTCAAAGATCATCCAGATCTTCTGACTTCAAATTCAGTGAACTACCAAAAACATGATCATTGCTTCCTTAATTTTGTTAATCCTTACTCAAGAGGATATTTTTCCATTGACTTTTAGGGAGAGTGGAGGAGAGAAGGAAAGACAGAGAGAAACATCGATGTGAGAGAAACACAGTGATTGGTTGCCTACTGCAGGAGCCCTGACCAGGCCAGGGAGGAGACTGCAACCAAGGTATGTGCCCTTGGCTGAAATTGAACCCAGGATTCATTGGTCAGCAAGCTGATGCTCTATCCACTGAGCCAAACTGGCTGGGGTTGCTTCCTTAATTTTAACTATTTCTCGGGAGTTAATCACAAAACTGACATGAGTTAGAGCTATATAGTATAAAGACTCAGTCCCTAATGCTCATATAATCAAATTTACTGAAAGGAAAACATTGGCATACCACACCCCAAAAATCCAGAGTCAGAAGAGGGTGGGGATTTGCAGTGTGCTTCTAAATAAAATACCTAATTGGCAAAATGTATGTCCAATATGACCCAATATGAACGTATAAGAAAAAGCTGCATCCTCTCAAGTTGGAAGATTCTCACTTTCAAGACGACCTTTGCCTTTGCCCCTAGCACTGACTTCTATTCTGGTTTTGCAGCACCCCAGAGTGACACCAATGGAATTTCAAAATATGAATAAGCCATATGTTTCAATGAGGGGTTGTGTGATTATATAGCTTTTTAAAAACTTGGAACTTATAGACCAAGATGATAACTTGGTTAGAATACATTCTTTCTCTCCAAATGTCTCTCCTTCTTTCCTATAAGATTATACAGATAATTTTGTAATACAATGGAGAGCACTAATAAATCATGGTTTGGTAAAAATATATTTTAATGCACCATTCCTCAAACTATCCTATATAATAAAAGCCTAATATGCTAAGTGTCTGGTTCTCTGTTCAACCAAAGTGTAATATGCTAATGATATGCTAAGGCCCCTCAACCTCTCACTATGACACGCACTGACCACCAGGGGGCAGTTGACTGGTCGACCCGTCGCTATGACATGCACTGACCACCAGGGGGAAGATGCTCTGACTGGTAGGTGAGCTTGCTGCTGGAGTCCCGCCCATCAGGACTGAGCGAGATGGGTTGGACATGCCCCTCCTGCATCCCTCCCTGGCCCCAACTGTGCACTTGTGGTGTCTCCTGGCCTGGCCTGTGCCCTCTCGCAATCCGGGACCTCTAGGGGGATGTTGGAGAGCCAGTTTTGGCCCGACCCCACAGGCCAGGCCAAGGGACTCCACTGATGCATGAATTTGTACACTGGGCCTCTAGTGTCTCATATAATACTGTTCCAAAAGATGTTTAGGTATGCTGCAGCAGTGGGGGAGGGAGGAAGGAGAAGCCATGAGTAAATGTAATGTACCCCTTTTGGAGATCCACAATTCACAGAATAAAAGCTTCTCTAGAGCTTTTATTATTTATAATAAAAGCTCTAGAGAAGTCCAGCATTACAGAAACCCTTGGTTAAACAAGTTTATTTTGACACAAAATTCTTCTATTATAACTATTCACATTTTGTTTAGAAACTGTTTAAATAAGTGTAACTTAATTAAAACCCACAACAGATAGCAAAAATGGGTAATTCTTAAAGCTCTCCTTCCACAAAATATTAATTCTTTAAAGAATCCCTAATTTCAGTTTAGTGAACTCCTTTCTCTTCACCTACCAATGCCTAGCTCAACTATCACCTCATTTGAGGAATTTTCTTCCAGCACTTCCTATATTACTATTTCTTTCTCCTTATTTAGACAGCATTTTATTCATATACTAGAAGCCTGGTGCATGAAATTCATGCACGAGTAGGGTCCTTAGGCCTGGCCTGCAATTAGGGCCAATCAGGTTCCCTGTTCTCTGCCTCCTCCTTCCCTTGCCCTGCCCACCTCCCTGCCTCCTCCTTCCCTCACTCCCTCAGCACTTCCCCGCTGCTGCTGGTGGTTTGCTCCCGGTGGTCAGGGCACATCATAACAAGCGATCGAACTCCTGGCCTCCTGGTTGAACTCCTGAGGGGACACTTTGCATATTAGTCATATATATATATGAAACCTCACTTATCCTATGATAAATCAGCTCATCCATCTTTCTTTTTGTTAGCTTGTAAGCTCTTTCAGAATAAAATTTGATTATATTATGAGAACCTTGAAAAGTGTGAAACACATGTAAGTTTCATGATGAAGTAAATAATTTCACTATAGTGTAATAGTTCCCAGAATTCAATACTTGTATTTCTAAACTGTTACTGATATCCTGCCAGCTACTTGAGAAAGTTTCTACCCTAAACCTTACATTCATAGCTGAGCAGCTGTGGTCATGGTTAATTCAGTTGTGACATGCCCTCTAGCTAAGCCCATTCATAGTTATTTCCTCAAGTGATTTCCGTTTGCTTGCTTTTTGTGTTTTTTTTTTTTTTTAATCAACTAGGAATGTTCAGTAACCTTCATTATCTTTTCATATCTCTATGCCTTTGCCTGCGGGTCCCTGCTTAGCATGCTGTCTCAAGTTTTATTCACTTGGAAGACATTCCTACTTATCCTTTAAGAATGAGCTTAAGAAATCCCTTCTCTAGGAAACCTTCATATATTCCTATCCTTTCAGAAACAGAAATTCCTCAAGTCATACACTTGTGCCAAAACCGGTTTGGCTCAGTGGATAGAGCGTCGGCCCGCAGACTGAAAGGTCCCAGGTTCAATTCCGGTCAAGGGCATGTACCTTGGTTGCGGGCACATCCCCAGTAGGGGGTGTGCAGGAGGCAGCTGATTGATGACTCTCTCTCATCAATGTTTCTAACTCTTTATCTCTCTCCCTTCCTCACTGTAAAAAATCAATAAAATATATTTCAAAACAAAACAAAACAAAACAAAACAAAAGTCATACACTTGTGCATCTATCTATACTAATAAAAGGGAAATATGCTAATTAGACTGGGAGACCTTCCGGACGTTCTCCTGGACAAAGCCATGGTGGAAGAGCCGAGACAGGTGGTTAGGGGCGATCAGGCCAGGATGGGAGAGCAGCTGGGGGCAAGCAGGCCAGCATGGGGGGGGGGCAGTTGGGGGTGAGCAGGCCAGCAGGCAGAGTGGTTAAGGGTGAGCAGGCAGGTAGGCAGTCGAGTGGTTAGGAGCCAGCTGTCCCGGATTACGAGAGGGGTCCCAAATTGGAGAGGGTGCAGGCCAGGCTGAGGGACACCACCACCACCACCACCCACCCCCGCACAAATTTCGTGCACTGAGCCACTAGTTACTATATAACATGCACTGAACTAAGTGCCATGGATAGAAGAATAAAGATTTGGATCCTTCCTCATGGAGCTCATAGTCTAGGAAGGAAGACAGTCATATGAACAAATAGTTGTACTATATTACATGCAAGACCAAAAGGAAGATTTATGGAATACTGTGACATGTGTGAATTACTTTGTTAGGTGTTTTATTGAACACTATCTATGATCATGTGATAGGTATTTGAATTGGACAGACATTCAAGAAACTCTAAGGACTCCCATAGTCTTAGCTGTCATCTGAAGAAACTGTCCCCAAGGGGTTCTTCTGTATATACTATAGTCTGTGGGACAGATAATGCACGAAATCAATCCTACTATTTTTAAAATATACTTTGATAAACTTTGAAAGGAAAGGAGAAGGGGAGATAGATAGAAACCATTGAGCCACACTGAATGGGCCAATTCTGCTTCTTTGACCATGAAAGACTGGACCAAGATTCAGAGTCCTAACTAAGGACTGAACTTTAAGGAAATAATCTAGGACATGGCTTGGCTCAAAAGGAAGTGTTATGCACAGAGTAGAACAGAAATGTCCTAGAAGTCAGTATTCTTTTTTAAAAATATATATTTTATTGATTTTTTACAGAGAGGAAAGGGAGAGAGATAGTTAGAAACATCGATGAGAGAGAATCATCGATCAGCTGCCTCTTGCACACCCCCTACTGGGGATGTGCCTGCAACCAAGGTACATGCCCTTGACTGGAATCAAACCCGGGACCTTTCAGTCCTCAGGCCGACGCTCTATCCACTGAGCCAAACCGGTTTCAGCTGGAAGTCAGTATTCTAAGTGATGTGAAGTGGGAGGGGGCACAATAGGTTTCACTGTGTTCAAGTTAATCTATAATTCCAACCTGGACCTCTCCCCTGAGCTCTAGGCTGCTAGCTATTGTCCCTCTTACTTAAATAACACACCTATAAGGGCAGGAGCTTAATCTCTAGTTTGTTCACCACAGTCTAGACCAGACCCTGACTTACAGTAAATGCGTAATAAAAAAGTGTTGAATAAAAGAATAAGTGAATGAACTCTCGAAGAAGCTAAGGAATCTACAGTGGATAGGGGGCAGGGGGAGCTGAGGGAGGAGGGCTAACAGGAAATAGACTCCAGGGATCATTTATAGGTACAGTTGATCTTCATTATTTGTGGGTCCTGTATTTAAGAACTCGCCTACTTGCTAAAATTTATTTGTAATCCTAAAATCAATACCCAATGGCACTTTCACGGTCATTTACAGACATGCACAGAATGGCAAACATTTCCGGCTACGCAGAACAAGGCAGGGCTCTCTGCCTTCTGTCAGCTCTCATATTGAGATGACTAAAGGACCAAACGGTAGGGGGCAGTGCAGTGCAGTGCAAGGAGCTTTGCCCCTGGAGCCAGTAGGAAAGGGTTTGAATCTTAACTCCTGCACCTGTTAGGGGGTGGCCTCAGGGAAGTCACTTAACACTTCTGAACCTCATTTTCTCTCTTTAAAAGTAAAAAAACAGAATCTACCAGGATGAACTGTATTTAGTATTTAAGATTACTTCCCCTGAGAGCAATGTTCATTATTTGCTAATTTAGTGATCCAGGTGACTTTACAGACCATAATTACTGTGAATAATGCGAATCCACTGTCATTATTTATAATAAAAAAAATAACAGAAAGATATAAAAAACAATTATTTGTATGGAGTAGAGGTCCGTGGCAAACTTCAAGAAGTGCCTCATCAGGCACATAGACTGTGGAAAAGGCCTTCATGAGGAGAGAACAGCACCTCCAGAGAGAAGCCAAGGTGTGTGACATACACAAGGAGGTTCAGGAAAATGGCACTTCAGTAGATGTGTGGGGGCCACAGGGCTTCTCCGGGGCCTGTTCACATTCTGTCTGCAGAGCTTCTCCCTCTACCTTCCATTCTTAGTGCACAGGTAGGTCTTTCATTACATCGTGACGTCTTTAAAGGCAAGATCTTCATGAAGAAATCTAACTATAGTCCTTTGAACTTGCAAACAAGTACTTTTAAAGTGCAAATCCACGGGAAAAGTACAATAACGTTGGTGTTCAACTGCAGCCTTATACTAACTCACAATAGCATCTCACCCACAAGTTTGTTATTTGCCCAGGACTTTTCTTTATTGGCTGCTAGTAATTCTGTCAGAGATTCTTTTTATGGTTCTAAACACCTGGGGATTTGTTGAAATAGCTTTCAGATCTTCCTCTTTTTTAGTGCGATTTATTAATAAGGTTCAAACATATGGTCCATCAAACAATGATGCCTCTTCATAGTAAAGATTCCTTTTAACTCACTCTACTGGACTTCCTTCTCTATATACAATATATAGTCTCACCATAGCAAAATACAAGGAAGCACACTGATATATACGTATATATTACAAATAGAATAAGAAAAACAGTAAGAGTTTTTCATAAAAACTTGCCAAATTCTGACCAAAACAGTGTGGACATGATTAAATTCACTGCTTACAGTTCACCACTGAGAACTAGGAAAAACAATTCCAATTTATGTAAAGCCATGAAACTAAGCACTGTTAGAATTTACAAGGTTTTGTACACGTGCATTTTCTCTTTTCCCCATGCACCCTCTCTCTCTCATACATGCACATACGTAAGGAGCCATCAGACTTATCCCAATACTTCAATTCCTCCCATCCCCCAAAACAAAACCCTCATTTACAAAATCCTGCAATACCTAGGTTAGCATTTTTAAAACTCTAAAAGTCTCAATCACATCTAAGTGTGGTGAGTTACTCTTTCCTCCATAAAAGTCTTGGCATAATTTTATTTGTACTGTCAGCTAGAACATATGGCTGCAATCAACACGACTGAAACCCAGCATGATACACAATGAAAGGCGAATACAAATTCCCGGTGAAAGTGGAACAGAGAAATGTCACTTTTAAACAGTTTCAGGGCTATTATCTTTCCATAGGTTGGGTGTGATCAAATCACATTGTGCTCAAGCATGTTCTATAATTTACGATCAACCAGCACGGTCAGGCCCTCGCATTGCAAGCTCTCTGCCACCTCCAATTAAGCTGTTTAGAAATGGAATCCAATTCTGTCTACTTAAAAAATAATAATACATTAAAAATTTCTCGCTGTCGGTAAATCCTTCTCACCTGCATTTTCAGACACGGTCACCAAAACAACTGTACTGGGACGAAGACTCTAAGAGAGTGACACAACGACCCAATGCTATTTCTTTTTTTTTAAAGTTAAGACAAGAATGGTTTACCTTTAACAACACCGATTAAAGTTCCCTCTGTAAAGTTTCCCTGTACAGTGTGTATTCTTGCTTCTCTGGTGTTCACCTTTCCAGCTGCCTGGGAGGGACCAGCGGAAAAATGTTAAGTTTCCATGAGAGACGAGGATGAAATGTAGGGGGTGGGAGGAGGGGAAAGGACTCACTCGCGGAGGGGAAGGCAGAAGTGGCCAAGGTCCCCGAACGCAAATAAGGTATCGAGAATGAGGGGGCTTGGAGCCAAAGGGGAGGTGGGAGCAGAAGAAACCCAAACCAAGCACGGGGGGTGGGGGGTGGGGGAGCGAATGGGGGAGGGGCCAAGTGCGCATCTCCCCCCCTTTCCCATACCGGGGCGGGGGGACAAGGGATGCAGCATTGCTTAATCTGCCTGGTAGGAAAGGGACCCGCAAGCCAGAGAGAGACTTCAGTCCGAGTGTTGGAGGGGAGCTGAGGGGGCTCAGGGAAGTTGGGGGTGGACGATGAACAGCGCGACTTTGCAGGGGGAAAAAAAACAAAACAAAACAAACAACAAACAAAAAACGACTAAGACCGCCCGCGCCTCCAAGGGGCTCAGGGGCACCGCAGTTGACGCGACGTGGGACCTGCCGGTTTGCCCTCCCCAGTGGAGCTCGGGCAGGCGCGGGCCGCCCCGCACAGCCCAGGGCGGCGGAAAGGGAGGCGCAGGGCGCCCCCCAAAACCTGGAGAGCGACGCTTCCCGCGGGTCCCCTCCCCGGCAGCCCGGGCGCCCGAGCCCACCTGAGCTGACCAGAAGCCCCTCGCCCTTCAGACCCTACTCGGTCGATCGCTCTTTTGATAGCCTCTGCCGTCGCCGCCGCCGCCGCCGCAGAGATCGCCGCCGCCAGGACAGTCCGCCGCCGCCAGGACAGTCCCGGCCTCCCCGTGCCGGAGCGTGAGCCACACAGCACAGAGAAGAAGCGCCCCACCACTCGCCAGGTTGCCTCTTAAAGCGCCCTGACTCCTCGCCCCGCCCCCGAACCCAAGCTATTGGTTGCTGGGCACCGCCCTATTCGCCTATTGGGCCGGAGAGGATGCCGCTCAGTCACCTAACAGGGCACGTGTGGTGCTTATTGGCTCAAGGGTGAAGTAGTGCCCGCCCCCTCGCTAAGAAGTACCGGCTTCTGATTGGTAGTAGCATCTGTCTCTTGGCTCCCTTCGTTCTTTTCCCTCCAGGTGGAGCCCCTCCCTGCGGGACACACCGGCTCTGATTGGCTGGAAGCACGCGGTGCGAGTCCTGGCTAAGGCATTGGGCCAAAGCATTGGGGCGCCCGGCGGGGAGGAGCCCAAGGAGCAGCACCTCTGCGTTTGTTTACCCAGGCTCCTGCTCCCGCTCTATCCCATTGGTTGGTTGATCCTCCCACAGGTTGCCCCTCTCAGGATAACAGGAGGGGCGGGCCTCAGTGGGATTTCCCTCCCCAGCTGTCTATTTCCAGGGAAGGAGCTCTGAAGAAGGTTGGATGGGAGATGGCTCTGGCGGAAACCTGGGGAGTTGGGCTATCTGAGAGAGTGGAAGGAAGCATTTGCAGAAACAAACCTAACTACTGGAGTGTTTTAAAAAACATACAGTCGTATATCCCGCTTGGATTTAGGGTGTCTAAATCTTTGCTTGCTTAGGACTTCCAATTTATTGATCAGGGGAAGTGGGGACTTCTTTATGGACATCTTACTTTAATACATGTTTGGTCTCTCCCCACCTCGCATGCTGACTATGTACATAACACCAAGTAGAGGTTTTGGTGAGTGATTGCACAGGGAGTGGATAATTGATAAAAATGAAAACGACAGTTAATGTCAGGTTAAATAACATAATAGTGCAACAAATGTTCAATATGTACTTCATGTAAATAATATAAATACATGCATAATTAAATTCATTTCAATCAACAAGTACTATTGAGCATATGCTCTGATCTGTGCTCTGAGTAATTGATATGACTAAAACAATGAAGATGGTATTTATTCTCTAGTGGAGGAAACTGATGATAAACAAGTAACCAATAAGTGATAAAATGTCATCTTGTGATTAAGAATTACAAAGAAAAATAAAGCAAGGTAAAAATGTTTGAGGAAATGGGCAATTTTGGGTAGAATGATTAGTTTAAGAGCTGAGGAAGGAACATTGAACAGAGATGTGAAAAATGTGAAGAGTGGAAGGTGATTGCTAAGTAGGGCCAGAACATTGAATTAGTCACATTGCTTCATATGTTTCCAACGTGTGTTATTAAATATAGATCCTTTCAGGATTGCCTGCTCTTGTTTTAAGCTTTATCTGATTAAATAATTTAAATGGGTCCTACAAGAAACACATCTCTTATTTTTTTTAATGTTTTTACTAGAGGCCTGGTGCACAAAATTTGTGTGTGTGTGGGGGGGGTGTTATCTCTCAGCCCAGCCTACAACCTCTCCAATCTGGGATCCCTTGGGGGATGTCTGACTGCTGGTTTAGGCCTGATCCCTATTGGGCCTAAACCAGCAGTCAGACATCCCTCTCACAGTCTGGGACCACTGGCTCCTAATTGCTTGCTCCTCTGTGATGGCCTAATCTCACCCCTAACTGCTTGCTCCCCTGCCAACCTGATCACCACTAACCACCTCTGACTTGGGGGACCTTCCCTCCCATTCCCCCTGTGGCTTTGTCCAGAAGTTGGATGTCTGGTTGACCTGGTCTAATTAGCATATTACCCTTTTATTAGTATAGATTGATTTCAGAGAGAGGAATGTCAATAATGAGAGAGAATCATTGATTGGCCACCTCCTGCACAATCCCTACTTCACACCTCATAATCCAGGCATGTGCCATGACTGGGAATCAAACCCTAACTTCCTGGTTCATGGGTTGATGCTCAACCACTGAGCAACACCAGCCAGGTGAAACACATCTCTTTTAGAAAAAAGCAACAACAAACTGTCTTCAAGATAACTTCCTCATATCCTCCACTGCTTCCTTTCCTAAGGTGGTCTTTAGGTGTATGGTGCGAGAGGGGTTTACATTATCTCTTAGCTTTGAAAAACAGGGTCTTCGGGCCTATACAGTATCCTTTCACAACCAGAAATACTCTTCAATGATGAAGACTTATTACAGGATAGCAATGAGATGTGGTTGGTGGGCACCTGTCATTTCCCTCCCTATCACCAATACTGTCTCTTATAAATTCACTACTGGGTATCACCAATGATAAAGAGAAAAACCTTAAAAACAGACAGAGAAAAAAGGTACATTACATACTTGGGGAATAAAGATAGGGAATATAGCAGACTTCTTACCAGAAACTATGGAAGCCAAAAAAAGATAGAAGGGAAATAGCCAGGTGGATATTTGGTAGTAATATTCAGAATGAATAGGAGTCCAAAAGCCCAGATAGGAGACAATAATCAGTTATGAAGTTGTAGGGGATGGTGTCAGTTGGAGAGAGGGAGGCAAGAGGGGTCTATCAACCCTTCCCCACATCCTATTGATGTTATGGTGATAAATTTGAAGAGTATCTCTTTAATTTTATTGTGGTAAAATACACATAACATGTATTTTATTATTTTTATCATTTTTTAAGTATGCAGTTCATCAGAGTTCACAAGAGCATTCACATTGTTGTGCAACCATCATCACTTCCATCTCCAGAACATTTTAACCATCCTAAACTGAAATTCTGTACTCATTAAACAATAACTATTTATATATATACTGAAGAGTATATGCATATGTATATACCACCTTTTGTTTAACCATTCATCCATTAATGGAATTTAACTATTGGGATTAATGCTGCTATGAACATTGGTGTACAAATGATCTGTTCAGATCCCTGCTTTTAATTCTTTTGGGCATATACCCAGAAGCAGAATTGCTGTATCATATGGTAATTTCATGTTTAACTTTTGGAGGATCAGCCATAGTCTTCCACAGCAGCTACATATTTTATATTCCCACCAATAGTGTAGCAGTGTTCCAATTTTATCACAAACACTTATTGTTTTTTAAACAACAGCTATTCTAATGAATGTAAAATAGTATCTCATTGTGGTTTTGGTTTGCACTGTCTTAATTATTAGTGATTAGTTGAGCCATATTGGGAGGATAGGGAGTAAGAAAGTATGTAGTAACATAAAAAAGTTAAATCCCACCGGAACCGGTTTGTCTCAGTGGATAGAGCGTCGGCCTGTGGACTGAAAGGTCCCAGGTTCAATTCCGGTCAAGGGCATGTACCTTGGTTGCAGGCACATCCCTGCTGGGGGGTGTGCAGGAGGCAGCTGGTTGATATTTCTCTCTCATTTATGTTTCTGGCTCTCTATCCCTCTCCCTTCCTCTCTGTAAAAAATCAATTAATATATATATATATATATATATATATATATATATATATATATATATATATATTAAAAAGTTAAATCCCCATATTGCACAGCAGAAAGGTGATATACTAAACAGTCTAAAATTAAAAATAAAATTAAAATGAGTAAATATATAACCAAGCTTTTAATATATATGAATTATGTAAATAAATATATACACTGAGTGGCCAGATTATTATGATCTCTGAATGCATAATAATCTGGTCATTCCGTGTATATCCTATATAATAATCCTATATAATAAACGGCTAATATGCAAATTGTCCCCTTGACCAGGAGTTCGACCAGTAGGCAGGCTGGCCAACTGCTCATGTCCCTTTCCCCTGGCCAGGCTGGACCCCACCTATGCATGAATTCATGCACCAGGCCTCTAATACACACACACACACACACACACACACACACACACACACACACACTGAGTGGCTACATTATTATACATTCAGAGATCATAAAAATCTGGCCATTTGGTGCATATAAAATAAATTCATGTATATGAAAAATAGGTAAATAAATACATGTATAGGTTTTTAAAAAGTTGAAAAATTTTGCTTCAAAGACAGAGCAGAGGAACAGATGATTTTTTGTTAAAAGGCTGATTTAAAATTTTTTTAAAAGCCTGGCAAAACCAATTCATTTTGTAAAGCATATGTAGCATTACTTTGATTAAGGACGTTTAATTAGAAAACCCTAAGGCGTGAATAGGGGACCATGTTTATGGCGTTTCTATTTGCAGCATCTTCCCTGCTGGTCTTTACTCTCATGTCTCCCAGCTACCTGACCTTGTCTCAGGATCTTGTTACTTGCCTCTGGCTCCATGCATGATGACTAGATTTGGCCGAGTTCCTTAGCCTTGGCACTATTCCTTGGACACAGCTTTGGTATTTGTCCTCCAGTTGCAAGTCTGGGACTCTGGGTGCTTAAACCACCGCTGCCGGAAAGGGGATAGACAGGGACTAATCTAGTTTTGGTGGATTCCAGAAGTAGTATGTGAGCAGGGCTCCTTCTTCCCTGAGGCCAGAAGGCAGAGACCAGAATCAGAGACAAAAATTGAGATTATATGCCAGGAAGTTCATTTTAGAGGCAATGTAGAGAGCAGGAGCCAGGTTGTAAGCCAAGGTGCGACGAGTGCATATGGGTGAAGAAATGGAAGTTTCTTCCAAGAACAAAGAGTGACAGAAGGGACTGGACACTGGGGGGTGGCAAGAAAATGAGCCATAACAAGTGGATCTTGTGCCTGTTGTTTGAATCTGTTCACCAGTACCAAATACCCCAGTATTTTTTCTAGATTCATGGTAGATTGCACTCTATGTAATTAGCTTTGGCGAATGAAATGGGAATAGGAGCAATGTGTGCTATTTCCAGATAAGTATTTTAAGATCCAGACATTATATGCCACTTCTTCTTCCTACCACAGTGATGATGTAGTGGGTGTTTAGATGGAGCCTCCATCAGCTTAGGTCTCTTGGTTACTAAAATGAGCAGAGCCCCCCTGATGACTCACATTTGACATACAGAATGAGTAACAAATTTGGGGGTTTGTTTGTGACCATAGCCTGACTTAACCCATCATGACTGATGTATCAGAGCTGTGAATACAAGGCATCCGATGGGTCAATCCCAGAAAACCAGGTTCATTCAGTGAATCCAAAGGATAAGAACAAAGCCTCAAAGGATGTCAAAGTCAAGAATCAAGAGCTGCCGAAACTGGTTTGGCTCAGTGGATAGAGCATTGGCCTTTGGACTGAAGGGTCACGGGTTCGATTCCAGTCAAGGGCATGTACCTTGGGTTGCAGGCACATCCCCAGTAGGGGGTGTGCAGGAGGCAGCTGATCGGTGTTTCTCTCTCATCGATGTTTCTAACTATCTATCCCTCTCTCTTCCTCTCTGTAAAAAAATCAATAAAATATATATATTTTTAAAAAGAATCAAGAGCTGAGGAGAACTGTACTGGAATAAGAACAGATTGGAGTCCAGCCAGTGTGGCACAGTGGTTGAGTGTTTACGTTTGAACCATGAGGTCAGGGTTTGATCCCTGGTGTGGGGCATTCAGGAGACAGCTGATCGATGATTCTCTTTCATCATTCATGTTTCTACCTCTCTCTCCATGTCCCTTTCTCCCTGAAATAATAAAAATATACTTAAAAAATAGATTGGAAATAAAACTCAGAGGATGCTGTTATTCTCTAGGGAAGACATTAAATTAAAGTGAGCAATACTTATCTTTATTATTCGCTCAAGACTGATCCATAGGCTGGTCTAGTGGATTTGAGGACTCAGGTCAAGTGGATATGAGAGTGGTAGAAGCATCATTGCTATGAAGCTTGTGGAGCTTCAGGTTGGTAATGCAGGGAGGTGTGGGAACATGGCGGGGGTGCTCTGATTAGAGAGGGATGCAACTGTTAAACGCAAACCCTGCCTTATACCCCAGACCGATGTTCCCACATTTGTGTGACTGGAGCACAGAGGTCAAGGAGAGACGAAAGGTGGGGAGGCTGGGATTGTAGGAAGGGTTTGCGATAGTTTGTGTGGCAGACTGTATTTCTCCCATCTCACATGCTTATCTATAATGTGGCTTGATACACTTTCAACTAAAAAGTGAAGTCTATGTCTCCCTCCCACTCCTTGAGTCTGGACAAATTTTCTTGTAACCAGCAGACTGTGGTACAAGTGACACTATAAATTCAAAGGCTGTCACAAATGGATATGTAGCTTCCACCTGGAGTACCTGCACTTGGAACTCTGAAAGGCCAAGAGACATATGAAAACATGCTCCAAGTCACTAATCATCTGAGAGATGCAAACAAAACAATGAGGTACCATCTCACACCTGCCAGAATGGCTATCATCAAGTCAACAAAGGACAAGTGCTGGAGAGGAGGCAGAGAAAAAGGAACCCTCCTTCACTGCTGGTGGGAATGCAGTCTGGTGGGAATGCAGCATTAATTTCTTTTAAAAAATTAAAAGTGGAACTCCCATTTGAACCAGTGATCCCACTTCTAGGAATATATCCCAAGAAAACAGAAACACCGATCAGAAAGGATATATGCACCCCTATGTTCATAGCAGCACAATTTACAATAGCTAAGATTTGGAAACAGCCTAAGTGTCCATCAGCAGATGAGTGGATTAGAAAACTGTGGTATAACTACACAATGGAATACTTACTACGCTGCTGTAAAAAAAAAATAAGGAGTTCTTACCATTTGCAACAGCATGGATGGAACTGGACAGCATTATTGCCAAGCGAAATAAGCCAGTCAGTGAAAGATAAAACCATATGATGTCACTCATTTGTGGAATATGAAAAACATTATAAACTGATGAACAAAAATAGATACAGAGGCAAAGAAGCATCAAACAGACTGTCAAACTACAGAGGGAAGGAAGGGAGGGTTGAGGGCAGGTAAGAGATCAACCAAAGGACTTGTATGCATGCATATAAACATAACCAATGGACACAAGACACTGTTGGGGGGTGGTGAGGGCATGTGCCGGGTGGTAGAGGAGACTGGCTGGGGGAAGTCAATGGGGAAAAAAGGAGACATATGTACTACTATTTGTAATACTTTAAACAATAAAAGAAAATTTAGTGCTCAGTTCTTTAAAATGGTTTTAAAATATTTTTAAAATAAAAGAATTTTTAAAAATTCTTTATAACTGGAGGCCACCAAGCCACAGGAGAGGAAACAACATAGGTGTCCTATTCAGCAGTTCTAATCTTCTCCACCCAGCCCAGGTACCAGGCATGCAAGTGAATGAGCCTTACATGACCCCAGTTCCCATCCGTGAAGACAACCCCACGTAAAGCCCTGGACTTCAAGTAGCAAGAAACAATCTGTTCCCCCAGTGCCCTTTCCAAATCTTTGACCCACCGAATCCACAAGTCTAATGAAATGGCGATTATTTTTCACTGCTAAGTTTAGAGTAGTCTGTGACATAGCCATAATAACTGGAACGCTGTCTGGGTTTGGGCTTTATCCTAAAGGCAATAGGGAATCATGAAGAGGTTTCATCTGTGGAGTAACTTCATCCCACATGAGATTTAGAAGGCATATTCCAACAGGAATGTATATAATACAAACCTCAGTGTTGCACAATTCCAGGGAGCACGGATAATATAGGGTAGGCCCTAGCCAGTTTGGCTCAGTGAAAAGAGAGCACTAGGCTCCAGACTGAAGGGTCCCAGTTTGATTGTGGTCAAGGACACGTGCCTCAGTTGCAGGCGATCCCTGGCCCTGGTCAGGGCACATGAGGGAGGCAACCAATTGATGTGTCTGTCTCAGATTGATGTTTCTCTCTATATACTAGTATCTCTCTTCCTCCCTTCCTCTCTCTCTCTCTCTCTCTCTCAAAAATCAATGGAAAAATATCCTTGGGTGAGGATTAACAAACAAAAAAAGAATAAACTCTGTGTTTCATGTATTTACAACTGTAAACCTACTTTTGCCCCACCTTGTATAGGATACAATGTGATGATGGCACCTAGAGTCATGCAGCGTAGCAACCCCAGCTGCTGTGGATGAACTCTCAGCAGTGAGAACTAAAAGAAAGTGAACTACTAACGAGGCTAGAGTAATAATCCAGGTGGGAGAAGAGGAGGGTCTGAGCTAAATAAGAACATTTCAGAAATCTTTCAGAGGTAGATCCAGCAGAACCATGAGGTTGAGCCTAAGTGAGGTAGAAGTCTGGGATGACTTCCAAGTGACTGGCTCATGGAGGATGGTGGTATGCAGGGGCTGGGCTGTAAACAATGTCTTTGGAGTCAAGAGTGTATGGTTAGTAATTAAAGCCATGAAGGTGGCCCTAGCCCAGGTGTGGGCAAACTACGGCCCGCAGGCCGGATGGCTGTTCTAAACTATTGAAATTTAAAAAATAAAAATAAAAAAGACCGTACCCTTTTATGTAATGATGTTTACTTTGAATTTATATTAGTTAACACAAACACTCCATCCATGCTTTTGTTCCTGCCCTCCGGTCTAGTTTAAGAACCCACTGTGGCCCTCGAGTCCAAAAGTTTGCCCACCCCTGCGCCTAGCCGGTTTGACTCAGTGCATAGAGTGTCAGCCGGAGGACTGAAGGGTCTCGGGTTTGATTCCAGTCAAGGGCAAATACATGGGTGGTAGGCTTGATCCCTGGCCCCAGTTGGGGGTGTCTCTCTTACATAGGAGTTTCTCTCTCTGTGTCTCTCCTCTGCCCTTCCACTCTTTGTAAAAATCAACAGAAAAATATCCTTGAGTGAAGATTAACCAAAATAATCTATAATAACAAAAGCATAATGTGCTAATTAGACCAGACAGTCGAATGGAAGACCTTCCAAATGAAGCGGTGGCTGCAAGGGCTGATGCCTTTGCATGAATTTTGTGCATCGGGCATCTAGTAATAATAATAAAGCTTTGAAGGTGAATGATGTATCAGTCAGAGAAATTATCGAATGAAAAGAAAGAAGGGAGTAGAACTGAACACTGAGGAATGAAGATGTTTAAGGGACAGGCCGAGGAAGAGGACCTCATAAAGTGTCTTCTGAAAATAAATTATTGAATAAGTAGTAAAAGAAATAGAAGTGTCTAGTGTCAGAATATCCAATAGAGGGGGGGCGAATCTTAATTTTTCAAAAAGTTCAATTATACGCCAAATCTCAAAGAGCAAGGAGGATGAGTACTGAAAAGTGGCCACTACATCTGGAAATTGTAAGGCCATTGGTGCCCTTGGAGAGAGGCGTTCCTGTGGAGTGGTGGGAATAATGAACAGTGGGTAATGGACAAGGACTTGCTGCCGAGTAAAAAAGAAACATGAGTTCGCTACACAGGCAGGGAAAGAGAAAAGAGCATTGACATCTACAATGGCAGGGGGAGGAGAGACACGGGTGGGAGAGTGGGATGACTCATCCCTTTGTCATCTCTACTGCAGGCCTTTGTGCCTTAGAGAGGCAGGATGGACAGTGGCTCGAACAGGCTTTGGAACCAGGCTGCCTGCGTGTGTAGCCCAGTGTCACCACCACTTACTAGCAATGTAAACTTGGGCAAATTACCTACCTTCTTTGTCCTCCGTGTCCTCCTCTGGAACATACAATTGCAACTACTTCTTAGGTTTTAGTGAGCGCTTAGAATAGCTCTTAGAAAGCACCCAATAAAGGTCGGCTATCAAGACTGTTATTACTATTATCATCCTCATTATTGCATTTGTAAATTCAGACTTTTTCTCTTCGGGAATATCCTGAAGATATCTTGTTCTAGGGCATTGATTTTTGAAGTATGATCCAGGGCACTCTGTGGGTCCCTGAAACTCTTTCATGGGATCCAGCAGATCAAAACTATTTTCATAATAGGAAAACATGATTTGCCTTTTTCACTCTCATTCTCTCACAAAGGTGTAGTGCAGTTTTTCAGAGGCAATGCGATGTGTGATCGTGCAACAGACTGATGTAGAAACACATATGAAAATCCAGCTGTCTTCTATTAAGCCAGACATTTAAAAAAAAAGATTTTTTAAAATGTAGGAGAATCTACTCTTTAAAAAAAAATATTTTATTGATCTTTTACAGAGAGGAAGGGAGAGGGATAGAGAGCTAGAAACATTGATGAGAGAGAAACATTGACCAGCCACCTCCTGCACACCCCCCACCGGGAATGTGCCCGCAACCAATGCACATGCCCTTGACCGGAATCAAACCTGGAACCTCTCAGTCCGCAGACCGATGCTCTTCCACTGAGCCAAACCAGTTTCGGCAAGAATCTACTCTTTTCACTTATTTTTGTTGTTTTGGAAAATACAATGAATTTTTATAAAATTATGTTATTTATGTTCACAAGTTTATTATTTTGTATGATTCCAGACTAATTTTTTAAAAATTTATCTGTTTTGCCGAAACCGGTTTGGCTCAGTGGATAGATCGTTGGCCTGCGGACTCAAGGGTCCCGGGTTCGATTCCGGTCAGGGGCATGTACATTGGTTGCAGGCACATCACCGGTGGGGGGTGTGCAGGAGGCGGCTGATCGATGTTTCTCTCTCATCGATGTTTCTCACTTTCTGTCCCTTTCCCTTCCTCTCTGTAAAAAAATCAATAAAATATATTTTAAAAATTTATCTGTTTTAATTTCTAATAGTGTAAATACTAAAAACATGTTATCCATAAAATCTCATTGAAGTCACCACAAGTTTAAGAGTGTGAAGAGACACTGACACCAAAAAGTCTGAGAATTACTGCTCTGGGGACTACATCAGAATCAGAATAGTAATATAGTAATTAAAGCCATGAATTGTAAAAGTAATAGAATTGACTAGTTTGTGCTCCTTTCTCTAGTCACACAAGACTACTTGCTTTCTCCTGAAAGTTTCCTTTCTACATTCATAGTTTGAATCTTTGCTGGTGCTGGTTCACGCAGATTAGAATGTCTATCTGCCCTTCTTTGCCTGTGAGAACTCTGCACATCCCTTAGGTCAGTGGTCGGCAAAATGCAGCTCGAGAGCCATATGTGGCCTTTTGGCCCCTTGAGTTTTTATTTATTTTTAAAAAAATGTATTTTATTGATATTTTACAGAGAGAAAGGGAGATAGATAAGAGAGCTAGAAACGTCGATGAGAGAGAAACATCAGCCAGCTGCCTCCTGCACACCCCCTACCAGGGATGTGCCTGCAACCAATGTACATGCCCTTGACCGGAATCGAACCCGGGACCCTCCAGTCCGCAGACCAACGCTCTACCACTGAGCCAAACCGGTTTTGGCTGGCCCCTTGAGTTTTTAGCAAAGGCGAGCTCAGGAGTACCCTAATTAAGTTAACAATGTACCTATCTATATAGTTTAAGTTTAAAAAATTTGGCTCTCCAGCCGAGGTCGGTTTGGCTCAGTGGATAGAGCGTCGGTCTGTGGACTGAAAGGTCCCGGGTTCGATTCCGGCCAAGGGCATGTACATTGGTTGTGGGCCCATCCCCGGTGGGGGGTGTGCAGGAGGCAGCTGGTCGATGTTTCTCTCTCATTGACGTTTCTAGCTCTCTGTCTCTCTCCCTTCCTCTCTGTGGGATATCAATAAAATATATATTTTTTTAAAAAAATTGGCTCTCTAAAGAAATTTCAATCATTGTACTGTTGATATATTGGCTCTGTTGACTAATGAGTTTGCCAACCACTGCCTGAGGATATCTATAACCAAAATGTCCCCGGCTTATGGTGAGGTAGGTCCTCAGTTCCTTCTCAGAAGCTGCCTAGAATCCAGTGTGCTTATGCTCCCTCCCCGTAATTTTTCCTTATCATTCATCAACCACAAGCTTGGAAATAGTTATGCGCCAATCTCAGCAGAATCGGAAGGGCCTTGTCACCTGCATTGCGGCCAATGTCCTCCGTGAGAACCCTTCCTTCCTGCCAAGGAGGCTGCTCTCTGTGTTCACGAGGCAGGAAATCCTTGAGCTGTGCTATTCCTTCCGTTCTCCTTTCATAGCTGTTGCCTTGCTCCAAGTTGAGCCGAAGTGGGAGGATGACCAATCCTTTGCTAAACTTTATCATCCAGGTCCCCAAGCACCATTTGTTGTTCGCTGACTCTCACAAACCTGCTACTTTAGTTTTTCTCATAAATCCCTTCCTATCAGAGACCCACGGAGTCTGGGCCTGAATGAGAAACACGATACCCTGCAACCCTCCTGTATTCCTCAGGGGCTCAAGCACTAAAATTGTCTTCTTGCCGAAACCGGTTTGGCTCAGTGGATAGAGCGTCGGCCTGCGGACTGAAGGGTCCCGAGTTCGATTCCGGTCAAGGGCATGTACCTTGGTTGCGGGCACATCCCCAGTAGGGGGTGTGCAGGAGGCAGCTGGTCGGTGATTCTCTCTCATCGATGTTTCTAACTCTCTATCCCTCTCTCTTCCTCTCTGTAAAAATCAATAAAATATATTTAAAAAAATAATAAAAAAAAAATTGTCTTCTTCACAACAGTAGCATTTATGTCAGGTTCTGAGTCTTAATTTAAGATTAGCTGGGATCCTGCCGAAACAGGTTTGGCTCAGAGGTAGAGCGTCGGTCTGCGGACTGAAAGGTCCCAGGTTCGATTCCGGTCAAGGGCATGTACATTGGTTGCGGGCACATCCCCAGTGGGGAGTGTGCAAGAGGCAGCTGATCGATGATTCTCTCTCATTGACGTTTCTAGCTCTCTCTCTCTCTCTCTCTCTCTCTCTCTCTCTCTCCCTTCCTCTCTGTAAAATATCAATAAAATATATATTTTTAAAAAGATTAGCTGGGATCCGCTGAGGTGGTCATTCTTCTCCTCCTCATTCTAATCCTCATATCTTTCTCATCTTCACCATAGTTCTGCAAGGACGATGCTATCCTCTTGTATTATTTATCTACTAGGGGCCCGGTGCAAGGATTCGTGCACCAGTGGGGTCCCTCAGTGTAGCCTGGGGGGATTGGGCTGGAATTGGTAGTCCAACACCGCCTGCCGCTCTTCCCTGATGTTTTTGCTCATCCTGGCCCACTGCGCCTGCTGCTGCCACTCGGTAGGCTCGCTGACACTCCACTGTGGTCTCCAGGCCGCATTGGCCAGCCATGAGCCCTGTGTTTGCTGACCCGTTGGTCAGCTGAGCCTCGGTCCTGCTGTGGGAATGCACTGAACACCAGGGGGCTGCTCCTGCATTGAGCATCTGCCCCCGGTGGTCAGTCATAGCAACTGGCCGAGCAGTTGTTCCGTTGTTCAGTCGCTTAGGCATATATATATGTGGTTGAAAGTATGGGTAGCAGGATATCATGTTTCTCATATATATACTAGAGCCCTGGTGCATGAAATGTGTGGGCTCAGTGGGGTCCCTCAGCCCAGCTCGCAGTCCCAGAGCCCTTGGGGGATGTCTGACTGCCGTGGAGGCAGCAGAGGCTCTTGCCACTGCTGCTGCGCTCAACAGCCATGAGCCCAACTTCTGATTGAGTGGTGCTCTCCCTGTGGGAGCGCACCGACCACCAGGGACCAGCTCCTGCATTGAGCATCTTCATCCTGGTGGTCAGTGTGCATCATAGCGACCAGTCGTTCTGCTGTTCAGTTGATTTGCATATTTGCCTTTTATTATATAGGGTAGATTGCTAAGCCATAAATTCTCCTGAAAACTTTAGACAACATTTATCATGTCATTGTTTCTGTGGGTGGGGAGTCTGGCTGGCTTAGCTGGGTTCCCTGCTGCACAGGCTGCAATCAAGGTATCAGATGAAGCTGTCGTCACTGTGAACCTCAACTGGGAAGGGATCTCCTTCCAGGCTGACTCACATGGTGTTGGCAGGATTCGGTTCCTCACTGGGCTGTTGGCTGGAGGCCGCCTTCAGTCTTTGCCACATGGGGCAGCTGGCTTCACTATAGGATGTGAGCTAAGAAGGCAACAGAGAAAACCCAGCAAGCCAGTCTTTTGAATCCTAATCAGGAAAGTGATATCCCATCACTTTCGCATATTCGGTTTGTTAGAAGCAAGTCACTAGGTCCAGTCCATAGTTAAGGCCAGAGGATTATACAAGGGCACGGACACAGGATCACCCCTGGCCATCTTGAAAGGCAACTGCCACACTCATTTTCCTAGATGTTGAAGCGGAAACTCAATGGGGTTCGATAATTAGACCAAGGTCACTCAGTAAATGGCAGAGCTGGATTTGAACTCAGGTCTTTCAGACCCCAAAGCTTACCTGAAGCCCTTATTTCATATATATGCTCACATTGTGTTTGTCACTGTGACTATCTCCTTCACTCTACTGCAGCCTTATTAAGGGCAGGGAATACTTATGTCCCTTATAGTGACAAAAGTGTTGGGGAATAGATGGATGGATGAATACATGAATCAATTAAAACAATTGGAACCATGCACACAGAAATTGCTATACCAAGATTAAAAAAAATAATAACTGCAAAGCAGAGCATGGGTCAAACTGAGAAGGGAGGGTAGAAGTAAGCCAAGGGGTAGCCCAGATACACTGTTGACCCTATGGAATTCTTCAAATGTCTTTTTCCTTTGTGTCAAACATAGCCTGTGCATTTTGGTAAGCAGGGACAAATCCTGTGAATTGTCAGAATTTAGACCATATAGTGGCCAAGAATACTTAAAGGCATTCTGAATAAAGCCCCATCCCCTCTTTATTTAGCTTATGTATTTATGTGTATTTAACCCAGAAAGTCCTATGTCACTCTGCTACCTTGTTAAAGGGCAGGGGGGGGGAGGGGAATAACTGTAGCCAAAAATATATGTGCTAAAAAAGACCAAAGGAGCAAAAAATGTCATGCAAATTTGGATGGTTGGGTTATCCCTTCACCTCACAATAAGGGTTATGAATATATTAAGAAACTACTTCCTGTAGAAGGTAACATTTCTAATAACCACGATGTTTGATTGACATTTTGTCCAGTTAATTCCATTGTTCCTGCTTTTTATGTGGCCTCTGTGAGACGCTTTCAGACATGACCTTATGTTATGGAAAGGGGACTGGCTTGCTTCCACCCCTCTTACCGGTTAGGTGAGAGCTTGCTGGGAAATGGTTCCCGAACCCATCCCGTCCTTTCTTCCACTGTGCACACCGATTGCACGTTTCTGGTCAGAGTCCTACGACTCAAGGCACAACAGAAGAACTGAGCAGAAGCAGTAGTTGTGCAGCCTCTTATACGAAAGGGAGGAAAGCAGCAGCCAGGAAGTCCAGTCTGTGGTTTTTTGTGGTCTGCCCACTCAGCGCTGGAGGAAAGTATTAACCCACTCCATCACAATGAACCTTTTTTAAAAAAAGATTTTTATTTTTACTTATTTTTTATTATTTTAGAGAGAGAAAGTTTGGGGGCGAGGGGCAGGGGGAGCAAGAGAGAGAAACATCAATCAGTTGTCTCCTGTAAGGACCTGACCAGCGACTGAATCTGAAACCTCGGTATGTGCCCTGACTGGAAATCAAACCTTTCTGTGTACGATGCTCTAACCAGCCAAGCCACTTGGCCAGAGCACAAAGAACGCTTTCTTGAAAGTTGAAATGGGATTAGTGACACTCCTGAAAACATACATTTTTAGAGTTTTCTGTTGACTAGGTAAGTTCAAGGGACTAGAACAAGAACAGAGTGGCTCAGATGTGACATAGCAGCTGGCTGAGCAATCCCTTCATCACCTGGGTACTTAGTGGCTAAGACCTGGGGGGGGGGAGGGGTCTCTAACTATCTGGCTATCCCATTCTATTTTCTCGTTCTTTACTTCAGTAAGGAAACTTCCAACAGAGAGTTATCCCTGAGGGCCCAAGACTCCAGAAAATGCTCCTCCACTTTTAAAAATGTTTAGCTTCTTCTGCAAGATTGTGTGAGCTTGCTGGAAGTTTAGTTTTTAGAAGGGAGGGTCAAAGCCGACAATCTTTGTGACTTACACATCATAGAAATGGTGATTTCATGACAGTGAAGCTATGCATTTAAAAACAATGGCAACTGTCAAAGAAGAGGTTTTTTCCCCTGAAACTTTTGCATAAGTGTCCAGGATATTACTATTTATAGGATTAGGTAGGTCATTTGTTGTTTTCAACTAGCATTGGCAGTGGTTGAGCAAGACTCCGTTAGCCATAAAACTATGCTAACCTCTCCGGGACATTCATTCCTCCCTCTTTGCTGACAGTACACAAGTTATCATATGGCCTGCATGGGAATGTGAGGTACAAAGTTCTATTTTCAGTTCGCCCTCTGGCTTGCTCCATAACCTTGGGAAAATCACTTCCAGGCCTTGTGCCATAGACCTGCCACCTGCAAATGAGAGCTAGTTAGCAACCCTCCTCTAAGTCCTGAATTCTGGAGCTGGGGAATGAAGAACTTCAACATGGTCACTGAGAGTCATTTACACACTTATTTAAAAAAAATTTAATTTATTTTAGGCAGGAAAGGAGAGGGAGATAGATAGAAATATCATTGATGAGATCTAGCCAATTTTGCTCAGTGGATAGAGCATCAGCCTGCGGACCAAAGAGTCCAGGGTTCTATTCCCGTCAAGGGCACGTACCTTGGTTGCAGGCTCCTCTCCAGCTCTGACCCTGGCCGGGGCTGTGCAGGAGGCAACCAACTGATGTGTTTCTCTCACATCGATGTTTCTCTCTCTTCTACTCTCCCTAAAATATCAATGGGAAAATATCCTTGGGTGAGGATTAACAAGAAAGGAAGGAAAGAAGAAAGGAAGGAAGAGAGGGAGGGAAAGAAAGAAGGAGGGAGGAAGGGGAGAGAGAATAATTGATTAGATGCCTCCTACACACCCCACAACAGGGATGGAGCCATAGAACAAGTTTCCTTTCTGGACAGCCTAACTACATTCCCTCCAGCCTACTGCTAAGAGAGAAGAGGTACAAACTTTTCTTTTTTTCTTAACATGCTTTTATTGATTTTTAGAGAGAGAGAGGAAGGAAGAGGGATAGAGAAATAGAAACATCGATGAGAGAGAAACATCGTTGACTGACTGGCTCCTTCACAGCCCCCACTGGGGACTGAGCCCACAACTGGAGAAGGGCATTAATTTTATTTTGGCACCTTTATTAAGATAAAATTCATACACCATACAATTCATCCATTGAAATGTACAATTCAATACATTTTAGTATATTCACAGAACTGTGCAACCATCACAATACAGTTGAGAACATTTCATTACCCCAAAAAGAAGTCGTGTACCCTTAACCTTTACCCCCCAATCCTTCCATACTATTCCCATCCCTAGGCAACCACTAATCTTTTATGGTTTCTATACATTTGCCCCTTTTGGACATTTCACATAAATAGAACAATACAATGTGGTCCTTAGTGGCTGGCTTTTTCCTCCTAGCATAATGTTGTCAATGTTTTATTTGTTATAGCATGTGCCAGTCCTTCATTCCTTTTTATTGCTGAATACCATTCCATTATATGGCTATATCACATTTCATTATTCACTCATTGGTTGACGGCCAGGGTTGTTTCCACTTTTTGTCTACCATTGATAATGTTACTATAAACATGCATGTACAAGTTTTATGTGGACCTGCGCTTCGAGGTATATTGCTGGGTTCATCTGATAATTCTATGTTTCACTGTCTGAAGAGCTACCAGACTGTTTCCCAATGTGGCTGCACCATTTTGCATTCCCACCAGCAGCGTCTGAGGGTTCCATTTTCTCTGCATTCTTGCTACATCGGTTTGCTAGGACTGCACACATAGACTGAATGGTTCAAACAACAGAAATTTATTTTCTCACAGTTCTGAAGGGGCAAGTCCCAGCTCAAGATGTCAGCAGGCATGGTTTCTCCTGAGGTTTCTCTCCTTGGCTTCCAGATGATCACATCCTCGCTGTGTCCTCACATAGCCTTTTCTATGTGTGCGCATATCCCTGGCGTCTCTTTCTCTTTTTACAAGGACACCCGTCATATTAGATTAGGGTGTCACCCTTATGACCTCATTTCTTTCATTACCTCTCTCACAGCCCTATCTCCAAATACAGTCACATTGGGGATAGGGTCTCAATACATAAATTTGAGGAAACACAATTCAGTTCATAACACTTGCCAACTGCTACAGATTAAAATTCATACGCTGAAACATAACCCACAATGTGGTAATATTTGCAGGTGGTTAGGTCATAAAGGCAGAGACCTTGTGGATGGAATTGATGCCCTTTAAAAGAGATCCCAAACCTAGCCAGCTCAGTGGATAGAGCATAGGCCCAGGACCAAAGGGTTCCAGGTTTGATTCCAGTCAAGGGCAAGAACCTTGGTTGCAAGCTCTTCCCCAGCTCTGGCCCTGGGAGGCAACCTCATGCATGAGGCAACCAATCAATGTCTTTCTCACTCATTGATGTTTCTCTGTCTTTCCCTCTCTCTTCCACTCTCCCTAAAAATCAATGAAAAAAATATCCTCCAGTGAAGATTAGCAACAACAACAAACACAAAACAATAAAAGAGATCCCAGAGCACTCCCTCACCCTTTCTGCCATGTGGGGAGAAGACAGCTATTTGTGAACCGGGAAGGGAGTCCTCAGGCACTGAATCTGCCCAGTGCCTTGATCTTGGACTTCCCAGCCTCCAGAACTGTGAGAAATAAATGTTAATTGTTTAAGCCACCCAGACAATGGTATTTTTTTATAGCAACTTGAAGGGATTAAGACTCCAATGCTTGTCATTATCTGCCAATTTTGATTATAACCATTCTAGTGGGTATAACACAGTATCTAGTTACGGTCTTCATTTTCATTTTCTTAATAGCTACTGACATTGAACATCTTTTCATTGGTCATTTTAGATCATGCTTATTGATCATTTGCACATCTTCTTTGGAGACCTGTCTATGCATATCCTTTGCCTTAATTTATTTCTTTATTATAACATTAGAGTCCCAGGCACAAATTCATGCAGGGGGGGGGGGGTCCCTCAGCCTGGCTGGCAATCAGGGCCCTCTTGCCTGGTCCCAATTGGGGCCCACAGGCCAGGGGGAGCAAGCAAGGGAGGTTGTCTGTGGGAGCACTGACCACCAGGGGGCAGCTCCTGCATTAAGCATCTTCCCCCTGGTGGTCAGTGTGTGTCATAGCTACTGGCCTGTGATCTGGTCATAATGGTCACTTAGGCTTTTATATATAAAGATATTACTTTTTTTTCTTTTTTCTTTTAATCTTTATTGTTGAAAGTATTACATAGGTCCTCCTTTTCCCCCCATTAACCTCTTCCAGCCTACTCCAAACCTCCCATATATTATTTTTTATTGTAGATTATCTGAATATGGATTGATCATGTAGATAGATATCAAACATACTAGCAGCAAACATGGGAGAAACTGTGGATAGTGACAACTTTTCTAAGATAAAAAAAGAAATCTAGAAAAAATAAACAGCAACTAATGCGAATATATGAAAATAAAACATAATTCATTGTAAAAATACAATAAACAAAGACAAAAGACAGTGTGGGCAAAAGATAACTAATTTATTTACAATGGAATATATATATATATATATATATATATATATATATATATATATGAAAGGATATGCAAGAAACTAGTTAACAGTAGTAGCCTAAAAGAAAACTGAGGGCAGAGGATAATGGAGACTTTATTTTCATTGCATAGCATGTATTTTTGCAATTTTGAAACTTTTAACTGCCATACATATTATTTAGTCTTTAAGGAGAGAGAAAGAAGAGAGAGAGAGAGAGAGAGAGAGAGAGAGAGAGAGAGAGAGAGGTGTGTGTACTGCTCTGTACACACTTCTCTGTATTGTGAATCATGGCCACCAGCATGTCAGGGTAACAAGCCTTTTAGTTCTCTTCTGGCTGAAATACCCGCCCCCTCCCCGCGCTGCAAAATATAGGGCTTTTGCTATCCGGAATGTGCCTTCTTGTGGGCTCCCCTACTCACCCGTTTTCTTAGCTGCTCCTTCTCCGGACAGACTGGGAAATCCTCAGGAGCAGGGGATGCTTCTCACTCGCTTGTGGCCCCGTCGGTGTTCTATAAACTACGGGGACATAGTCGTCTTAAAAAGAAAAAAAGAGAGAGGTTCCCCCCAAAAATCCTAAGTGTCTTAGACACTACCGCATATTTTGTTTGCAAAATTATCTTTTCCTGTCCCCTCCTCGCCCACCCGAGACACGTTTCCAAGCCGGGTGACAGCCCTCTCTCCGGGGGGGTGTCCTCGCTCGGCCGCCCGCCCCGCCTCCGGCTCCCCGCGCCCCGCGCCCATTGACCGCCCTGGGCCGCGGGCCGCGCCCGCCGGGCGGAGCCTCGCGCCCCGGGGCCCAGGGGCGGCGCGCGCGGGGCGCGGGCGCTGAGTGCGCGCCGCCGGCGATGTCCGGGGACCGCGCTCCTGCCGGGGCTGCCCCCCGGGCGGCCGCCGGGCCCGCGGCGCCGAGCTCGGGCTCCGGGACGGCCGCGGCGGCGCAGGCTCCGGACGCGCTGAGAAGGTGAGCGCCTCCCCGGGCCGACGCGCTCGCCCGCCGGGGCCCAGGGACCACTGGCCGCGGGTCTGCGGGCGGGCGGCGGGGTCTGCGCCCGGGCATCCTCGGGTATCCGGGTGCAGGTCCAGATCACCCCGCCCCGCCCCCCAGCCTCGGGTGACCGTCCCTCCCCGTTCCTCGGCGCTAACCCAATGGTGTAAGCCCAGGCGCTCGCGGGTCACGCCGCCGTGGATCGCCGCCGGGCACTTGTTGCTGCGCTTCGCGGTGCCGGCAACTCTTCTCCGGATCCGGACGGGCTCGGGGGCCGCGGCGCAGGGCGGCTGGATCTGGGGCGCCCACGATTAAGTAAATGATCATTTACTCTGCAGGGGTATTGGGGCGTGGCCGGGGGGTGAGGATGAGGCTGCGTCAAACGGTCTCCTGTTCGCTTCCAACTCCGGGGAAAGAGCTCCGGCCAACAGGAGCTCTTTTAAAAGATTGCTCTTGAAAAAAAAAAGACATCGTACAATTGCATAATATTATGTATGTCATCCAAAAATAGGTTTGGGTGGCTGAGTAGTTGGCATTTTCGTTTCCTACACAAGTTTTGAGCTGTCTTGTTTTTAAGGTTTTTCATTAAAGGAATTTCTCAAAGAAAAAATAAAGGAAAAGCCATGCATGGTGTCTTGAGTCATCATCAGTTTCGAGGGATTCCCGCTCCAGTTGGCGTAGGCTTGCTGTCGCAGCTGCACACCCAGGTTCCAGATTTTGGGATGGTGTCAGGAGCACGTGGGCCTCCACCCCCGTGCGGCGGGACTGCCCAGGGAAAGCCGGCCACGCCCCGGACCCTCGCCAGGCCTGTAGACTCGGGACTGTCTGGAGTTCATTGCTGTGATTTGCGTGTTGCTTGTTAGGACTCTGCGCACGTTTCAGCCTGGGGGACCCTTCGTAGCAGCTCTTTCTTTTCATCCTGGTGGCCCAAGCCCTTTCAGCCTGCGGCAGGCTGAACAGATTGCTCTGACAACCCAACGCCGGTACGGCACTGCCCTCTCCCAGTGTTTGTGGCCTTTTTATGCGAGTTGGTGGGAGCAGGGAATGGAGAGAATGGCAGACATTTTGCAGAACGGAACTCTCTGAAGTTATGTCACGCTTCCTGGCGCTGGTGTCTAAGTTCTGGTGATGTTGATTCAGCCAGCCTTGCCCTTTTCCGAATCTCGGTGGGTTAGTTTGCGTCAGAAAAGGAGTGTCTATTTCTTATCCCCTAAGGATTAGGGAAAGTGATTGCTGTCTTCAGAAAAAGGTGTCGGGGATTTAGTGTGTCCCCTTCCGAGATCAGAAGATACCATGGATTTTTTATTTTTGTAAAAGAATGGGAGCATATTGGAGGCTAGAATATTGTAATTATTAGTCTTATTAGGAGATTGGAAAATAGAAATGCCACTCTTTAATTCAGTAATTAGGAAATGCATCCTTTAAAATTCCAAATGCTACTATGAATTCTCTGGTACAGTCAAAAGCACCTTTAATTTATCTCTTCTATAACTATACTTTTGCATAGATTTACAGGACTTGGGTAGTGCGTTGCTGTCCCTAGTTGTTAGGATTCTTAGTGACTTCTTATTTGAGCTTTAAGGGTATTTTAGGGAGGGGATGTTTTGTGATGGCCAAGAAACTGATCTATGAAAATAGGGTCATTTAAATTAAAGGATTTATTGGGGATTGCTTTTTTTTTTTTAGTTACATTGTATTGATTATGATTTCTAGAATTGTATAGTATGCTGTAGCTGTTCTAAAAATAGTTTTTCTTCTTTTTAAAAAGATCCTTGCCAGAGAATATGTTTATTGATTTTTAGACAGAGAGAGACAGAGAGAGAGAGAGAGAGAGAGAGAGAGAGAGAGAGAGAGATCAATTGATTGCCTCCCGTTCTGGCCCCCACAACTGGGGAACCAGAAACCTGGATTTGTGCCCTGATCAGGAATCAATCCTTAGACCCTTCTGTGCACCAGCTGATGCTCCAACCAACTGAGCCACACTTGTCAGGGCCAAAGGTAGTTTGTTTGTTTGTTTTTTTAAACATATTTTATTCATTTTTTACAGAGAGGAAAGGAGAGGGATAGAGAGTTAGAAACATCGATGAGAGAGAATCATCAATCAGCTGCCTCCTGCATACCTCCTATTAGGAATGTGCCCGAAACCCAGGTACTTGACCAGAATCGAACCCGGGACCTTTCAGTCCTCAGGCTGACGCTCTATACTGAGCCAAACCAGTTTTGGCCAAATGTAGTTTTTGATGTTAGGGTGTTAACATGAACAAACCATTGAAACCTGTAAGGAACTTTTGTGAGTTTATTTGAGCCAAACTGTCAGCATATGCCAGGAAGCAGAACCTCGATGAATTGAGATAATGCTCTGGAGGTTGGCGGGTTACATCTGTATTTATACATTGCAATCAAAAGGAAAGGGGTTACATGAAATCCATTGGTGACAAACTAGATAGGCCAGAGAAAGCAAAGCAGGGTTTGGTTTAAAAGTAAAATGATAGACACATACTCAGGTGGGTGCAGGAACAATTAACGTGATAATGAAGGAATTTGTGGTGTCTGTCCTGGAGCCCAGCACATTAGGTTGTGCCCCAAAGGGTCCAGAAAACGGAAGTTCTGGAACCTAGACTCGTTACCTAGACATTTCAAAGGATATGTTATTATAGGTGCAAAAAGACAGACAGGCTCAGTTAAGGTAAAGGTTGACCTTGTCAGTGAAGATACCAGCCTAGGATGTAACTACTCACCATAACTGCCTTTAGTTAAAGTGTAATTTCAGACCATCCTTTGTGGTTACTTTGGGTCTCTGAGTTTGCAAGACCGCCATGCAGGCCTCTTCTGAGCTTGTCAGGTTAACATGTTGTCCCCTTTCGTCCACAAGGGTATTCATTTGAATGCAATAACGACACTTTATATTTCTTAAATAATAAGTTTTGAGCTTTCTTATTTTGTGGTAATAACTTTGTTTCATTAAAGAAAACTTGAAAAATGCAGGGGGGAAAAATGTATATTGTTTAAAAGATTGTTTTTCCCCCAATATACGTAGGCCTGTTTCCACCCACAACTACATACCCAGGTTCCAAATTTGGAATGACATTGATAGTGTTGAATGTACAATTTCTGGAAGTGGGAGGCTTATAAGTTGTATTAAAATTTTTAGTTTCCTTTATTGAAATGTCAGCACCAGCAGAGACTATGATGGCATTTTTCTCCTCCAAGAAAGGGAAGTTATGATGCAACACTTTAATAATTTTGACTGTATTATAACTGCTAATATTAAGTACTATGGTTTTTAAACATATTTTTATTGACTTTAGAGAGGTAGAGAGATAGAAACATCAATGATGAGAGAGAATCACTGATCGGCTGCCAGCTACACATCCCACACTGGGGACCGAGCCCCAGCATGTGCCCTCACTGGGAATCAACCATGATCTGATAGTTCAAAGGTCAACTCTCAACTTCTGAGCCAAGTCAGCCAGACGAGAGAGTGCATGCTTTTAAAAAGGGACTGGGTTTGCTCTCTCCTCCTCCTCTTTCTTCCTTCATGTGGGCTGGAAGGGAGAATTGTGTGGGGAGCTAATTTCAACTAGGCAAACTAAAAAAGAATGCAAGCAACAAGATAGAAGGAAGCTGGCGGCTTAGCACCACTGACAAAGTTACCAGCCTATGCTTAGACAGCTGATTGAGAGAGGAACATACTTTGATCTTATTTAAGCCATCTTATTTTGGGGCCTTCGTTGCAGAAGCTTAGCTTGTATTCTAACAAAAATGCATCCCATTTCTTCAAAACTGCTTAGAAATTTTAAAAATTTTTCTGTTCTGTTAGTTCCACATCACCTTGGTCTGTTAACCCATGAGTATAAAAATGGGTTTTTACCCTTCTGCCATCTTCAAATACATTGTGATTACCAGTACTGTGAATTGTATAAATATTATAAATATTAACATTATTTGATTCAAAATTTGGTCACTTCTTTTTTTTATTAAATTATGTTTTATTGATTTTATTTACAAAGAGGAAGGGAGAGGGAGGGAGTTAGAAACATCGATGAGAGAGAAACATCAATCAGCTGCCTTCTGCACACTCCCTTCTGGGGATGTGCCCACAACCAAAGTACATGCCCTTGACCGGAATCGAACCTGGGACCCTTCAGTCCGCAGGCCCAATGCTCTGTCCACTGAGCCAAACCGTTTAGGGCATAGTCACTTCTAATTAATATCTCATAATCATTGAACCAAAGTGCTACCAGGCTTTATCTCACTGCATATATTGGTGGTTTACTATAGTTTTATTTTGTTGGTTTTCTTCTTTTTAACTATTAGACTTGAAGCAGTAAAGTGTACTTTGAGAATAAGCAGGATTTTTTAAAAATTAGTTCCCTCATCTGTAAAATTGGTCTAATAATAGTCTAATAACCTACCTCTGAGGTTAAATGAAATGCCAGTAAATTATTGAGAATATTACGTATACTGAGTGTCAATAAATGGAAATCACTGTTATTACAGTGAACAATTTAAGGTACATTTCAGAAACTTGAAAATATAACATTTAAAAATTTAGTTCAAAACTTCAATAAAATTACAATGTAAAGAAATACAAGCCGAAACCGGTTTGGCTCAGTGGCAGAGCATCGGTCTGCGGACTGAAAGGTCCCGGGTTCGATTCCGGTCAAGGGCATGTACATTGGTTGTGGGCACATCCCCAGTGGGGGGTGTGCAGGAGGCAGCTGGTCGATGTTTCTCTCTCATCTATGTTTCTAACTCTCTATCCCTCTCCCTTCCTCTCTGTAAAATATCAATAAAATATATATATATATAAAAAAAAAAAAAGAAATACAAAAGGTAAAAAAGAATGGAAGTGGAAACTACAGTGGTTTTAACTCACTTCTAGAATACTGAAAGTTGTCTTAGGACATTGATTCCCAAAGTATGGTCCCTAGAGCAACAGCATCCGGGAACTTAGTTGGAAATGCAAATTTCTTGGGCCTCACCTCAGACCCATTAACTCAGAAATCCTAATGGAGGGGCCTGTACTCTGTTTTAGTAAGACCTCCCGGTGACTCTGATGTGTGTTCAAGTTTGGGCAACACTTCCTTAAAAGAATGGAAATCCCTTGAAAAGTAAGCCAGTTCACCATTACTGTGCTCCCAGGACTGACTCTCCATGCTCACTCAGTATTTGCTGACACCACATGGTAAGGAAGGCAGGAATGAGATATGAGTTTGAAAGCAGGGATATCCCTTCATCTTGGGGTAATATTCTGGTTATTATTTTTTTATGCATATCTTTGTGCGCCTAGATATGCATACGTTTAATTTTACATAAATGAGATCATATTGGCACGTTTAGATAGTCATTTTTTGGTTAATCTTTCCCTTATGTTCCATATCTAAATAAGCAATGTAATCTTATTTAACAATGTAATATATACAGCTTAGCAATGTGGATATACCGTATTTGCCGGCGTATAAGACGATTTTTTGGCCCTGAAAAATATGCCTCCAAGTGGGGGGTAGTCTTATACGGCGAGTATATAACAAACTCTGTATTTTGAGTGAAAATGTTAGGGGGTCGTCTTATACGCCCAGTCTCTTATACGCCGGCAAATACGGTATTTTTCAGGGCCAAAAAATCATCTTATACGCCGGCAAATACAGTATATATGTGTGTGTGCTATCTTCATAGTTATCTATATTACAGATAGATACAACGCACATGAGGTTTTTTTCCCCTTTTATAGTAATTCATCTAACAACATTTTTTATTACTTCTTGAGTCAACTTTCATAATTTCTATTTTACTAAAAAGTCATTTTCTTTGGGTTTTTTAATTTTTTGCTGTAAAGATACATGCCATATTTTTCTTGTACTTTATTTAAGCTTTTTGATGTCTTCTTACTTCTGATTCTATTCATTTTTGTTCAACCCTCTCTCTTCATCTCAACTATGCCAAAATCAAGGTTTGGTTTTGTTATTTGTTATATTTCAAAGTACATGGATTTATATATCTTTGCTGTTATTTCAAAAATATACTCTTATTCATTCCTGCTTCCTATTGTCTATTGCTTTTTATCCTTTCTTCTTACTTTGAATACTAATTTTTAAAATCCCTGCTTAATGCTGAAGGCATATAAAGCTCTAAAATTCCCTTTGAGGACTATTTTAGCTACTAGGGTGCTATCCCACTGGTCTAAATTATTCTTCTTTTCATCACCTTTAATTGGTTTATAATTTTAGTTCTGATTCTTTGATCCAAAAATTATCTAGTTGGATGTATATAGAATATCAACCAGTCAGCAATATGTGGTATCCAAAAATTTTAATGGTTTGAAAAACTTTTGGGTTTATTGCCTGTGAATGGGCCAGTATCAAATGACTGATTTAGGTGTGTTAGAAAAGCCTGTCAAAATTTAATGAAAAGGGTAAAAATTTATGCGCTAGTAGATAGTGCTTCTGAAATAATGAAAAGTTGAGGCTAGCATTGGATTTTGATGACATGTTGTAAGGATAAGACATGGATTTAATACCTCAAGGTATTTGGGTTTGTGGCTTTTGTCATAGGTCAGTGTTTCCCAAACTTCTCTCATGATGAGAATCACCTGGTGGCGTTGTATACTAGTTAAGTATACAATTTTACCTATATGTTCCCAAAAATTCTAGTTTAGTACTTCTTAGTTGGGATTCAGGAATCTGTATTTTAACAACTCCACCAGGTGATTCTCATCATGAGAGAAGTTTGGGAAACACTGTCATAGGTGAAAGGTAAAATCTTAGCTATATCCTTAGGGAATGTGCCTATGAAAATACAGTGGTCACAACTTCCTAATTCATTTTATACTTTTCATTAACTTAGGCAGTAAACGTATTTCTATGCTGGCTTGTTTCATGGTGGCAGTTTTAGGAAATGAAAATTGAAAATTCTTGCTTATTTACTTCAACTTTGTAAGTACATGTTAGACAGTCCCATGTCATGAAACGAGATTTCCCCCTTGGTCCTTCTCTCGCCTTCTGTAGAATCTTCAATGAGGATCCCCCGTGAAAGCTTCAGGGCAAACCATTAAAAATCATAGCTATTAGATCTGATAACATCAGAGGGTTCACCCAGATTATTTAGAATGTAATTCTGTTCGGATGGGGAATCCGAGGCTATGCTGTGTTTACTCCTGAGTTTCTGTTGTGGCCTCATTGAAATTCTTTGGTTGGGGAAAGCTGTGTGCCGGCTGTGAGAGGCCGTCTGGCGCTCCCCTCTCCCTGGCGGTGCTATCCTCACCCTGGCTCGGATGCAGCTATGGCTCTGCCTTCTCAATCGCTTGCTGTGTGTTGCATTTTCATAGAATTATAGGCCGTAAAGACTCTCTAGTAAAGCTTTTTAGACGACAGAAAAAAATTTACTTTTAAAGTTCCCAAATTAGCCCAAGGAAAACAGAGAAAAAGAGGACAGTGAAACACATTTTTCTGAAAGAATGTTTCTGTAAACCTTAAATAATTTGTAGGTACTGAATTGTCACTGTTAATATAGCCCCTTTTCCTCTCTATATGGGTGTTTAAATTTTAATATTGTGAATGCTTAGAAACTTTGGCATATCTAAACAAGTGAGCCACTTGGCCAGGGCCACAAAAGTTTTTAATTTTGATGAAGTCCAATTTATGTTTTTTTTTTCTTTTGTCACCTACGTATTGAATATGTAGGTCATTTGGGAATTTTTAACATTTTAACAGTTTTAATTGTTTTCCAATCTTTATTGGTTGAGTCTCTTTATTATGAAAAGATGTTTAATACTGTCAAGTACATTCTATATCGATTAAGATGATCTTTTGTTTTTCCCCTCTAATTCATTTTATGAAGCAGTACTACCCTGATACCAAAAACTAGACAAAGAACAAACAAGATAAGTACAGACTGATATCCCTCATGAAAGAGATAAGTACAAGAGGGAAGTAAGTTTGGATATAAAAGGACAATACAATGGATCCCTGAGGTGCTGGAAATGCTCTCTATATAGACTGTATTAATGTCAGTATCCTGGTTGTGATATTTTACTACAGTTCTGCAAGATGTTACCATTAGGGAAAAGTAGATGAAGGATACAAGGGGTTTCTCAGTATTCTTTCTTTCTTCCTTCCTTTTTTTCTTCCTTCCTTTTTTCCTTCCTTCCTTTTTTCCTTCCTTCCTTCCTTTCTTTCTTTCATCCTCACCCAAGGATATTTTTTTCTTTTTTCTTTTTGTTTTTTTTTTTTTAGAGCGAGTGGATGAGAGAGGGAAAGACAGAGAAAAATACCTATGTGACTCGCATAGATTAGTTGCCTCCTGCATGAGCCCAACCAGGGCCCTGACTAGAAGGAGCCTGCAACCGAGGTATGTGCCCTTGACCAGAATCAAACCCGGGACCCTTCAGTCCGCAGGCTGGCACTCTATGCACTGAGCTAAACTGGCTAGAGCTCAGAATTATTTCTAGCTATATATATATATATATATATATATATATATATATATATACAATTTAAGTTTAATTTGAAAAGTTTAATATAAAAATTTTCTGTAAATGAATTCAGCAAAGTAGCAGGATACAAAGTCAACATACAAAAATCAGTTGCATTTCTATACACAGTGAACATCTGAAAGGAAATTATAAAAGCAATTCCATTTACAGAAACATCTAAAAGAATAAAATACTTAGGAATTGGATGAAAGACAGTACAATGAAAACTATAAAACATCACTGAAAGGAATTAAAGAAGACAAGTAAATGAATACATATTACATGTTCATGGATTGCAAGACTTAATGCTGTTAAAATGTCAATACTGCCCCAAATGAACTACACAATGTACTCTGTCTCAAAATGCCAATGATTTTTTTTTTTTGCAGAAATAGAAAAATGCAATCTAAAACTCACATGAACTCTTAAGGGATCCTTACTAAATCATCTTGAAAATAAAAAACAAAACCTGAGGATTCATAATTCCTGATTTTAAGATTTACTACAAAGCTATAGTGATAAAAACAACAACAACACGGTATGGTGTTGGCATGAAGACAGACATAAAGACAAACATTCTGTAAACCCATGGAATAGAAGAGAACACTTGCATTTATGGTCAAATGATTTTTCACAAGAGTGCCAAGATTACTCAATGGGGGAAGGACGGTCTTTTCAACAAGTGGTGCTGGGGAAACTGGATATTCACAATGCAAAAGCAGGAAGCTGGACCTCTACCTCACACCATATACAACATTTAACTCATAAGGTATCAAGGACCCAACTGAAAGACCTAAAACAATAATACTTTTAGGAGAAAACATACAGCAAAAGCTTCACAACATTGGATTTGGCAGTGATTTATTTGATATGATACCAAAAGCAGAGGTAAGCCGAAACCGGTTTGGCTCAGTGGTAGAGCGTCTGCGGACTGAAGGGTCCCGGGTTCGATTCCGGTCAAGGGCATGTACCTTGGTTGCGGGCACATTCCCTGGTAGGGAGTGTGCAAGAGGCAGCTGGTCGATGTTTCTCTCTCATCTACGTTTCTAGCTCTCTCTCTCTCTCCCTTTCTCTCTGTAAAATGTCAATAAAATATATATATTTTTAAAAAGCAGAGGTAAAAAAAAGAAAAGAAAAAATAAGACAAATTAGACTTAATATAAGATTTAAAATTTTGTGCATCAAAAGACATTAGTAACAGAGTGAAAGGCAACCTGTAGAATGGGGGGAGTGGGGGAGTATTTACAAATCATATATCTGCTGTGTTCCTGGATTAGACTAAGGAAACTCAGAATGAATTCAGCATAAAGAACTGTCTTGAGAGCGTTCCGCCTGTGAAACGGCACACAGACCTCCTCTGAGCAGGGGCTCGATGGAACAGCTTTCCTCAGAAAGGTGTGACCAGCCTTGGTCTAGTACTTCAGGAAAAGAATGGATTGTGTCCCATTTTGGTCACCACGTTTTAAAGAAACTAGGTAGATAAACTTGAAAGTGATTAAAACTAAAAGTAGGCAAAATATCAGCCCTAAGATTGACATTGAATTTTTTTTTTCTTGGAGTTTAGGCAGGAGGCATTTCAAGTTTTCAGTAGCAATACTATAAAAGACCACAAGATGGCAAAAGAACTCTAAAATACCTTCCCCCCCCCCTTTTTTTTAAATCTTAGATTTGAGAGAGATCAGATGTTTCCTGATGAAGCAAGGAAAAGAAAGTTCAAGAATGTCTATATTTCAAACTGACTAAATGTGAAGATCCGATTGGCTGTTCATGAATTGGGCAGCAGCCCATCTGAAACCAGAAGGCCTCTCAGAGAGGTTGTACAAAATGGAAGGGTTGTTACAGGAAGAAGGCTGGGGTCAGGGAGCTATTAGCAAAAGAAAAGAAAGAATTATTTTCAGGCCAGGACATGCTTTGGGGGACAGCAAATGGAAAGGGTTTTATTCTGTAGATTGCATCTTCTTTGGGTGTGTGTGGGGGTGAGGTAAAGGCCCATATGGTAGATTACCTTACTGGTGCTTGACCAAAATTTTTCAGATGGGTTGATTAACATTACGCTTCCGGTGAAAATCTAAACTGCAATTAAGTGAAAATTTAAGTCTAGGTTTGATATCATGGGATTTAGCCCAAGTGACGCCATTTTGGCCCTGTAGTTCCCTCTTTAACAAAGGGTGTACGCTAGCCCCAACCAGGAATTGAACCATGACCTCCTGGTTCATAGGTCTATGCACAACCACTGAGCCATGCCAGCTGGGCTGAACTAGTTCCTAGTAATAGGAGTTACAAATATTTTCCTAGATACATTTCCTCTTTAATAATGTCTTCAATACTGTCTGATTTTTGTGAAGATTTTTGGTAAGTTATTTCTTTCCATGGTGCTAGTATGTAACTGTGATAGGTGCCTGACCAGAAAAAAAAAATGCAAAGTTTAGTATGCCTGAGAGTTTGTATTTTCCAAGAATCCTTAGGTGACTTTGGTGATCTTTAGTCAAAACTTGGGAACTCTTTTTGATATATGCTCTGTGAGGCAGGTAAAAATTTAAATCTGGGAAGTGTATCTTGACATACACATAAGTTTTTATAAGTTTGGGCACAAGGGGAAAACTGTGGTCATTATCCTATATTAAAAAAAAGCTAGTATGCAAATCAACCATACGGTGGAACCACCAGTTGCTATGATGCTCACTGACCACTAGGGAGCAGACACTCAACGCAGGGGCTGCCTGCTGGCGGTCAGTGCGCTCCTACAGGGGGAGCACTGCTCAGCCAGAAGCCAGGCTCACGTCACTCCAGCCTCTGCAGGAGCCCTAAGGATGTCCAACTGCTAAGCTGTCAGTCAGACATCTCCTGAGAGCTCCCGGACTGTAAGAGGACGCAGACCGGGAGGGACCCCCTGCCTCCCAGTGCATGAATTTTGTGCACCGGGCCTCTAGTAAAAAAAATTAAGAAAGTAGAAATTAATATAAAAATGCTCAGTGGTAGAGCGTCGGTCTGTGGACTGAGAGGTCCCAGGTTCGATTCCGGTCAGAGATATGTACATTGGTTGCGGGCACATCCCCGGTGGGGGGTGTGCAAGAGGCGGCTGGTTGATATTTCTCTCTCATTGACGTTTCTAGCTCTCTATCTCTCTCCCTTTCTCTCTATAAAATATCAATAAAATATATTTTTTTAAAAAAGAAAAAGAAACAATTGTGTGGTTTGTCCTCAGTTATTTCTGTGAGCTCATTCTATTATTGTTGTCATTAAATATTACCTATTTTCGCCGAAACCGGTTTGGCTCAGTGGATAGAGTATCGGCCTGCGGACTAAAGGGTCCCAGGTTCGATTGCAGTCAAGGGCATGTACATTGGTTCTGGGTACACCCCCAATAGGGGGTGTGCGGGAGGCAGCTGGTTGATGTTTCTCTCTCATTAATGTTTCTAACTCTCTATTCCTCTCCTTTCCTCTCTGTAAAAAATCAATTAAAAATATTAAAAAATATATATTACCTATTTTCAACCCTTGGCCTTGACCATCATTTCTTCTCACTTAGTATTATCTCCCCATTTAATCTCTTTGATGGCTCGCAACATCAATTATTAGGTACAAGCCAGTAAGTGACTTCCAAATTTACAACTTCTAAGCCTCTTTTGAGTCCCAGCCTAGGCATCTAACTGCCTATTTAGAATTTCTTCATGTGTCAAAGACACCTCAAACTCTACATATCCATCCTAGACAAAACTAATGAATCCCCCTTCCCCAAACCTGGCAGTCTTCCGGTGTTCCTTATCTACCGGTAAGTGAATGACAAGATTATTTGTTGCACTGACAAAGCCATAAAATTAGGAATTACTGCTGATACATTCTTCACCTCTCCCATATCTATTGCATTCCCAAGTTTTCTCTCCTAAAATATCTCAAGTCTTTCAATTTCTTAGTGTCTTCACTACCAATATCTTAGTCTGTGCTATGATCTTTGGCCAGATCATCTGGTTTCCTGTACCCAACAGAAGCTCATCTTATAAATTCTCTATACCAGTGCTTCTCAAAATATCTGTGGACCAGCTCTTAACAAATTTCCAATTGGTCACAGACCAATATCTTTGTAAAATGCAATAAAAATAAATTACTGGGAAAAAATTGAAATTAAAAACAAAAATATGTAAAATACAAGTGTTGCAGTCTTATTCGACTTAACAACTTGCAACTGCTGTCAAATGTATGAAAGTTTCTGAACACTCAATTTTTGTACTTAACTTGATGTGTACTGTTGCATTTCCAGTGCTTAGCACATAGAAGACATAGTGTCTGGCATATAGAAGACACACAGAATAAATATCTGTGAAATGAAAGACATAACTTTGGTAATTTGGGAACATTCAAGTTATTTCCAGTGATTGGCCACTTAAATATCACATGAACACATCTGTTGTTTTGTTATCACACCTTGTCTTCCAAATTGCTAAATCAGTCTTCTGCTTCATTCAACCTACTATTTATTCCTTTCAGTCTATTCTTCATTTCAGATATTGTATTATGAATTTATGACTGGTTCTTTATTACATTTTTTTACGTTCCTTTTTATGCTGATGTAGTTCTCACTAAGTTCTTTGAGCATTCTTATAACCATTTTTTTTTAAACTTTATATCTGATCAATTGTTTGCCTCCCTTTCATTCAGCTCTTTTTCTGGAGATTTCTTCTGTTCTTTCATTTGGGAAATATTTCTTTGTCTCCCCATTTTGGCTTTCTCTTTGTGTTTGTTTCTATGTATGAGGTAGATGTGCTATGACTCCCAGTTTTGGTGGGGTAGGCTTATGTAGTGGGTGACCTGTGGGACTCAGTGGTGCGGTCTCCTTGTTAATCTCAGCTGGGTGTTCCAGGAATGCCTCTTTTGTGTGTTACGTGAGCACTTCTGTTGTAATTAAGCTTTTATTGCTATTCCCCCTTCGTGCTTGGGTTGGACCTTCGGGGTCGTTGACTGTGCGGATTAACCCTGACCACAGGGTACAAGCTGCTGTGGAGGTACTGACCACATGGAATGGAATTTGTCTCAGCAGGGTCTGGTTCCTGCTGATATTTTCCTTTGGAGATGCCACTTGGGAAGCTAATTGGGCATTGATGCTGTCTGAAGCTGGCCACTGGGTGTGTTTGTGCTGGGGCCTCTTGGGAGGACTCTGGGGAAGCCCAATGTCAGGTGCCAACTGTGACTGGCCCTGGGCAGCCTGTTTGGAGTTAAAAAGGGATCCACAGTCTGTGGCCGCCTCTTCTGGGCCTGGTGAATTTGGGAGGAACCACGCTGCGCGCCAAGGCCGGCTTTAACCAGCTTTAACCTTGGGAGCAGGTCAGCAAAACTCCCAAGGCACCCTGGGATCTGCCTCTTTCTGCCTCTGCCTGCTGGCTGCCTATTGAGCTCAGTCATTGAAAGTCCCTCTGCCTGAGTTGTATTAGATAGGTTCTCAGCGAGTTCTGATACAGGTTCACACTTAGTGGCAGTGTGGGATCTGAGGCCACTTAGCAAATGTCCCAGGGTCAATACCATGTCTAGCTGTCACCGCTGGGTGCTTGCACACCTTTGGGGTGGGACAGGGTTTCGGGAAGTCGCCAGGGTGAGGTGAGCAGTCTATCAGTCCCAAACAGGCTGAGATTTGGCCCTACGAAGGGAGAGCTCTGCTCTGGTCAGGCATCCGAGAAGGGGGGAAAAATGGTACCCGTTTCAGACTCACACCCCTGAGGCCGTCCCTGATTCTTCTCTGAGGGGTTCAGCAGGGTGGTCAGGCTTCAACGAAGCTGGGTATTGTGGCCCCTGCCCAGAGCCACCCCACTGGGTATGTCTCAGATTTCGCCCCCACCTTGGCAGGGTAGAGCCGCTAGGATTCAAGCGGGTGGAGCCTCTGGAGCCAGAGCACAGAGGGTGTGTCTGCTGGAAGCCCAGCGGGTGGTTTTAGCAGATCTCTGGTGAGGCGAAAGCATTAGTCAGGTTTATAGGGAAAGGGGGGGCGGGGGAGAGGGATGGCTTCCTCCCCAAAGCCACACAGCTCAGTCACTCACACCCCCTGATTCTGCCCAGACTTCTATATCCTGGCCAAGGCAGCTGAATCCTCAGCAGGGCGTAAGCTCCACAGGGTGGGGTACCGGGGAGTCCAGAAGATGGGGCTATTGCTTTTCCCCAGGCTGATGTTTTTTGGAGTGGAAGTGCCACACCCAAGAAAGGTGGTGTCTGTGGTGCAGGACAGTTTCTTCCCAGAGTCACAAATCCCAGGCTGTTCTCGCATGGCTCTCGTCTGCTTCACCCTCCCTCTGCCAGAGCTCCAGTGTGTGGCTGCGGATGAAATTTTGTGTGTTGGCCCTTTAAGAGGGTGCGTGTGTCTCTAGTAGACTCCAGTTTCTCCCTGGCTGACAGTCAGATGCTATTTGAGCTCCTTTTCCCAGCTCTGGGACTCTGGGCTGGGGAGCATGTCCTGGAGTTTAGACCCCACATATCTCAGGGTGCACCCCCACAGCTGAGCTATCCCTCTGCATTCTCAGCTGCAGCTGGAAGCAGGGCCAGCCCCTTTCAAATCTCCACCCTTTTTTTTTTTACCAATCTCAGTGTGGCTTCTATAAATTTTTTTTATTTTTTAAAATTTATTAAGGTATTATATGTGTACATAGCTTACCATTACCCCCCCCACACACACACACACACCTCCCATACATGCCCTCCCTCCCCAGAGTTTTGTGTCCATTGGTTGTACTTATATGCATGCATACCAGTCCTTCGGTTGATCTCTTATCTCCCCCAGATCTCCCTACCCTCCCCGCTGTCATTTGACAGTCTGCTTGTTGCTTTACTGTCACTATATCTTTCTGTTCATTAGTTTATAATGTTCTTTATTATCCATAAATGAGTGAAGTCATGTGGTGTTTCTCTTTCATTGACTGGCTTATTTCACTCAGCATGATGTTCTCCAATTCCATCCAGATTATTGCAAATGATGAGAATTCCTTTCTTTTTATGGCAGCATAGTATTCCATTGTGTAGATGTACCATAGTTTTCTGATCCATTCATCTGCTGATGGGCACATAGGCTGTTTCCAAATCCTAGCTATTGTAAATTGTGCTGCTATGAACATAGGGGTGCATATATCCTTTCTGATTGGTGTTTCTAGTTTCTTGGGATATATTCCTAGGAGTGGGATTACTGGGTCAAATGGGAGTTCCATTTTCAGTTTTTTGAGGAAGCTCCATACTGTTCTCCACAGTGGTTGCACCAACCTGCAATCCCACCAGCAGTGCACGAGGGTTCCTTTTTCTCCGCAACCTCGCCAACATTTGCTGTTTGTTGTTTTGTTGATGTTGGCCATTCTGACAGGTGTGAGATGGGCTTCTGTAAATTTTTGGGTTTTGGTTGTAAGTCTTCTCTTCATCTAGTCTTCAGTTGGTTATTCGGGATGATTGCTCCACAACATACATGTAATTCCAGTTTGGTTCTGGGAGAAGGTGAGTGTAGCTTGCCTCTGTCTTCTTTTATAATTACTTTTACAGGTGTCTCTTTTTTTCCATTAGGATTGGAATTACTCTCTAAGATCTCTTGTTTTTCACCTCAAGAACTTCCTTCAGCATTTCTGGTAATATAGGTGTCCTTGTAACAAATTCCCTCAGTTTTTGTTTATTGGGATATCTTTATAGCCATGTGCTATATAGTGATGGACCCACATATATGATGGTGGTTTCATAAGAATATAATGAATTATAAGTAAGACGTTTGCTTGCAATGATGAAAGAGAAGGCTCTACCCTACGAATGTTGACTTGACTGCTTGTCCTGGGTGGTTTAAATAGAGGAGAAGACTCTGTTTTCCACCTGCCTTGACCCCCTGTCCACAGCTGTGGCCTGAAGTTGGTGAGGAGCTAGGGAAGAGGGTAACTTCCTCCACAGCCTCCTCCTGCTTCCCAAATGTGCCTGTGCACAAACACATAACACTTCTTTAAATCTATTGTACAGTATGTTTTAAAAGCATGTTTTTATGATTTGAGAGACAGAGGGAGATGGAGAGAGAAACATTGATTGGCTGCCTCCTGCATGCCCCCTACTAGTCATCTAGTCTGCACCAGAGGGCATATGCCCTGACCAGGAATCAAACCAGTGATCTCTTAGTGCATGGGATGACACTCAACCAAGTGAGATGTATAGTACTGGCCAGGGCATACTACACAGTATATCTACTGTGCCTTTTTCTATGTTTAGGCATGTTGAATTATGCAAATACTTACCATTGTGCACAGTTGTCTACAGTATTCAGTACAGTAACATGCTGTACAGGTTTGTAGTTTACTGTATAATAGGCTATGCCATATAGGTTTGTTTATGTGCATTCTATCATGTTTGCACAATGATGAAATTGCCCAATGGCATGTTTCTGAGAACAAATCCCTGCCGTTATGTAACACATGACTGTGTTACACTTTTATTTTTGAAAGAAAAAATATTCTTGGTTCACAGTTTTTTCTTTCATTACTTTGAATATGTCATTCCACTGCTTTTGATGAGAAATCGTTTTATGATGAGTCACTTTTGTCTTGCTGCTATCAAAATTCTATTTGTCTTTCAGCATTTTTACTGGGATATTTTATGTGTGGGTCTCTTTGTTTATACTACTTGGTGGAACTTTTGGCTGTATAGATTAATGTTTTTCATCAAATTCAAGAATTATTTGGTCATTATTTCTTGAAAATTTGTTTCTGCTCCTTTCTCTGTCTCCTTTCTCCTCTTCTTCTGGTACTCTCATTATGCGTAAGTTGGTGCACTTAATGGTTAACTTTTCTCCATTCCTTTTTATCTCTGTTCTTCTGGTTGCATAATCTCCATTAGTCTAACTTCAAGATAGTTGATATTTTTCTTCTTCCAGTTGAAATCTAGTATTGAACCTCTCTAGTAAAATTATTTCAGTAATTATACTTTTCACCTTCACAATGTCCATGTGGTTATTGTAAATAATTATTTATTTCTCCTTATTGACATTCTCTATTTATTGCAACATTGTCATACCTTCATTTATTTCTTCTAGCGTTGTTCCCTTTAGTTCTTTCAGAATATTTTAAAAATATTTTTATTGATTTTTTACAGAGAGGAAAGGAGAGGGGTAGAGTTAGAAACATCAATGAGAGAGAAACATCGATCAGCTGCCTCCTGCTCACCCCCTACTGGGGATGTGCCCACAACCAAGATTCATGCCCGTGACTGGAATAGAACTTGGGACCCTTGAGTCCACAGGCCAATGCTCTATCCACTGAGCCAGACCAGTCAGTGCTCTTTCAGTATATTTATAATGGTAATTATAAAGTCTTTATTAAATCCAGTTATTTTAAAGGCAGTTTTAATGTGTATGAGTCATACTCATTTTTTTCCTGTGTACAAATAAGTCAGATATTCTTATTTCTTTGTATAGCGTGTAATTTTCTTTGTTGAAAATTGAGCATGTAGGTAATATATTATAACAAACCTGGGTATTGATTATTTGTCCCACCTAGAACTTGTTTTTGTTGTTGTTTGCTGGTTTATTTTTTATTTTTAATATTTTATTGATTTTTAAATTTTTATTAAATTTTTATTTTTTGTTTAATTTTTGTTTTTTACAGAGAGGAAAGGAGAGGGATAGAGATTTAGAAACATCCATGAGAGAGAAATATCGATCAGCTGCCTCCTGCACATCCCCTACTGGGGATTTGTCCGGAATCGAACCTGGGACTCTTGCGTTCGCAGGCTGATCCTCTATCCACTGAGCCGAACTGGTTAGAGTTGCTGGCTTATTTTTTTAGTGACTTAACTGAACTATTTTAGTGAAGTCTATTGCCCTTGCAATGAGCAACCTATGTCCTTGCTCCTCACGGGTGGCAGTCTTGGTTGTGCATAAGGCACTGTGGGATGAGAGTGTTTTAGCAGAGCACCCTTTGTCTCTTTTCTCTGATCTCTCTGTTAAGCTGCGTGCCTCTCTATTGCTATCACACTTGTATTTAGGCTGATTGCTCTGTTGTTTCTGACCAGGCCCTAAGACATAAATTTCTCCACGGTTTGATCTCCTTCAGTTTGGGTTCCTTTGCTGGGCTACTTTTTTTTTTTTTTTTTTTTTTTTTTTTTTTAATGTCCTCAGGAGGCTCTTCTAGCTTTTTCCTTTCCCCCAGTTCTCTCCGTTAAACCTGCTGGACTAGTTTAGCTTGTTATCATGAAGCTACCAACTTTCTCTTAATTTCTTACCCAATTTCTCCATTAGAGCTGAGATTGTTTTTGGGCTTGCAACTTTCCTACACTCTGTTTCAAATACGGTTATTACTTCTGAGGAGAGCTGAAGAGCTCTCTGTTATTATGGCTCGCCCTTCTCCCTGGCCAGAATCTCTGAGCCACCGCTTTAGAGTAGATTTTCAGGACAGTGGCCCACTTCTTTTGGAACGACAATACTGGCTTATGAGCAGGACTCGGGGGGGGGGGGGGCCAAAGTAGCCTCTGGTCTTCTTGACTTGCTTCTCCTGGAGTGGAAGCTCTGCCCTACCAATGTCCTGGGGCAGGCCACTCAAAGACACAATATGTCTGACCTGCTTCAGCTTGCACCAAGCTTTCAACTTTTGATTGTGGGCTGGTTTAAGAAGGGATCCCTGAACTTCACTTTGCACTTGCTAGAAATTTATTTTCTGTAACACAGAGTTGGGAGGAAAAAGAAAAGTTGTTGGCCTGACCTTCTGAAGGGATACCATGTTTCTTAAGAGTGAGGGGAAGGTCCTAACTGGTTTGGCTCAGTGGACAGAGCATTGGCCTGCAGACTCAAGAGTCCCAGGTTCGATTCAGGTCAAGGGCATGTACCTTGGTTGCAGGCACTTCCCCAGTCGGGAGTGTACAGGAGGCAGCTGATGGATGTTTCTCTCTCATTGATGTTTCTAACTTCCTGTCCCTCTCCCTTTCTCTCTGTAAAACATTAATAATTTTTTTTTAAAAAAGAGTGAGAGAAAGAAGGAACCTCATCTTTCTATTGATGCTAACTGGAATAGAACTTCCATCACACAGAGATAGTAGGTCACAGATTAAGTGCCACAGACTCTCTACTGAGACTTAGTAGATTTTCTTGAATATATTTTACTTGCCGTATGCCCTTTGGACAATTTACAGAAACTTTAAGTAGTTCTTTTTAAAAAAATAATTTTCACTGTTTTTTTTGTGAATTGTTTTTGTAGTCAGTGTGTAAACTCTGCACATAGTGTAGAGGGGTAAGGAATTTATATGATGAAAATCCTGAAAGTAAGGATTATTCTTATTTTATGCTTGAGCAAACTATCAATATTACTTACATTAGAGTTCTAGTCAAAATTATATTGTTTCTAAATCCCAGATCATTGTTCACTGATTGATGTCTCATGTTCTTATGTGTATTTTTATTTTTTTAAATATATTTTATTGATTTTTTACAGAGAGGAAGAAAGAGGGATAGAGAGTCAGAAACATCGATGAGAATCATCATCAATCAGCTGCTTCTTGGTAGGGGGTGTGCCCGCAACCAAGGTACACGGCCTTGATGGGAATCGAACCTGGGACCTTTCAGTCCCCAGGCCAACACTCTCTATCCACTGAGCCAAACCAGTTTAGGCTTTATGTGTATTTTTAAGGAATTGAGACCCTAATCTTCAGATAGCAAGTGCATTCGTTTTGTACTGGTGCTTAAAAAATTTACACCAAAACTTAATGGCTCAAATGAATTGATGTGAATTACATTTTTTAAAACTTCCTTTTCTATAAATATTTTTAATTGATTTTTTGGAGAGAGAGAGAGATGAAGGGAGAGGGAAAGAGAGAGAAAATAGCAACAACAATGTGAGAGCAGAACATGGATTGGTGGCCTCCAGCAAGCCCTATATGGGGGATCAAGGTGGCAACCTGGGCATGTGTTCTAACTGGGAATCAAACCAGCAAGCAATCTTTCAGTGCCCGGAATGACACCCAATCAACTAAGCCAGGGCTTTTTATCATTTGTATGGGCCCGGAATTCAGCCCTGACTTAGGCGGTCCTTGCTAGAATCCCTCATGAGATTGCTTTTAGGATGTCGACTTAAGCTGCAGTCCTCTAAAGGGCGTAACTGAGGCTAGGCAGCCGTGGGCAAACTATGGCCCATGGGCCGGATCCAGCTAGTTCGGCTGTTCTATCTGGCCCGCAGAGCCGAAAGAGCGGAGGGTTCTCTTGCTCTCCCCTCCGCTCCTTCACCAGCAGCCCAAGATGAGAGTGCCAGCATGGTCAGGTTGCTTTTGTTCTGGCCCTCCGGTCCAGTTCAAGAACCCATTGTGGCCCTCGAGTCAAAAAGTTTGCCCACCCCTGGGCTAGAGGTTCCACCTGCAAAGTGGCTCGCTGAGATGGCTGTGGATTTGGTGGTAGTTGTTGTCAGGCTTTAATTCCTCTCCGCGGGCTTCTCAACGGCCTGTATGAATGTCCTCGTCACAGTGCATTGGCCTTTTCTGTTGTGTGAGAATCTAAGAGAAAGAAGGGCGAGTAAGCAGAAAAGGTATCCTTTTTGATGGCCTAGCCTTGGAAGTCACATAGCATCGCTTCACCACAGTCTGTTCATTAGAAACAGTTTGCTAAGCCTGACCTACATTCAAGAAGGGTGGATTTTGGCTCCACCTCCTGAAGTGAAAATTATCGAAGAAATTTTGGACATATTCAAGAACAACCATAACTGATTTCTGGTCATCATTGTACTAAACATTTGATAAACACTCAGACAAATAACTGTTTTCTTGAGTTAGATTCTAAACTTCTATGTATATTATACCTGGGTCTTCTTCACCTTATAGTCTGACACAAATTATGCAAAATGCAATGATCAGTAAGAATCAAGTTTTCTTCATGTTTATGTTCTGATGCAGGACATCAAATGGCTATGCTACTTCTCAAACTTTGATCTCAGCCCTTGTGTTTATCTCAAAAATTAGATGTAGGTTCTTAAGACAGAAGGAGAACAATAGTTGTCCCAAATCCTATGTATTAGGACATTTGCATTTGAGTTGAAATGGTGTTGAGACTCTTGATGTCACTGAGACAAAAATTTATGTTAACAGATCACAGAAACAGATTGTGATGACTATTTTTTTTCCAATGCTTTGAGGCGTTGACCAGTAACTGTGCTAGGTGGGCGGAAACTGAGCTCTGGGTTGAGCTGCTCAGTACTTGTCTGGCTGGTCAGAAAACAGAGTGGGTAAAAGAAGAGGGTGGGAGATTGTGGCATAAAGTGATGGTAAGCAGAGGATGTGGAATAAGATAGCTTTTTTTCTCTCTGAAGAATATCGACATTTTTAGATGGGAATGAGAATTTCTGTAAGTGGTCCAAGGAGAGTAGAAAAGATAAAAGTTTGGGTTAACATGGAATAACAGACTCTTAGTTAAAAACATTTTCTTCTTAGGAATGCTATACATATTTATGAGCATCTTTCAGTTGACAGGAGATTTCCAGACTCACATCTTAAAGCTAATTAACCTCATCCCCTTCCTTCCCCCTTTTCACCTGTTAGAAGCTGAAATCCAGTGAGGTTAGTATCACAGGGGCTAACTAGTAACACTTATGATTCCTAAATCCAGTGTTTTATGCAATGTTCTCTATTGCCTTGAGTGGTTTATAAAGCTTTGTATGATCTGGTTCCTTGATACTTCTCCACTCTTCATCTTGTCCTATTTTTTAAAAACCTTTTTTTTTTTTTAAATTCAGAGAGGAAAGGAGATGGGAGGAGAGATAGAAACATCAATGATGAGAAAATCAGCAATTTGCTGCCTCCTGCATGCCTCCAACTGGGAATCGAGCCTGCAATTTGGGCGTGTGCCCTGACTGGGAATTGATCCATGACCTTCTCCTTCATAGATCCCCGCTCAACCGCTGACCTCTTGAAGTGAAATGTATCAAAGACATTTTGGACGTATTCTGGAACAACCTTAACTCCGTCCATGCCATCTTGTCCTTCTTTCACATCATTCCACTTCAGCTGAGCTGGCCTTGCTATTCCCCCAAACACACCCAGCATGCTCCTGTTCCAGGGCCTTTGCAGTTGAGGTGTCCTCTGTTGGAAAGCTCTTCCTTTACATATCTGTATGGCTTTCCCCTTCTTCCTTCATATCTTTGCTCAGGTGTCACCTCAGCAGAGATGACTTCCTGCTAATAGCATCACCCAGCCGCTGATTCATCTTTACCCTTACTTGCTTTATTTTCTTTATTTTGTTACCACATTATATATTTATTTGTTTGTTGTTTCTTTCTACAAAACTGTAAATTGTATGAAAGCAGTCACTTGATTTTTGTTGACTGCCATATCTTCTAGTGCTTAAAATACACAGAACATGTATTCAATGTAATGTAAGTCAAATTATGCCACTTCCTTGCTCAAAACCTTTCCCATCTCAAAACCAAAGCTCTTGAAATTGCCTATGTTATGGACTGAGTTGTGCCCCCCCGCCCCCCAAAATTCATATGTTAGAGTTTTAACGCCTAGCACAGATTAGGATATATTTGATATTTCCAGTTAAATTAGGCCATGTGAATAAGACCTAATCCAATGTGACCACTGTCCTTATAAGAAGAGAGAGAGAGATACCAGAAATACATATGCACATAGAAAAGCCATGTGAGATCTTAGCTGGGTTTGCTCAGTGGATAGAGCATTGGCCTGCACACTGAAGGGTCCCAGGTTTGATTCTGGTCAAAGGGCACATGCCTGAGTTGAGGGCTCAATCCCCAGTGTGGGGCATGCAGGAAGCAGCTGATCAATGATTTTTTCTCATCGTTGATGTTTCTATCTCTCTCTCCCTCTCCCTTCCTCTCTGAAATCAATTTAAAAAAAGGAAGGAAGGAAGGAAGGAAGGAAGGAAGGAAGAAAGAAAGAAAGAAAGAAAGAAAGAAAGAAAGAAAGAAAGAAAATGAGGACACTTTAGGAAGGTAGCCAATTGCAAGCAAAGGAGAGGACCTCAGGAGAAACCAAACCTATCCACACCTTGATTTTGGACTTCCAGTCCTCAGAGCTGAGAGAATACATTCCTGTTGTTTAAGGCACCCAGCTTCTGTTGTGGCAGCCTGAGCAGACTAACACAGCCTGTAAGCAATCCTGGTTGCTAGCACTTCATTCTCTATGTTCCCTCTTACTCATGCTGTTGTAGCCTCTGGCCTTCTTGCTGTTCCTAAGTATGCCAAACTGGCCTTCACCTCAGAGCTGTCTCCATCGACACTGTACATACCATGAGGACAGGAGTTAGTGTTGTCATCTGGTTTGCCACTGTTTTTTTTTTTTTGGTGCCCAGAAGATTTCCTGGCACAGAGTAGGCCCTGAGTAATATTATTGGATCAGTTAATGAATAAACAAATGGAAGTGACACATGGGTGGAGAAATAGATTAGCGAGACAGGCTACAATTGGCTATAAATTCATTTCCCATGAGGGATTTAATAATTTGTTATTGTTGCTATTGCTTGTTTTTTTTTTGTGGTTTTTTTTTCTTTTAAAGGAAAAGACACTTCAATGAAAGTGGAGATAAGATTGGTTTACTTAGTATCTGAAAACTAATGATTATTTTAATACACTTGGAAGAAAACAAAGTTAGGTCCCTACTTCATATCATAAAATGATAAATTTTAGATTAATGAAGCATCTAAATATAAAAAGAAAATTGTGAAGTCGCAAACAAAAATTGTAAAAGCTTAGGATAATTTTTGTATAATTTCTTGGTTTATATGCTTCTGGGTATGGCTTCTTAGCCAAAAAGAATATTAAGAAGTCATAAAGAAAAAGATTGATTACTTTCCAATTTTATAGTAGAAGACGCTGGTTTTTTCTTTGTTGTTTTTTGGCTTGTTACCTTAGGCAGGATTTGTAGTTTGAAAGGAAAATCTGATAAAATACATTTTATAAAAAAAACTTTTCTTTCAGCATTCTCTAATGTGAATAAAAGAAACACATCAGCTTGGTGCTAGGTAAAACTGATGGGATGAGACTCAGGGTAGGTGGTATTTTATTTGCTATTCATAAGGCAGGGCTTGTGTGTTTCCACAGATTTCCCCCCAATGATTGATTTTATGTTGAAGTGGTAAGTAGAGTGAGCTCGAGAAATTACTCAAATTCTCTCAATCCAAGGTTTTCCATCAGTAAAATACAGGTTGAAAATATCTACCACTCATATTTTTATTGTGAAATGACATATGAAAGGACTCTGAGAGTGTTAAGCTCTTAACTAAGTTTTCTTTTCTTTTTTAAAAAAATATATATTTTATTGATATTTTACAGAGAGAAAGGGAGAGAGATAGAGAGCTAGAAACTTCGATGAGAGAGAAACATCGACCAGCTGCCTCTTGCACATCCCCTAGCGGGGATGTGCCCACTACCAATGTACATGCCCTTGACCGGAATCAAACCCGGGACCATTCAGTCCAGAGACCAACGCTCTACCACTGAGCCAAACCGGTTTTGGCGAAGCTCTCAACTAAGTTTTCATTGCATTCTAATTTCCTGACATTTTGAGTGGCTTTGATATGTGCTAAAGGGATGCAAAAACAAACAAACAAACAAACAAACAAACAAACAAACCAAAGCACAGCACAAGGGAAAAGGATAAAGGCCCTTAGAATCTTAACCATGCAAAACATGACATCAAGTGCCAGGTGAATATTATCTAACTTAATGTCTTGTTGAAGGCAACCAATAATCAAGGAAGACCATGGAAGAGGCGAAACAATACAGGTTAGAGGTGCCCCTGATTTGGGTAGGACTGCCACAGAGCAGGCCTAGCTAGGTATTGGCACTGACTGGTGCTGCAGTTTCACTAGCGCAAGATGCATGAGTAGTTATAGTTGCAAGAGCGACCCCTCCTGGAACCGAGCTCCTCCTCCTTGCCTCCGGGGGAGCGTGGGGCGGGCTGTACGCAGGCGCCGGGAGCTGCGAAGGGAGCGCCCAGGCCCTTTCGCGCGCATGCGTGCAGAGCTGTGGAGGCGGAGGCTTCGTCGGCGACGGTACCGGAGGCTGAGAGCTGAACTGTGTGGGGCGCAAATGGGATCCGGCTGGTAGTCGGGTAGGCAGAGGTAGGACCGCCGCCTGGAGGGGACCAGGGGGTTGGAAGGCGGGAGCCCGTAGCCGGGGAGGGTCCTGAGCCTTTGCTAGGAGACCCTGGCCGATGATTGTACGTGTCGCAGCGGCTGCGCACAAAATGGCGGCGGGGCTGGAGGCGGCTGGGGGGACCCCCGGGATGCGGGGAGGGGAGCCTGGCCACCCACCCACCCCGTCGGCTCGCCTCTCGGCCCCGGAGGGCCGGCTCGGACACCCGCGCCAGGACCGTGCTTCGGAGAGAGCCGCCTGAGGCCGCTGCGCCGGCGGCGGGACGAGGAGCGGCCCCTGGGCGAGGCCGTGCGGCCCCTTCCCCGCGGGCCCGGGCCTGCCGCCGGAGCGCGCCGGCCTGACAGGCCTGACAGCCGCAGCGAGCGGGGCGAGCCCGGCCTCTGGGCCTGAAGAGAGGCCGTGAGCCCGGCCTCTGGGCCTGAAGAGAGGCGGTGAGCCCGGCCTCTGGGCCTGAAGACAGACGGCGGAGCTGGAGCGGGGCCCTTGGGCTCGCGACATTGTGCAAGAAGCGGGGAGGGAGAAGAGCGGGGCCGGGGTCGGGGCCGGGGCCGTGGGGGTCGGGGATGCGGGGGCCGGGGCCGAGGGGGTCGGGGCCGGGGATGGGACCGGGGCCGGGGCGGGGGGCGGGGATGGGACCGGGGCCGAGGGGGGTCGGCGAAAGGGAAATGGTGGGATCCGTCGGTGTGTCTTAGGCCTGCTTTGTGCGGGTTTGAAAGCAAATAAATTGTCACCCTCGGTGCGGGACACGGAGGGCGCGCAAATGGCTTCGATGTTTGTTTCCACATCTCCCTGGGAGCCTCCAATACCCTCCTTCCGTGTTTTATTTTGTGTAACCCCCTCCCCTGGGCCCTTCTGCTAAAGGGGGGTCAGGGGGTGGGATGTCAACCGCAGGCATGAATCTTGGAGGACGTTTGGATCTTACCTTTTGTTGTTTGAGGTAAATGCGAACGAAGGAGACCTCGAACCCCTACAAAATCTTGCGTTTGATTAGACAATGAAGGGCGGCATCGAGCTCATTTTTGTTAAGCTTAAATTTTGCTGCTTGGCAAGAATTCCTGTGGAGGGGGGGGGGATGCTGTTTTAATCTGAAGGAGTTCTGAAGAAAAATGTATTGACCAGAATCCGGCGATTTATATTGGTTCAAATTCTCTTGCTAAAGAGCTTTGGAATTGTGTATACACACACAAAAAAATGTGTTTTTTTTCTCTTTATTTAATGTAAAGTATTAATTTAGTTGAACACTGGTTCAAATTTGCCATTCAAATTGATCAACTGGAAGATTTTTAAAAGGGATTAATGAGGTTTATACAGAAGAAAACGCGTGATTTACATTATTTCAACATAGCTTTAAATTTGTTGATGTTTAGTTATTCAACACGTAGTGAGCTTACGTTGCATTTAAAAAAATTGACAGCATTTCATTACACTTTATTTTGTATTTTCATACGCTGTAATATGCCTTTGTGAATTCTTATATTGGCTTAGCATGGTAATACATTACACTAAGCTGGGCCATTTCCTCCTTGGTTGTTCATGTTCAAGCAAGTAAGGGTAAAGATAAAACAGCTGTAAGAAATCACAAAATTTCATACTCGTTTGTATTAACTACCCTGTTTCCCCGAAAATAAGACAGTGCCTTATATTAATTCTTGCTCCCCAAGATGCGCTAGGTCTTATTTTCAGGGGATGTCTTATTTTTCCATGAAGAAAAATATGGTACACATTTATTGTTAAGTGAAAATAAAGAAAATTTATTACCTGAATACGGTACGGTAGTACGGTAGTTGTCAACGCAGAGCAGACAAATTGTGAATCCTGCAGTATCAAGAATTTACTCATTTATTCAATGACAATCACGTCATCATCTGGAACATCATCATAACAATCCAATTCCTGAATTTCCTGGTGAATTTCTTGTGACTCCATTTCTTTCAGAATCAGTGGACAGAATTTCTCATGTTTAGCAATAGCACTGTCTTTATTTTTATTTTTTTAAAAAAATATATTGATATTTTACAGAGAGGAAGGGAGAGAGATAGAGAGCTAGAAATGTCGATGAGAGAGAAACATCGACCAGCTGCCTCTGCACACACCCCCACCGGCTCTGTGCCCGCAACCTGAATCGAACCCGGGACTTTTCAGTCCACAGACCAACGCTCTACCACTGAGCCAAACGGGTTTCGGCTATAGCACTGTCTTGAAATGAGTACTTCTTGTCAAGGTAGCCTGCTCCCAGTGCATTCGCAATGCAGCTGTCAGTGATTTTCTCCCATGAATTCTTCACCCACGTCACAACTTCTTGCAGTTTAGGTTTCACAAAGTTTCCACTGTGATTTCTCTCCATTTACACAGCAATGACATCAGGACTCTGCATAACGTCACTGGTTGCTAGACGCCAGGGGCGGCTCTAGCTACCAGTTTACGGTAAATTAATTTTCATTCTGAGACAGAACCTGGCGGCCTTATTTTCGGGGGATGCCTTATGTTTCACTCAGAAGGAAATCTGTAAGTAGGTCTTATTTTCGGGGAAACACGGTAGTTATTTATATCACATGTCTATTACTTTGAATATTGGTTATATTAATAGTTTTTCAATCTATTGCATGTCATCTTTCATTATGGAGACTGTATATGTCAGATGATTTGGTTTAAAAAAAATTCTTATGATTGGTGATTACTTTGTATTGTATGGCTGTCTTAAAAGATTTTTCTCTTCCGTGCTCTTAAGAAGGTGATCTCTGGAAATTTTGTTTTCCTGTAGTGAAAGAAAATGAGAGAAATAGTTTAGTGGAGAGATAATAGGCTTTGGAATCAGAAGATCTGGATTCGAATCCCTGTTTTCCCTCTTAATATATGTGTGAGATTGTGGGTAAGTTATTTTAGTCTTTCTGAATTTGTTTCCTTATCTGTAAAGTGGTGATTAATACTACCTACGTGGGATTGTTGTGAGGATTGAGACAGTGTGTGGAAAGCTGCTATTCCTGGCATATGGGAGCTGTTGAATAAACATCATCTGTTACTTTTATGACAGATTTTTAGCGTCTTCTGATACATAATTGCAACCTGTGGGTACTCCTTTTTAATTAAAAAGAAGGGGCGTAAGGAATTTAGGTTAAATTGATAAACTTTTGGAGCACTTAACAAATCATTGTAACCATTTATTTATGTGATTGCTATGTTCACCTTTGTATCTGTCCCAGTGTTCGGTCCATATTAGATGCTCACAATTGGAGTGAATGAACTCACTGGTAGTTGCAGAGGCAGGATAAGAACACAGGACAGACTATTGGAGTCCAAATTCTCCTTCTATAACTAAATGCATGTCTTTGAAAGTTTAGATAAATCTTTCCAAATTCTTAAAAAAGTGCTGTACATATTAAGACACAGTGCTTCCAGTGTGGGTGCCTGGTAACATAATTTGGGCTGTTTTGGGTAAAAATGAGCTATTGAGTGTTGAAATGTAGTTTAGACGTCCTCCAAAAACAGAAAGTAGTTATAGTTGTGGAATGCTGGTAAGCACCTCTTTGTGTCCAGCTTGACTGACTCTGTCATTGCTTCAGTTTTATTTACTGGGATCTAAATTTGTGGTTGAAAATTAAAATGGAAGGTTAATAGATATATGGAAAATAAAAAGAGAATAATGATAAGGAAGACAGTAAGGAAAGGTGAGGTGTTAGAAATAAAGCGCAGCTATAGAGATCGGTGGGGGTTTGGTTTCTCCTCCCACCCCCGCCTTCTTGAATTACTGACCTGTGGACAGACATTTTAGGGTTATTCCCTCACTCATCTCCAAAGTTTTGTTTTGAAAGAAAAGACTTGGGGAATATAGAAAGTTTTAAGGTACATATATTTTGCTATTTTCTTAGTGGTGAACTTGGGGTACCTACATTTTGGGTTATTTTTTAACTCTTGACCCACTTAAATACCAAAATATGTATACTGTTCCACTCTTGTTAAAGCTTTTATCTTTTTTTCTGCCTCATTTCTGCAATCTTCATTTTCTTAAACTTTAATTGCCCTATTGTCCCTGCTAATGAGCAAATATTTCCAACTTCCCTTTGTTTTGAATTTTTTTACTTAAAAATTTTTATTATGGAAAAATTCTAAACATACACTAAAGCATAGTACAATGGATTCACTACACGTATACCTATCATACAGCATTAAAAATTACAAACTAATAATGGTCGATCTTGTCTCTACTCTCCACCTTATTTTTTAAAGTAGATCCCATATTCATAAATATGTAGTTCAGATTTTTTTCCTAAATATTTGGAGAGAAAAAATGCTTAACACACCTAATATAAAAATTCCTTAATATTAGGTAATCAGTCTACTCAGATTTCCCAATGTGTCTCATATATCACACGTGTATATAAATGTATTTGTGTTTGCTACCATATTGGAAATTTCAAAAATTATCTGAGTCTTAAAAGGAACATTCCTACCTGCTTCTTAAATAAAGCATTTTGTTTACTGTCTAACATGTTTTGAGCACTTATGGTATAGCAGTAGGTATAGTTTTAATTATTCTTTACATTAACATTCTTGGATATTGTTTTTATTCTCATTTTTCACGAGATCAAACAGGCTTGGGTTAATTAATTTGCTTGGGGTGACATTTTTAGCAAGCAACAGAATTAAAACACTGAATCTAGGGTCTATGTTTTTAAAAAAATACTGTGCTACATTAGTGTTAAATTTTATTTATGGGAGTTAACCACTTTTGCATGAAGTCATTCAGTGGCACCCTCCTACAGGGCGGGTGCCTTCAGATCATTGGAAATTTCCCCCAAAATGAGATTATTATGAATTGCATAATGGGCTAACAGTCCCTAACAGTTAGGGAGTGAGATGATGCAGGAGGGAAAAAAGGTCCAGATCCAGACATTTGCTTAAGGTTTATGTTCTTTACCATATTGGAGGTTTTCTTTCTACTGCCATACTTGCTTATAGTCCAGTCCTTTTTGGTTTTGAGCTATATCATATATAACTGAGAAGTTAGATAGTCCCATGTTGGATTTAAAGCGTTGGGCCATTAACTATTTTTGAATGAAGTGAAGCCCTGGCTGACAGGAATTTCTTGTCGCTTTTCGCTCTTTTTCTTCCCTCTAGTGTGTCCTCCACACACACCTCCCCTCCCTCTGAACTATCTGAGAGAAGTTGCTTGCCTCCATTGTTCTCCTCTCTTCTAGTTTATTTTCTAAGAATATTTTCTTTCTTAGTTATAGTATTTCTCCGTAAATTTAACATTAATAAATTTTAATTTACCATATTCTGATTTTGTTAATTGACTCAATAATGTCCTTTATATCAGTTTCTGTTTTTGTTCTCTTGCCTACCGCCCACTCCCAGTACAGGATCATTCTAGGTTTAAATAATTGCCTTTAGTTGTCATGTCTCTTTAGTCTTCTTTACTTTGGAACATCTCCATAACCTTTCTTTATCTGTGAAATTGACATTTTTGAAGAATACAATCTACCTCTCTTATTTAATAGAACATTTCTCATTTTGGACGAAGTGTTTGATTTCTTCCCTCACCCCTACCTTCTTGAATTAACTGACATGTGGAAAGCCATTTTAGGCTTATGCAAATATTCTACTCTTCATCAAAATTTCACTCTGGATTTAATATGCACAGATGATTCTTATCTAAACCAGTCTTTATTATCATGGTTACAAAAGTGATGATTCTCCAACTAAGTAGTCTCTACAAATACATTGCTCTGTTGGTATGGAGTTAAGACCCCCTGCTTTTCTCAGTGGTTTATAAGGTTTATAATTTATTGCTATCCAGTTCTTTCTTACTCCTATTTTATATCTGTATATTTTGTCTTCCACAGTGAGAACCATGGCTCTCACCACTATCAAAACATTTACTTACTGCGCTAACTGGTTTGGCTCAGTGGATAGAGTTGGCTGGAGGACTGAAAGGCCCCAGGTTCGATTCTGGTCAAGGGCATGTACCTTGGTTGCTGGCAAATCCCAGTAGGGGGTGTGCAGGAGGCAGGTGATCAGTGTTTCTCTCTCCATGTTTCTAACTATCCCTCTCTTCCTCTCTGTAAAAAAATCAATAAAATGTATTTTTAAAAAACACATTTATTTACTCAGTCTTATATCTAGAGTAATTTCAGAATTATTTTATCTGTACAACTACAAAACAAAGCCACATCCCACCCCAAAAAAACTAAAAAAGGTAAGAATTTGTTTGTAGCTTTCCCCTTTCTCCTAGCTACCCTAAAATTTAGAGTATATAAATCAAATATAGGTTTTGTAACACTTGCATTAGGTTTCTGAAAAATGTGTTTATTGACTTTAGAGAGGAAGAGATAGAAATATCGGTTGGCTCCTTCACCACCTTTACTGGGGATCAAGTCCCAAACCTAGGCATGTGCCATGACCTGGAATCAAACAGGTGACCTCTTGGTGCATGGCCACAACTGAGTCACACTGGCCAGGCACTTTAGTTTTCTTTTTCCCCTTCAGTGAGTTAAATGATTGAATTACTATGCTTTTAATTTTAGATTTTCCCTCTTTCCCATTCTTGTTTTAAGTTTAAAAAAATGTAGATTGTTAACATACTTTTAAAATTCAAAACAGTGTAATAAGATGTACTATGAAATATTCCCCCTTTTTCAAAAGCCTTTCAGTTACCTCTACAGATAACCAGCTTTATTGTTTTCTGTTATCCTACCTATGTCTGTGTTTTTTTTGTGACCATGAACAGATATGTGTTTTCTTATTTCCATTTCTTATACAAAAAGTACCATACTAAATATGTTCTTTCGTACTCTGTAAGGAGTTTGAGACATTTGGCAGTTTATCCATAATTAAAGGTTTTGGAAACTTACTTTAGGAAATTGGGACATGTTTGGATTGTGCATTTCAGGAACGAAGTGAATGCCCGAACGGGAGGCACCGCAGGCGTGCAGTCAGGCTTCCGGAGCTGTTGGCCCTGGGCAGTGGATGTCTTCACAGTGTGTTTATCTCTTGGTCCTGTTACCTGTGTTGCATTGAGTACATGTTGTTTCAGTTTTATGCTTTCTCACTAAAATAGTAAATACGCTGTCAACAACATTTTGAGTTTTATCAGCATCCATCACTTCCCATTTTTGATTTTTAAAAAAATTGCAGGAAAGATCTCTTTTTCTTTTTCTTTTTTTCTTAATCTTCACCCCAGGATGTTTTTCTACTGATTTTTAGAGAGAGTGGAAAAGAGAGGGAAAGACAGAGAGAAAATATCAATGAGAGAGAAACATCAATTGGTTGCCTCCTGCACGAGCCCTGACCAGGGCCTACGCCAGGGAGAAGTCTGCAACTGAGGAATCGAACCCAAGATCCTTTGGTCCACAGGCTGATGCTTTATCCACCGAGCCAAACTTTCTAGGGTCAAAGATTTCTTTATTCAAAATTGCATCCAGTGGTTTCTTTGTTGAGGGTAGCAAAGTTAGCAGGGCCAGTGCACATCTGTCATTAGTGATGTCTTGATGAACAACATTGTCGGAAACTCTTCCGGGATTAGAAATGATATGGTGTTGCCAAGTGGTCAGCAAACCTCGACTCTTTGGCCCCTTGAGTGTGGCTCTTCCACAAAATACCACGTGCGGGCTTGCACACAGAGTGTGATTGATACTTCGTGATCCATGCACGGAAGTCGGTTTTCGGTTCTCAAAGGAAATTTCAATCGTTGTACTGTTGATATTTGTCTCTGTTGACTAATGAGTTTGCCCACCACTGGTGTAGCATAAGAAGGTGTTTGATGATTGTGTATTAGTAGATTACTGTCTGAAAATGTTACTAAATACAAAGGAAATAAAACATGCTAGAAAAACATACTTAAAAGTCTGACATTGGGAAGGAGTCTTGGGATAAAGGTTAGGAGAAGTGCTGGCTTAAAGTACAGGAGGATTAAAGAAACTTATTTTCAGAGAGGAGGTTGGTGAAGGATACCTGTTGAATGTGACATTTGCAGTGTAATGGATTTTCCACAATATTCATGCAAAGAGAGAAATTTTCGGATCTTTAGCTAGCAGGTCCTGGTATCAGAATGCTTAATAAATAGCTATGGCTGACCAGGCCTCTAATTTGTCTTACCGAGAGATGGGAGAGGTCTCTTTGGGGAGCTAGGACTGTTAATTTTGACCTCATTATATTAGATTTCACAATGGACTAACAATATGGGGAATCTGGTATGATCTTTTTAAGGCTCCTAAAGGCAAACAAGCCAAACCTCTGCTTATTGATAGTTGAAATTCCTTAGTTAGCAAAAGGCCTTTTAACTCTTCTCTTGGTATATATTTTAGAACTCAGTCTTTTCAGGACTGATTTCAGAGACTACACACTGGCACAGATATGCCAGTTGTTAAAATATTGAAATAATTTTGCCATGATTTGTAAATAGTTGTTACCCCAAAGGTGGACTTCTACTTTTCTCACATTAGTACTTCCTTCCTGAGGATGGTCCTACTGTCACCTCATGAACAGCAACTAAAAACTGAAGGGCAGTGGATGAAAAAGGGGCTCAAATTGCTGTTGATTATTCATTGCTTGTGCTTTGCTAGTTACTGAATATTCCAAATATCACTCCTGGGTATATACATATGTAGGAAAACTCAAGATTGAGAAGTGCAAAATGAAAAACGATTTTGGTAAACAGAGCACATCAGACTCTTAAATATGCAATAGTTATTGTGCCCCTCTGAGAAGGGTTGCAAAAGAATGGATTCACACTCTTGACCATAGAACTCTTTTGTAGAGGACCTACAATTTTACAGGACACTGTTTTTTGTTTTTTGTTTTAATACATTCTATTGATTTTTTAACCGAGAGGAAGGGAGAGGGATAGAGAGTTAGAAACATCGATGAGAGAGAAACATCAATTAGCTGCCTCTTGCACCCCCCCCCCCCCCCCCGGGGATGGGTCCACAACCAAGGTACATGCCCTTGACCGGAATCGAACCTGGGACCCTTCAGTCCACAGGCCGATGCTCTGTTCACTGAGCCAAACCAGCCTCGGCAGGACACTGGTTTCTGCAGAATACACCATATGACGGGCTGCTCTCTTGCAATCTATTAATGTATATTTACATCAGTGTTAAGACGGTGCTGGGAATATTAACGTATATTGGTAGGTTTTTTATTGTTAAGAACTTAAAATGTGGGTATTTCTAATGATACATACTCATAATTCTATGTGGTAGTTAGATAACTATTGATATCTGTTCATTTTTGTTTTATTATTGGGGAGAAATGGTATTTGGAAAAGTTTGTGCATCTACAGTAGTGAAAGGAATCTTCACCAATTCAGGAATAGTGCAGAAAGAGTAGATGACAAACTGCTTGCATAAGTGATTATTTTTAAGGACTAGGTCAATACAGAGTTGATCTTGGAAGTATTTTTATTTTGTAGAAGGTAGGTACAGTTTCATATGATTTATGATTGTTTAAAAAGACCTGGAATTTGTGGTAAATGAACCACAAATTATTTACAGAAAATTTGGATATCATTGTTTAGTAACTAGTGTCTGCTGCTTTCACCTAGTGAATTAGAAGCCTGCATAATGCTTATTGTATTTTTTTGTTTATTATAGTTTTAAAATAGACTGTGTCAAGTATGAGGACTTTGGATATGGCAATTCAAATAGTTTAACAAATATTTTAGGGTATTTCAAGTAGGAATAGAGTTATATCCTTGGGAGATAAGGCAACAGTGAGCACGCCTTCAGTTGAGACTAGGTTGTTGAAAAAGACTGCATTCATATGAACACAAAAACAAGAATAGTAAAAGATTCGATTCCCAAAATGGTATAAGCAATAAAGTTTGTTGGAAGACTCACTCTGAACCTTGGTGGTCAAGGAAGGTTTAATGGAGACTGACCTTAAAGAATGAGTAGAATCAAATAAATCAGGTCAAGGCAAAGTTGTTTTCTTCATGTGTTTTGATTGGAAGAGAAGAAGGGAGGTAAGAAGACAGTAATAGGAGCAATGGCCTAGTTGGAATAAGTGTTAGTAAAATTAGGAGGGTAGAAATTGACTAGGTTGATAATACTTTCCACATAAAACTAAGACATAAAGGGAATGAGATTTTCTTGGATTTTTGTAATAGAAAGTGATGTGGCAAGAATGCCCTTTTAAAAAATTAAATGTAGTGGCAGCCTGCGAGATAGTTAGAAGGAAGATTGTTATCAGATAAAGTCTATATCTCAGCTGTATCTTCATTTCATTAACATTATATATGTTTCCCACCCTGCATTTCTTTTGGGTATCCAAGTGGGATTTGATAGAAATAGGCATGGTCTGTGTTTTTGTTTAAAAGGGCCAGCAAGTCCTTTGACTGCTGACCTTGGTCCTGAATGATCTCTGAAGTGTAATTTCTCTGAGAAGTAGGCTGGAGTGCGTTGTGCTGCCTTCCGAAGGGTTGGGCCACAACCAGTTTTCACTAATACAATGCCTGGGAATTGCAAGATATTCTTGCTCACATCTATTTATAGATTATGAGGTCAAAATACTTGGAATGCAAATCTTGGCCTGCCCACTTATCTATGTAGACAGATCATGAGAATTCTTGCTTCATATTACATAGTGTTTTACAAAGTATACTTTAAAAAGATACAAGCTTGTAAGAACATGTAATAAATTACTTCAAAATGCAATGGGTATTTAATTTTATAGTGTGCCTTTAATGTTTATGTAAAATGTTTTTTGTACTTTTTCAATAGACACTTAACCTGGCCACTGGTTAAAGCTAGCAATAAAATGACTGATCCCCAATGTGTTAACTTCTCTGTGCCTGAGTATCCTCATAAAAGTGTGCATATTTCAGGGGTTGTTGTGAGAAATGAATCAGTCTGTGTAAAGTACATGTACATTATAACATTATAGTTAATCATTGTCCACATATACAGGAGTAGGCAAAAAACTAGGTTTATAGATGTAATACACATAAATGACATAATAATAATAATACAACAATAAACTGTTTTATGCACTCACAATTTGCCCACCCTGTATTTGTCTTGACACTCATTCTGGAGGGGATCCAAGAGAAAAATGATTGGTTTTGTTGCATATTTGTCTGTATGTTATAATCAAATACATTGTTTTGCACACTGTTTTGTCAAACTGTAGTCAAGTTATTGGTGACAAATTTACATCTTAATAGAAACACCTTAAGCATAGTCTAATTGCTATATGGAATTTAATTAGATGTGGTTCCAAGGAAGCTGTGTGTTGTAAAATTTTAGGTTTACAGTTCCTACTTTTATTGCTTGTACATCTGATAACATAAATATTGAGTGTGTGTGCATTTCTAAGTATTTTAATGCTTTCATCTTTTTCCCAGTATTAACGCATGAAATAATCCTATTTTTCAAGACTATTTAGGAGTTGTAATTATCGCTCAGCACCTAGGACAGCACCCAATTGTAACACTATGCATGAACCTGTGGCTTGCTATTTGTTTGGGTTTGCGTTCTGCATTTGGGAAGAAAAGAAGATCAAGTTTTTGGGAAAGTTTAAAATCCTCGTAAGCACTTAATCTCAACATGTATGAAATGCAAAATCCTTTCATGGCTTTGTTTCAAAATGTTTTACACTGGCTGTAGACCCACTTCATGAAGTAGTTTGAGTTAAAATGATCTAATATTTGTGTTTTAACTTTCAGCTTTGTGTTATTCTTGGAAAATTTCGCACCACTTGTGAATTCCTTGAACCTGGGCATTGCAAACCCACTTCTGTTGGGCCCATCTCCTTTGCACTTTGCTCAGATTAAGACTCAGTTGGCGCTTCAGCAGCTGAATGCCATTGCCTCACATAGTTCAACACCACCTTATGCTTTATTAAATCAGACTTTCTCAAAAATAGCCATGTCGAGACCCAGGTTTAATCCTCGAGGAACCTTTCCATTTCCGAGGCCACGACCACCTATCCCTCCTGGGATGAGGCCTCCAGGACCATTTATGAGGCCTGGACCTATGGGTCTTCCAAGATTTTACCCAGCAGGGAGAGCTCGTGGAATTCCACCTCGATTTGCTGGCCATGAACCTTATCAGAACATGGGACCACAGAGAATGAATGTTCAGGTAACTCAGCACCGAACTGATCCAAGATTGACCAAAGAGAAATTGGATTTTCATGAAGCACAACAAAAGAAAGAGCAACCTCCTGGTAACCGGTGGGATGAGGAGTCTCAGATACCTGCCTCAGTGGGAGTGAAGCAGAGTCCTATAACACAGGTTACAGAGCAGAGTCCTAAAGTGCAGAGCCGCTATACAAAAGAGAGTGCCTCAAGTATCTTAGCAAGCTTTGGATTATCTAATGAAGATTTAGAAGAACTCAGCCGCTATCCTGATGAGCAACTAACTCCTGAAAATATGCCATTAATTCTGAGGGATATAAGAATGCGAAAAATGGGGCGCCGATTACCTAACTTACCTTCTCAGAGCAGAAATAAAGAAACACTTGGTAGTGAGGCAGTTTCAAGTAATGTGATTGATTATGGGCATGCAAGCAAATATGGCTATACCGAAGATCCACTTGAAGTACGTATTTATGATCCTGAAATTCCAACTGATGAGGTCAAGAATGATTTTCGGTCACAGCAGAGCATTTCTGCATCTGTTCCTGCACCAAATGTGCTTTGTAATTCTATGTTTCCTGTTGAAGATGTGTTTCGACAGATGGACTTCCCCAGTGAGTCCTCCAATAACCAGTCCTTTTTCCCAGTTGAGAGGGGAACTAAAATGCCAGGCTTACACATTTCAGGAAGACAGCCAGTCCTTGAACCTGTAAAATGTGTCAGCCAGCCCATTAGCCAAACAGTTAACCAGGCAATGAGTCGGTCTCTGATTCCTCCATCTATGAACCAGCAACCTTTTTCATCGGAATTAATTTCAGCTGCAAGCCAGCAGGAGCGGATCCCACGTGAGCCTGTGATGAATTCACCTAATGTCCACAGACCAGGAGGAAATAAAAAGAATTATCAGTCGGAGGCTGACCTCCCCATTCGGTCTCCCTTTGGGATTGTGAAAGCGTCCTGGCTCCCCAAGTTTTCCCGTGGTGATGTCCAAAATATGAAGAGACTCCCAACTCCTTCTATGATGAATGACTATTATGCAGCATCTCCAAGAATATTTCCACATTTCTGTTCTCTCTGTAACGTAGAATGTAGTCATTTGAAGGTGAGTGTTTTTAAACATCACTGTATGATGATACACAGCGCCTAAGTTTCTGCTATTGTCAAGTATATTGGTGTTAACTAGGCATTAAAGAAATGGCAGGTGTTGATAGCAACATCAACACTTAGTTGTAATCTGAGTATTCCTGGCCTAAGTACTGAGTTGAGTGTTAGGCTTTCTGTATTCCTGTGACTGGGCACACCGCATGGTTCATCCATTTATTTTGAACTGCTGATTAGTTATCCCAGAAATTTATGCAGCATAAAACTTATACAACATAAACTGTATTCTTATAAACCAATGTTACATGACTCACTTTAAGTAGAGAATCTGTTAGTATAAAAATAAAAGTTGGAATAAAACATTTGTACTATACAATTGAAGAGACAGTATATTGTAGTCTCATGTATCTACGTGTCTTGGGCTAAAGACAGTTAATGTCAATTTAATCATTATTGACTATCTGGACTAGGATTTTTAGTGTTTCATGAGAAGGAGCTTCCTAAAGTAACTTAATCATAGCAAAAACTGAGTCGACAAGTTATTTGGAGACCAATTGTGAGTTCAGCAAATAGAGTGTAAAATGATAAAAATTTAGAGAAAAGTATCTTAAAAATAAAGAAGCCTTCAGTATCTTCATATTTAGTACAGTTAGAAGGAAGCATTTTATAGAGGTGCTGAGGAGTAATGTAGAATATACTGTTAGTAATCATTGTTAGATTTGAGTAGGAATTTCCAAGTATGTTTTATTTACTTATATATATATTTGTAAACCACTGTTTCTTCCATTTACTGATGTGATTTGTAAATTTATATCAGAAATGGCCAAGAAGAAATGTACTTATGGTAATAAGCATTGATTCAAGGTCATAGCATTGTATACTTTGAATAGACTTAAAAATCTATAGCTATTCTCTTATTTTTCCTCCTTCCAATGCTGCCCTCTTATTGTCTATTGTCCACTCATCAGATTTCAGGCAACAAGAATCTGATACCTAGAGATGATGCTTTTATTATAAGGTTTAACTCCAGCAAAGGAAAGTAGCATTCTACCTCATTTTAGCCAGATTTGCTGAGTTCTAATAAAATAATAGTTGCCTGATCCTGCCAAAGAGGATAGCCAAGTCTTGAAAAGTCTCAGAATAATTTATAACACTTAGTTATAATCTGTAAGTACTCCTGGCCTAAATACTGAATTGAGTGTGAGGCTTTCTGTATTCCATTTATTTTGAATTTTCAGTCTTGATGAATCCAACGAAAGTACCTTAAAATAAAGATCTTAAAAGCTTTCATTTTTATTCCTTAAACTAGAAAAGGTAGTTTATAAAATCTCACTATCTCCTAATGACTCACCTCAGGAATTAAAAAATAATATAGGACAACAAATGATTTGGTGATTTTTTTTTAATGTTGTTTGGATTGGCTTAAGGGAGAGACACTTCATATTTTTATCTTGGTTTCAGGCTTATATCAATTCAGATCAGCATTATCTAATTTCCTATTATGTATTTAGCACTAGGTAACTAAAAAGAAGTATGAATATACTTTAACATCAAGAAACTTGTATGGTTTAGTTAAATAAGACTAATGAGTGATGGTGACTGGCTGCGCTAAGTCTTTCCTCACTTCAGTGATCTGGGACGGAGGACTTCGTGGAATAGGTTGAAGATGGGTCCTGAGTGAATAGGCTTCAGTGTACCTGACGGAAGGGGAATTACATTTTAGATGAGAGCAACAAATAAAAAAGTACAACGTGATTTGAAAAGCTGGCCTAAGAAGTTTAGACTTAGGGTAAGAGGCATTAGGAAGCTAATTAAGGTTCTTAATATGTGACATGTAAAAAGTGTATTTTAGGGAGATAAATCTGTTTGACCTGTGCAGTGTAAATGGGAATGAGAAGAGAGGGAGCAGGGCACTAATTTGAGGCTTCCCTAGTGAAAGCCTGGATTAATATAATAAAAGTAAAATTTAAAGTGGAAAAGAAATCATTTGGTGAACACCAGAGTTCACGGAGATTGATTGCTATTTGAAACAAATACCTTGTAAAAGTCAAAACAGCACAATCTAATCAATGAATGTTTCACTACTAGATGACTAAGTGATAGGAATTTGTGAACAGCCATGGACTTGTACAAACTACTTCTCTTGTTTCTGTAATATATTTTATTGCCTTGTATGAGTGCATATATATGACATTACAAATATGTGGCAAATATTAATTACCAATAGCAAATATTTTCTTGCTAACTGACATCTGGCAAGATGCTCCCCACCTCTGGAGTCTTTAAAAATGTAGCCTGAAAAAGGCAACTATATAACATGAAATGAATTTCTATTTCTAAATTGGGGTTTAGCTGTTGGAGGAGGAGCTGTCCTGAGTTTAGAAGGTTTGTTTGTTTTACTATCCTTGGTTCCAAAGGCTGTGTTTGGTTTAAAAGCTGCCTTTCTGACCGAAATAATTCAGTTGAGAAAGCACTTACTGACAAGAGACTTTTGAGGTAGCTGGAGGATAGTGAGTGAGCCCTGAACTGGTAGATATTTTCTGTTTTATTCTGGGCCCTCTCAACTCGATAGTCCTTGTAGCATGTCCTGCTTCATTAGATAATCCTCCCTCTTGGAGAGGCAGTACTGCTTTGGGACCTTCTTTTAATCTTCATACAGTTACTAGAATTCTCAAAATGGTGGCGTAGATAGATTTACTGAGCTTAAAGCAAGTAATGTAAGCAAGTGAGTGGACCTATTAAAAACAACAGCAGAGACTGGGGTATGTGTATATGTGTGTATAGAACTGGAGAGAATATGCTTTAAGTAGAGCAGCTATTAACATCAGCTGATAATTGCTATATAGAATACATGTCCAATATTATGTCCTTATTTATTTATTTACTTATTTATTTATGAAAACCTGGGAATCTAGATTTGGGGGTAAAACTCTGGATTTTTAAATGTCGGCAACTTATTCATATAAACCACTTGTTAGTCCAAATAAATCATGCCCAATCCACTACTGCCAGTGTGTCTGTTTGATGTAAACAGTGTCCAGTTACTGTCAAAAACATGGGTTTAGCAGTTTTAGAGACTTGATAATTGCCAATCCCTACAAGCTTTCTACTTATAGAAAGGATATATAAACACAGGGAAAGATGTGCAAACATTTCTTTTTTGGAATGCACAATTGGTTCCATGGCTTAATGAAATAGTTTAAGGATTGTCATACACTGCTGTTGAGTATTGTAACTAGCATTCACTTATTTTCAGATAGTTCTTGACAAGGCAGATTTTATAAATAGTATCAACTGTGATTTTAACTGGAAATTTCTAGTTCATAAAGTGTTTTTGAAATGGAAAAAAACTTTTCTCAAGGAAAGTTTTCAAATACAGAACTGTTTAGTAAGTTTTCTGCCTATCCAAATGCTGAAAAAAACAATAAAACACTAAATTATATACATGTTATTTTTAACTGTCACTTGGAGGACTGCATCTTTGAAAACTGCATCACTTTTTTTTTTTTTTTTTTTTTAAATCAGATGTATCTTCCAGGAGCTATTTATGGGTACAGAATGTAATTTTAGGGCAGATTTGTAAAGGAAGTAATGTATAAGAAAGCATTTTGTTGATTGTAAAGCTCTATGTGTAAGAGATACTGTGTCTTTGAAATGGTGTTACTTTCCCTTAAATCTGAAAAATAAATTAGATTTGATCATCATCTCTTCATATTTTTACTAATCTTATTCTTTGCCAATATAGTTTGGAATGGTACTGGCCTATGAGGTATGATTTTTTTTTTATTGTTAATATTATTAGCTTGAATTTTAGAGGTAAAAGTCACCCTATGTTTTGAAGATGCCATTTCAGATACCATTTTATTGATAGGGTTTTTGGTGTTTTCTGGTGTGTTGTTTTTTTTAAATCTGAGATGAATTATTTCTGGTCCATGCTTTTATTTTCTCCAAGCTTATATATTTTATTTCAAAATGAGTATCTATCTGTAACTAAATTTATTTAATTGGGTGTGTGTGTTTGGGAGGGGGTTATGTAGTATCAACCCAGAAAGCCTAATTCATAATTCAACATGAGAAATATTCTAATTTCAACACTTTTCTTTTTTATGATAGGATTGGATTCAGCATCAAAATACATCTACTCATATTGAGAGCTGCCGACAGTTACGTCAACAGTAAGAACAGTTTTTTCTTTTTTACAGGTAGCAAATTTATAAAAGTAGTTAATGCTCAGATATAACTTTTAATACTTTTCTTGTGGTATTTTGGAGAACAATATTTTTTAGAAAGCTATTGCCTATTTGAAACGTTCATTTTATAGAAGTGTATTTAATTTTCCCCCCAAAAGGAATTCAGTATGATCATTTCTTCTGACTTCTTCCTAATTTAATCTCAGTTGTATGTTTTAATATCATTGGTTCATTCCTTGCTGTCTTGTGTTTCTTGTAAAGGAACCTTAAGTAGATAGTCATCCATTCTCCTATCTACCCACCTCCCTGTTCCAAATATAAACCACGATGAATAACTAAAAACTACACATGCCAAATACCAGTATTTAATTTCAGGTCTAAAGCTTTACTCTGGCTTAGAACCTGTTTTCAGAATAAACCTTAAATAGGAGATGAATATGCTAGATATGTTGGTTCCTCAAATTTATTTAAAAAAGCTCTTTATTATTATTATTATTATTATTATTATTATTAATTATTTCAGTGAGGAAGGGGGAGGTAGAGATAGAAACATCAGTGATGAAAGAGAATCATTGATTTGCTTCCCCCTGCATGCATCCAACTGGGGGCATGTATCTTGACCGGAAATTGAACCATGACCTTGGTCATAGGTCGATACTCAACTGCTGAGCCATACCAGCTGAGCTCAAATTGTTTTTTTAATTCTTCCACCTTTTCCTTCTTTAAGACAGGGTACCTGTTCAGTTGAAAAGTGTGATTTTAACAGTATTCTCTTATGTCCCTAGGAGTAAGATAAAATTAAATGTTTCCCCTAGCATCATTAAACATACTGATACAGTTAGATGTCAAGTTCCTTATCACTACATTTGCTATAACATGTTCTTGGTCAAATAGATATGTGGCAGCTGTTGTTTTGTGGGTTTTGTTGTTGTTGTTCTTTATGAAAACATCACTTTTTTTTTTTTTACATTATTTAGGACTCTATTTGTAAGTGATGAATCTTAACTCAAAGTAGTTTTTACTAGTAAAGTATGATAATTTAATATCTCATTTAACTGGGAAGCTTAAAGAGTGTTTCTGGTCTCAAAGCAGCTGAATTGGATGCTTAACAAAAATCAAAGTGTGGGAAATATTTTGGTTTCTTGGCAGTTTTCTTTTGCTTTGGCCTTATGAGATCTCAGGCACTCTTTTCTTCACAGAGCAAAGTGACCCCCAGGTTCTGGACGTAAGTGATCTCTATAGCTTGCAAATTCCAGGAGTTTGCAAAAAACACACAAAACACCTCTTTCCTCATAACTGCTGCAGCAGTCTTTGGTTTTATTCCTTTGGTCTACTCTGGGTTAGTTCTCCATCTCTCAACCAATTATAATGATAGTGGGAGCAGAGTATTCTAACTCAGTTATTGTCATACCTACTTCTGGTTGTGTATGATAGAAGCCCTACTTGAATCATAAAGACTAAGAATGGAGGTTGTAGTTGTTTCCTTATGTAGATGCTGTGTAGAAAGACATAGGTTATCATATAGTTGTAATTGTTACCCGATGGACTTCATTGCCACTGTAAATGGAAAATCTCTAAGCCACAAATTTTCCCATAGATACCCAGTGTGGTGTCTAATTTTTATGAAGGTGAGAGAATTAGGTGGGAATGAGTTATTTCCTCAGGGATTTAGGTAGGAATGGTTTACTTGCTGTAGATAGGCATTAATGGCAGTAACAGGTTTCTAGTTACATATGCTGTCGGTACATTATCAGAACAAATGGCATGGATTTATAAAGCCTTTTCTGCAGATATGACTATTTTTCCATGCACATATTTTGTTTGTTTATAATCCTAACCCGAGGATATTTTTTTCATTGATTTTTCAGACAGTGGAAGGGAGGGAGGAGGGGGGAGAGAGAGAGAAACATCGACTAGAGACACATCTATCGGCCTTGTGCATGTGCCCTGATCTCAGCTGGGGATGGAACTCCCAACTGAGGTACGAGCCCTTGACTGTGAATCGAACCCCAGACCCTTTGGTCCGTGAGTCGATGCTCTACCACTGATCCAAACCAGCCAGGGCCGTGCACATATATTATTAAAACATGTTTTCCATGCCTGCCTCTTTAATACTCTATCCTATATTTTTACCTTTTTTCGAGTTATGTGTTCTTAAATAATTCCTTCATGGCTTTCTTTCCACTGCAAAATATTAACAGATAAATTAAATTTGATTAGGCATTTGAGATCCTTCCATGGCCAAATAGTAGATGGTACTCTATTCTTTGTGTTTGTGTATTTTTTTTAAGCTATATTGTGTTTATATACTTTCATCTATTTAGTCATTCTTCATCTCATGTATATTTAGGTTCTTACTCTTTCCTTATCTCTGTGTCTTTATTGCGTCTTTTTGGACACAATATTTGCACTGTTGCCTTGAGAAAAGATACAGTGCATCATAGTTTTAATATTAAAAATAAATAATAATAGCTTTTTGCTTATTATTTGCTGAGCATTTTTCTGAGTGGATTATAATTTATTTACACCTCAAAGCAACCTTGTGAGATAGATGTATAATGATTATTTGTGATTTTACCAGTGAGGAAATTGAGGCACAGGGAAGTAAATTTCATAATCACACAACAAATAATTGGTACAACTAGTTTGTTTAGGCCATGGATCTTTGCTGCCTCCTGCCCCCCCCCCCCAACATTTTATTATGAAAAAATTTCTAAGCTGCAACAAATTGGAGTCAATAAACATATATTCTTTATCTTTATTTACCAATTATTAAACTTTGCCATATCTAACTTATATTATTGTATATATCTTTTTGAACTATTTGACAATTCACTGATCAATTCAGCATCTGTCTTCTAGCTGTTTCTCATGCCTTTTATAACTATTCTTGCCTCTCTACTCCTCCACCCATCCACACTCTCAATTCAGTATTCAAATTAAAATTTGTGCATTTCAGTCTCTTAGTTTAGAATACTCCACACTGTGGTCTTACTTTTTGGTGATATTTTCATGATGTTGACTTCTTTTGAAACACCCAAGAAAATTTGATTGTGGCATTTACTACATTCTGTACTTTCTTCTGTTTCCTCATTGTTAAATTCACATTGAACATTTTGCTCACAAGTTTCATGTGTATGCTTAATATATCATCACATTGACACAGATAATGTCAGTTACTTAGGTTCATGTTCTTAGCCATTATATTATACAGCATATGTAAAGAGTATTATGCCTCTGAAACACATTTTAAACTAGATAGGAAATACATAGACAGCCCAAACTCTACTTGCAGAATAGTTTATTATGCTTTATCTTTCTGATCTACGCAGCAGAGATAAGATCATGCATTCTAGCAGTCAGCCTAGTGAAGAACTAAACATTATTTACCAACTCTTGAATAATAGGGTTCTAGCTTAATGAAAACATAAACTGGGGAGCTCTAGAAATCCAGTAATTTGCATGTGTCGACAACCAGCTATAATTTCCAGCATTATACATACAAGATAGCTAAGACTTAAACATGTTAAGTCACTAGCTTTCAGATACACAGCCATTAAATAGCAGCACCTACACTTAGATCCAACTTTGTTTTATTCCAAAGATGTTATATTAAAACACAAAATTTGAAATGGATCTTTTTAGGTAATGAAAGTTTTAAAAAGTGTAGGAGTAGAGGAGCCGAAACCGGTTTGGCTCAGCGGTAGAGCATCGGTCTGCGGACTGAAGGATCCCGGGTTTGATTCCGGTCAGGGGCATGTACATTGGTTGCGGGCACATCCCCAGTAGGGGGTGTGCAAGAGGCAGCTTGTCCATGTTTCTCTCTCATCGACGTTTCTAGTTCTCTCTCTCTCTCTCTCTCTCTCTCTCTCTCTCTCTCTCTCTCTCTCTCCCCCTTCCTCTCTGTAAAATTTCAATAAAATATATTAAAAAAATAATAAAATAAAAAATAAAAAGTGTAGGAGTAGAGGAAACAAAAGTATCCATATTTTGAAAGTTGTTGATGCTAGGTGATGAACACATTGAATTTAAAATTAACTTTGTTTTTGTCTTCATAATTTGTACTTCAAAGCAAGAAGAAGGGAGCAAAAGCTTTCTCAGAAGTCTGCTTTGTACCTATGTCTCATTGGTTAGAATCTACCACTGGATATCTCTTAAGGAAACTGAGAAAACAAATATTTAGCTTTGTTAGCCTGTGTAGTAGAGGAAGGCCAAGTAAAAAGGAGTTGAGAATAGCTGTCAGGTTAATCTGCTAACAATAAATAAAAACGACTTTAGCCCTGGCCAGTGTGGTGGGCTTGATTCCTGGTAGGGAGCATGCAGGAGACAGCCAATCGATGTTCCTCTCTCTTCTCCCTCTCCCTTCCTCTCTTTTTAAAATTAATAAAAATACATATTTAAAAACAATAACAACAACAAAAACACCTGCTTTACATTTACTAACTTCATTTTCTTGCCAGGTGACTGCTGAGTGCTGCTGCTTCCATTTCCTTATCTGGCTCTTTATTTTGATTACTGAAATTATATTCTTGAATATTGGTGCTTTCTGATGGCTTGTTTTAATTACCACTTCCAATGAACCTTTAGAGTCTACATTCTCTAGAAGAGTTAAGGAAGAAAATGTCTTTTTCTTAATCTTCTACGATGTTACTGTTCTACTTTTCCTTTCTTCTAATACCCCTTAATCTCTTAAGTTCTCAACCCTCTTTTTTCCTACAGATCCCTCCCATTCTTTGTTAGTTTCTCACTCTTGGTACTATGGCATAGCTTCTACATGCCTGACTTCTAAGTATCTCAACTCTCATCCTTTCCCCCCTGCCCCCAACATTCCAGATATTTGTTTCTGATTATTCTGAAAACATTCCTATATTCTCTTCACTTTAGACATGTATTTATTTATATGTACCCTCTTTGCCTGATTTCAAGGACCTTCAAAGTTGGTCTCTGAGGTATCTTTCCAGGTTTTTCCCTTTCATAATTCCTTTTTGTCATTCCATGCTTCAGCCAGATTAGTTTATCTCTCTGAGGACCACTTAGTGCAATGTAGAATAGTGTCTCCTGGAATTCTGCAAAGTATGTGAAGTGTCTTCCCTCTTTTAACCCCTACATGAGCTTGTATATTAATGTCTTCTATGCCTCTATTATGTGTACTCCTTGTTCAACTTTTAAATTTTTTGAAGTCTTTATAAAGTATGGCGTTTCTGTTTATTTTCTGAATTGTCTACTAGCATAATACTTGATTAGATTAGACCAACAATTTTCAACCTTTTTCATCTCATGGCACACACAAACTAATTACTAAAATTCTGCAGCACACCGAAAAAATATATCATTTTTGGCCAGTCTGACCCCCCCCCCCAAAAAAAAAATACACACACACACACACACACACACACACACACAGACACACACACACACCATATTTTTCGCACCATAAGACGCACCCGACCATAAGACGCACCTGGTTTTTAGAGGAGAAAAATAGGAAAAAAAATATTCTGAACCAAATAGTGTAATAAAATATTTAATAAAGTATAACAGAATAATATTTGAACCATATCAACTGAACAGCAGTCAACAGTGGCATTGAGAACCATTATCACTGTCATTAACACATAAAGACAAAGGTTTGAGTACTCTAGTCTTCTGAAAACCCCAAGAACTCTTCTTCGCTAGAGTCATAATTCATGAAGCTCATTTGGTAGGACATTTTACCTCAGAAGCCGATGACTGGAGTGAGGGGCATGCGCACTGCTGTGTACTGTAACACCGCCTACTACATGCTATCCTCCAATAGCATACGGCGGTGACACGGTACAGCAGCATCGCGCCTTCCTGCACACATCGGCTTCCGTAAAGAAGGTGAGGGAGGACCCGCTGCCACTCTGCCAGTATCTCAGTGGACTACTGAGAAGCCTGGATACGGGGCGGGGGAGGGATGATGCAGTCCCCAGGGACACGGAAGGTCCCCGGGGGACCCGCTGCCGCTCTGCAACTCAGACCATAAGACGCAGGCACTTCTTCTATTCGGACCATAAGACGCAGGCACTTTTCCTCCCACTATTTGGTGAAGAAAAAGTGCGTCTTATGGTCCGAAAAATACGGTAGATGTAATTTTTATTTATTCATACAAGCCAACTATTGTTGTGTTGGCTTTTGTCATTTTTAAAAATTTGACAATCTAAGGGATCAGTGCTCCTGACTAAATAGTCAGATGTTGCATGTTTTAAAATTCTTACAGTGCACCGGTTGAAAATTGCTGAATTACACACTCAAAATATTTTCTTCCCAAGAAAATTTTTGTGCTTTAATATACTAGTAAGTTACTTTGTAAACATAGGTTTTGAACAAATAAATAGCAGAGACAGATCAATGGAGCCTTACAGTCTTATTTTGATTGTTAATTAATATTGTTTATTCTTAAAATAGGTATCCTGATTGGAATCCTGAGATCCTCCCATCCAGAAGGTAATTCTTCTTTTTAAATTTATTTTATTATTTTCCACCGCCATTTATCCCCTCTATGGCCTCTTACATCTCCACCCTTCTCCCACATCCCCACCCACACAATCACCATGGAACGTAATTATGTTTTTAGCAATGATATTATTGAAACAATTTTCTTTTTAGAAGTAAGCAAGTACTTTTTTTAAAAAGATATTGTTTTGAACTGAGTCCAGTTTTAATTACTCCAGCTTAAATAGTTCTCTTCTACTTTTTAGTTTTTTTAAAAAATATTTCATGCTTTTATTATTACTTTATACTTGTGGACTCTTAGATTATAAGTTGCCTTGAAGGATGGAAATGGTTGTATTAAGCTTTGTATTCCCTTGGGGGGGAGGGGTCCTCATTCGTTGTGCATATATACAAATACAGCAGTCAGAGAAGTATTTGTAAATGGCATAATCTTTTAGGAAAAGAAGCTGAAATGTATTTCTTGATATAAATCATTTCCTAATATTTTTTATCCTAAACTTTTTATATAACTTAATTCTTTAAAAACGTATCTATACTAATAAAAGCGTAATATGCCAATTAGACTGGGAGACCTTCCAGGCGTCTTTCTGGACAAAACCATGGTGGTGGGGCCGAGGCAGAGGCACTTAGAGGTGATCAGGCCAGGATGGGAGGGCAGTTTGGGGCCATCAGCCTGGCAGGGTGTGTGTGGGGGGGAAGCAGTTGAGGGCAATCAGGTCAGCGGTGGGAGGGCAGTTGGGGGTGAGCAGGCCAGCAGGCAGAGTGGTTAGGGGTGATCAGGCAAATAAGTGGTTAGGAGCCAGCAATCCCAGATTGTCAGAAGAAAAGTCCGACTGCCAGATATCCCCCAAAGGGTCTCAGTTTGTGGAGGGTACAATTGGAGAGGGTGCAGGCCAGGCTGAGGGATACGCCCACTCCCATCCCGTGCACGAATTTCGTGCATTGGGCCACTAGTTTGTATATAATAGTGATATCAGAAAAGCTAATAAGTTGATGATAATAAAATTCTCTAAATTAGCAAAACAGAGGGATCCAAACAGTTAGAGGGCTGGGCACCTGGTCTGATTTTTTTCTTATTTGTCTCAAGGCTAAATCAGATCAAAACAAACAAGTTTTTTTTTTAAATAAATACATAGTATTAGAATTTGCTTTTATTAGTAGTCTGTTTTTAGGAATATACTCCTGTCATTTAAATAGCTTAAATTTACATTAAATTGCTGAATTTGTGTGTGTTTTTTTCCACTTTGTAGAAATGAAAGTAATAGAAAAGAAAATGAAACTCCAAGAAGACGTTCTCATTCCCTCAGTCCTAGACACTCTAGGAGATCAAGTTCAAGTCACAGATTCCATCGATCTCGAAGCCCAACAAGATATATATATAGACCAAGAAGTCGAAGTCCAAGAATTTGCCATCGTTTCATTTCCAGATATAGATCCAGGTCCCGTTCACCATATCGAATGAGAAATCCATTTAGAGGTAGTCCAAAAAGCTACCGATCAGTTAGCCCTGAAAGGATATCAAGGAGATCAGTGAGATCATCAGGTACACTTATGATCATGTATCAGTCTACTTATTTTGACTATTATTTTTTAGTTTTTATTTGTTTGAATTTTTATATTTGTATATCTTTAATAAGTTTGAAATGGTGATTTTTGTACTGTTAAGGTTTAACAAGTTGAGGTCTGAGCTATTTGCCTTAGCTCTTTTTAAACTTCTTAAGAAATTTATTAAATTTTAGAATTGCTATATGAAACCCACATCTCAACCTGGTTTATTTTTCTTCCCTTTATTAACTATTAGAAGAAATGTGCAGGAGTGTACATACCCACCCAACATCGATTTAAAAAACCCAGGATATACAAACATCTTGCCTTAATAATTTATTATAGACTTACCAGAGGCCTGATGCACAAGAGTAGGCCTTCCTTCCCTTGGCTGCCGGCACTGGCTTCTCGCCGCACCCGGGTGCAGGCTGGCTTCACTCAGGCCAGCCGCAGGCACCCAGGACCTGGGCTGGCTTTCCTTAGGCCCTGGCTTCATCAGGAAGGCATCCGGAATGACATCTGGTCTAATTAGTATATTACCCTTTTATTATTATGGATTTTCTGTGAATTAATTTCAAAGCTTTCTGAAATTATTCATGTTTTAACTTGGTATTAATAATTACTGGTTTAGTGATCTTTACAGAAATAGTTTGTATATATAAAATATATATATTTCTGAAGGTCTTTTCAGAGATCTGCAAAGAATTCCCTTTCTTAACTAATTACATGTCTGTGTGACATGTAGTTTCTTTTTATATTTCAACTAGAATGTAACCAGCAGAAAGCATGCAAAAGCAGATAGGAGAATTTAGGTGTTTTCTCTTAAGCCCAACATTAAAGTGTTTGGGAAAATGTACAACAGTGCTACTCAACGAATTTTGTTTTGGCAGTTCTAGTGTTTCATAAAAATGTGTTATTTATGTTAACACAGGAGTTTATTATTAAATGAATACGTGTTTTAAAAATATTTTAATTTTTTTTATGGTAAATACTGATATTCTTAACACAAAAACTTTTTGTAGTCCTTATGTCTTAGAGTGTAGAGGGATACAGAAAACAAAAGTTTGAGGACAGCTGGTGTAATAGAAGCTCACTGAATAAAGAAAGTTCATGTAAAAGCCTTTTGCGTGAAGGATTAAAGACTAAGAATTTTTTGTGTATATATGCTCCCTGTTTAGTCTGACAGTGGCTCTATGTGATAAATATTTGGGCAGTTGAAAGGCTAATATTTTTTTTTATAATATGAAATGTTTCTACCCTAAGTTATTTTTTATTAAAGTAGTATTTATATCCTCTTCACTAGATAGAAAAAGAGCATTAGAAGATGTAGCACAAAGATCAGGGTACGTGCCAGAATCCAGTAAGGAGAAGTATTTTGAAGCAGTTGATAAAGGACAGTTATCAGCACCAAAGGCTAAAACTGGAAGTGGATCAAAGCCATCATCTAAGTCTGTAAGCTCTACAAAGAATGATTCAAATTTAGGAGGATATTCTACTCGTTACAAATCAAAGAATCTTGAAGATGCCACCTTATCAGAATGTAAGCAGATGTCTGATAAAGCTGTTTCTGGCCAGCGTAAGGTCAGTAGTTCTTTAATTTGTTAGTGCAAGTGTGTGCATACATTTACTATTATGATAGAGAAAACGGAGTTTTCTGAATTTTTTTTTAAATCCGAATTTTTAAAAATATATTTTATTGAAATTTTACAGACAGGAAGGGAGAGATATAGAGAGGTAGAAAAGTCGATGAGAGAGAAACTTCGACCAGCTGCCTCTTGCACGCCCCCTACAGGGGATGTGACCGCAACCAATGTACATGCCCTTCACCAGAATCGAACCTGGGACCTTTCAGTCTGCAGACCGACGCTCTACCACTGAGCCAAACCGGTTTCGGCTTTGAATTTTTTTTATTCATATTCTCCAGAAGTTTGAAATCATGGCTTGTTAAAATCTATTGATATGGAATATTTTATTGTTTTTTCCTTATGAATATAATACTAAGTCCAATAATCCAAAATTTTAATAGTTTGCAAATCCTAGAGGCTTGGCATTTGATCTACTAAAGGAAAACATTCTGGTAATTTGGTATTTTTGGCTAGCCTCATAAGTAGACCATGATGAAGTTTGCTCTTGTATTAGGAAAGTGAATGTAATCAGCAGCATTAATATTTTTGTTATCTTTGTTAGTAAGCTATAGAGTTTGTCTGCCCTGGCCAGCATGGCTTGGTTGGTTGGAGCATTGTCCTGTACACCAAAAGGTGGCGGGTTCGATTCCTGGTCATACACATACGTGATTTGAAGTCATGCCCTGTTAAGCTGTTAAGATATTAAACAAAGAACATATATGCATGTATGCATAACCCATAGACACACACAATAGTGTGGTGAAGGTCTGGGGGATACCGGAGTGGTGTTGAGAGGGTATGTGGGGGAGGGAGTGGAAACGTAATACTTTCAACAATAAAGATGCATTTTTAAAAAAGATATTAAGACAATATTAAGATATTGTCAATTATTAGAACAGTGAACAAAGCTGTACTTTCACTTCATTAGTGATGGACCATGCAGATTCATATAGAAACATTTTAATAGTTTTGGAGCATTTCATAGATCTTGCTTGTTATAAAATGTTTCTAAACAGAAAAGAGCATCTATGATCGGTTACCTATACATTCATTATCAATGAGTGGAAAATACCACCTTTTTTTAGCATTAAAAATTATTTTTACTTGTGCTAAAATATTTAGAAAAGACTTTAAAGAATTAAGATTAATGGTGGAAGAATTTATATTGGGAACCATTATTATTGTACTTTGTGCATAATGGCTTGTTTTTAATTTTCTTTTATTCCCAAAATAGCCTCGGAAAGACCAACCTTTGTATTACGGTTCAGTTCTTCTTATATCTGAATTACCAGAGGATGGCTATACTGAAGAAGATATTAAAAACCTACTTCATCCATTTGGAAAAGTTAATGATGTCCTAATTGTTCCATATAGAAAAGAGGTGAGCCATTCAATCTATTCTGAAAATACATAAAAAGTTATTGCTTTAAAAAAAATTGATTTTGCCAAAACTGGTTTGGCTTAGTGGATAGAGCATTGGCCTGCGGACCTAAGGGTCCCAGGTTCGATTCCGGTCAAGGTCATGTGCCTTGTTGCGGTGGGGGGTGTGCAGGAGGCAGCTGGTAGATGTATCTCTCTCATCAATGTTTCTAGCACTCTTATCTCTCTCCCTTCCTCTCTGTGAAAAATCAATAAAATATATTTTTTTAAATTGAATTTTTTTTAGCTACTTTTACTACAACATTCTCCTTTCTAATAAAAGAGCTATATGCAAATTAACCATCACCTCGCTACACCCACAAGCCATGCCCATCAGCCAATCAGGAGGGTGTATGCAAATAAACCAATATGGCTACAGCCATGGAGCAAGCAGGAGGCTTGTGTTTTCCAGGCAATGGAGGACGCCAAGCTTTCAGCACATCCTGGTGGGCCCAGGCCTCCACTCAAGGCTACAAACTTTCAATTATAGAAGGTAAATAAATCCCAACAAAAATGGCTTGGCCACAGAGGAAGCAGGAGGCTTGGCTCTGCTCAAGGCAACAAAGTTTCAATATAAAGAAGATAAATAAATCCCAGATCTCAGGGCCTCCACTTAGGTCACTGGAGTGTGTGGCCGGCCTGCAAACCACCATAAGCTTCTCACACAGGCCACCCCACACCCTAAGGGAACCACCACCCTGATCTCGCAGACCCTTCAGGGAAAACCAGCTAGCCCCTACCTGTGCACCAAGCCTCTAGCCTATCTAATAAAAGAGTAATATGCAAATTGACCATCATCCAACACACAAGATGGCTGCCCTTATGTGATCAAAGATCCTGTCCCCATGTTGACCCAAGATGGCCAGCAGGGGAGAGCAGTTGAAAGGGACCAGGCCTGCAAGGAAGGGCAGTTGTTGGCTATCAGGCCAGCAGGCCAGCATGGGAGGGACTAGGCCTGCAAGGGAAGGCATGTGGGGACAATCAAGCATGCAGGAGAGAGCAGTTAGCGGTGACCTGGCTGGTAGAGGAGTGAAGTTCGGGGCAACTGGGCTTGTAGGGACAGGCAGTTTTGGGCGGGGGCACCCAGGCCTGCACAGGAGAGCAGTTTGGGGGGAGAGGGACCAGGCCTGTAGGGGCAGGCAGTAAGGGGTTACCAGTCCTGCAGGGGAGGGCAGTTAGGGCCAATCAGGCTGTCAGGGGAGTGGTTAGGTGGTGACCAGGCTGGTAGGCAGAAGTGGTTAGGGGCAATCAGGAAGGCAGGCAGGTGAGGGGTTGGGAGCCAGCAGTCCTGGACTGTGAAAGGGATGTCTGACTGCCTGTTTAGGCCCAGTCATTCCAAGATGGGGTCTAAACGAGCAATTGAACATCCTTCAAGGAGTCCCATATTGGAGAGGGTGCAGGCTGGGCTGAGGGACATTTCCCTCTCCCACCCTGCTCGAATTTTGTGCACCGGGCCTCTAGTAACATACATAAAGTATTAATTGAAATTTATGTAAATATCTTTTCAAATTAGCAATGTCCCAGAACACTTTAATATTCTTTAGGACAGGTTGGTACACTTGATCTATAAAGGGCAGGACCAGCCGTGGTCAAACTACGGCCAGCAGACCGGATGCGGCCCTTTCGGCTGTTCTATCCGGCCCGAGGAGTCAAAAGAGCGGAGGGTTCTCTTGCTCTCCCCTCCCCTCCTTCACCAGCAGCCCAAGAGGAGAGTGCCAGCATGGTCAGGTTTCTTTTGTTCTGGCCCTCAGGTCCAGTTTAAGAAACCATTGTGGCCCTCGAGTCAAAAAGTTTGCCCACTCCTGGGCTAGACAGCGAAATTTTAGACTTTGCATACCATAGGATTACAACTACTCAACTCTGCCACTGTAGTACAGAAACAGTCGTAGATAATATATAAATGAAAGAGCATGGCTGTATTAAAAAAAAATTTTTTTAAGTTTATTTTGTTGATTTTTTTTTTTTTTTACAGAGAGGAAGGGAGAGGAATAGAGAGCTAGAAACATAGATGAGAGAGAAACACTGATCAGCTGCCTCCTGCACACCCCCTATTAGGGATGTGCCCACAACAAAGGTACATGCCCTTGACCGGAATCGAACCTGGGACCTTTCAGTCTGCAGACCAACGCTCTATCCACTGAGCCAAACCGTTTCGGCTGTATTAAAATTTTTTTTTAAAATCAGGTGGCAAGCTCAGGCCAGGTAGCTCAGTTAGTTGGAGCATTGTCCCCTACATAAAAAAATAAGGTTTGGGTTCAGTTTCCAGTCAGGGCACATACCTAAGTTGTGGGTTTGGTCCCTAGTTGGGGAACAAACGGGAGGCAACCAGTCGATGTTTCTCTCACATCAATTTTTCTCTTTGTCTCTGTTTCCCTCCTCCTCTCTCTCAAAGCAATAAACATATCCCTGGGTGAGGATTTAAAAATAAAACAAAAAATATTTGGCAGACCTTGGTTTTCCAATCATTGCTTTAGCATACCAGTATGCTTACACAAAAACAAATGATTTTGTTTGTACAGTAAGTATTTTTTTATATGTGGGTTGTATTTCTGTAACTCACATAACAAAGTTCATCAAACTAGCTAGGGGGTTCAGTTGATTCAAGCATTGTTCCGTATACCAAAGGGTGGTGGATTCAATTCCCTATCAGGGAACATACCTAGATTGTGGGTTTGATGCCTGGTTGTCGCTTGTGTGGAGAACAATCAGTCCATGTTTCTCTCTCCCTTTTCTTTCTCTAAACATACCCTCAGGTGAGGATTTTTTAAAAGTCAGACTTAAAGCACCTAGAGCAGATCTTGCCTTATGATTGATTTTTAATTGAGCCCTGTCTTCTCATTTCTTATTGTTCTATGAGCCTAAAATGGAAGGCTGTTTCCCTCTAATTGTTTTTCTAATGTTGTGCGTTTAAAGGTCCATTTATAATGGTATAAGGTTAAAAGTCCATTTCATGTGTGAAAACATTCTAAACAATCTACACTTGAGGGAGAAAAAAAAAAGAGGTAAAATCAAGGCTTGTGGTAATTTCATAGTTCTATTTTACACAAAATAGTGTTGTCATGCAGAGAATTTTAAGTTAGATTCTTTTTATTGATGATATATTTTCTTTTAGGCTTACTTGAAAATGGAATTTAAGGAGTCAGTCACTGCAGTCATGAAGTATATTGAAACAACACCTCTTTTGGTAAAAGGGAAAAATGTGAAAGTATCTGTTCCAGGAAGGAAAAAAGCACAGGTAAACTGGATTTAGACACTTTTTATTATTGTTTAAATTTCATTATTGTATTAGTTTTAAAGTTTTTTGTTTATGCTTACGTTTGGCACATATAGAAATTACATAAAGCAGATGTTTGCATAACATTGTACACATATAGATTCAAATACACTAAAATCAATAACTAACGTGTGCATATATAATTATGTTTTACTGAAAGAGTGGTGTATGTTATGAGAAATATGTCACTAGACGATTTCATCATTGTAACATCACAGTACCCTTACTAGTACATATCTAGGCTTATGTTGGATAGTCAATTGCTCTGTGCTACAAACCTGTACAGCATGTTACTGTACTGAATACTGCAGGCAATTATAACACAACTAGAGGCCCAGTGCATGAAATTCGTTCAAGGGGGTGGGGGTGTCCCTCAGCCCAGCCTGCACCCTCTCCAATCTGTGATCCCTCTCATAATCTAGGACTGTTGGTTCCCAACTGCTCACCTGCCTTTCTTCCTGATTGCCCCTAACCACTTCTGCCTGCCAGCCTGATCATCCCCTATCCATTCCCATGCCAGCCTGATTGCTGTCAAACTGCTCCCCTGCCAGTCTGTTTGTCCCCAACTTCCCTCCTCTGCTGGCCTGGTCACCCATAACTGCCCACCCCTGCAGGCTCGATCAACTTCAACTGCCCTCCCTTGCATACCTGGTCCCTCTCACCTGCCTACTCCTGCGGGCCATCTTGTGTTGGCCATTTTGTGTCCACATGGGGGCACCTATTTTGATCCTGTGTGTTGGAGTGATGGTCAATTTTCATATTACTCTTTTATTAGATAGAAGCCTGTTGTGTGGGTGGGGGCTAGTTAGTTTGCCCTGAAGGGTGTCCTGGATCAGCGTGGGGGATCCTTTGGCTCATGGGGTGGCCTGGGTAAGTGGCCTGTGGTGGTTTGCAGGCTAGCCATGCCCCCCAGCAAGCCAAATAGAGGCCCTGGTATCTGTGATATATTTATCTTCTATAATTGAAACTTGTATCCTGCAGCAGAGCCAAGCCTTCTGCTCGCTCCTTGACGGCAACCATTTCTGTTGGGATTTATGTATTTTCAATAATTGAAACTTTATATCCTGGAGTGAAGGCCTAGGCTGGCCAGGGCAGGTGGAAAGCTTGGCTTCCTCCATTTTCAGGGGCAACCCTAGCCTGCTCTCTCCAGCTCCTTAGCTGCTACCATTTTTCTTGGGATTTATCTTCTATCATTGAATCTTTGTAGCCTTAAGCTGAGGCCTGGGCAGGCCAGGGTGTGTGGAAAGCTTGGCTTCCTCCATTGCCAGGGAAACCCAACCTCCCTCCTGCTCTTTCCATGGCAGCAACCATCTTGGGTAATTTGCATAATTACTGCTAATTGGTTGGTGGGGGTGGTTTGTGGGTGGAGCAGAGTGATGGTTAATTTACATATTATTTTTATTAGGATGGTAAATATTTGTGTGTCTAAACATATCTTTATATTTAAAAGGTACAATATAATTCAGTATAAGATATAAAAAATGGCCAAAACCGGTTTGGCTCAATGGATGGAGCATTGGCCTGCGGACTGAAAGGTCCAAGATTCGATTCCGGTCAAGGGCATTTACCTTGGTTGCAGGCATATCCCCTGGGGGGTGTGCAGGAGGCAGCTGGTCGATGTTTCTCTCTCATCGATGTATCTGGCTCTATCCCTCTTCCTACCTCTCTGTGGAAAATCAATAAAGTATATTTTTAAAAAAGATATAAAAAATGGTTCACCTGTTTAATGCACTTATTTAAATTGAACTTACACAACTGGAAGTTGCTAAGGATAAATCTGATTGGTGAGTGAATGTGAAGGCTTAGGACATTACTGTACATTAATGTAGACTATAAATACTTTACACACAGGCTATACTATAAAATGTTTTTCTTCAATAATAAATTAACCTTGCTATAACATTTTTACATTTTTAAATTTTAAATTTTAAATTTCTTTAAAATTTTAAATTTCTGGGCTCTTGTTCTAACACTTAGCTTCTTTAGAATACCTCTGGAAGGACCTGCCTGAGGCTTTTCTTTAGGAGATGTCTCTTTTTTCAGGAATATACTATGATGGTTTGTTTGCTTCCTTTTTTTCATCATAGATTTGCTTGTAATCAAATATTGTACCATGAAACCTTTCAGTGTACGGTCATGTTTTCAAACTTTTTAAGAAACTTGTTGAAATTTGCAAAAGCTTTTGCTAATCCATTCAATGTGAATTTTCTTGGGGGATCTTCTTATGGGACCATCATCATATATATGTTTTGTTGGTCGTTATGTGATGCCTCATTGTATAGCTTATACACATTATTAAATGGTGAGCAATAAATAGACTAAGAGGAAATACTTAACAAAACGGAAATATTTGTGAAACCTCTGTCTTGCTCACAAACCATAATATGGATAACATCTTCGAAGCTCCTTGCATACTTCTTACCAATCCTTACAGCCTTTCTGCCTGTTAAGGTTATTGTTGTCAAAGCAAAAGATGTGGTAGATTGGATTAGCATGATAGCTAGACAGCTGAAATATAGTGCTATTTGAAATGTTTTAAAAGATAGTAATAAGAAGATGTAGGATGGAAAATTATGTCATATGTGATTACAGGTTGAAGAGAATATTTTTATTCTATCTAATTAGAGAAAGGCAATATGCATTTACACTTTAGGGTAGGAAGATTTTTTAATGTTTTTTTTTTAATTTGTTTTTCTATATTTTCTAAAGCTTTTTAGAACTGAGAAAAATTAAAATTTTCTTCAAAATATTTTTCCTTCATAGAACAAAGAGGTGAAGAAAAAGATAGATTCAAAGAAAACATCTGCTTTAAAGTAAGTGATTTCTGTAATTTCATGTGAGAATGAATTTGCATATGAATTGAAAAATTTCTATTTTACAATGCATTTTTAATGTGTTACTACTTTGACTCTAGTTTAAATGGGACAGGATTCAAATTGAATTATTTTAAGCTTTTTTAGATTCAAATTTCAACGTTAGCAGTTTTAGTACTTAGAATTTACTATATTTTTCTTCTTTTAAATAGAAAAGATACAGATGCTTCCAAAGCTGCTGAAGTTGTGACATCAGCTTCTGCTAGTAAGTTGTTATTTTCAATAGTCCTCCAAATATGCGTATTTTGTCATTTTACTAGAAACTTCTTGTAAGATGATGATAGGAAAACATTACTTATTGTGCTTTAGTGGTAAGGACCCAAACTAGCTCCTGTATTATTAGGCTATTTACTACGTAGATAAGGGACCTCTTCTGAAGTACTTACCACAGTTCTGTAGTGATAGCTGTTTACATTAGTTTTCAATGCCTCTCTTTATCTCCTCACAATAAACCCACAAGATAAAACAAAGTATGTTAACATTGCTTGTCTGTTCCACTTTATTTTAGAAAGTAAAAGAAAAAAGACAAAATGGAAATAAATATTGTATTCACATGGTGAGAGTTGTTTCTTTACACATAGGAGAGCACTTCAGGCCTTTTTTATGAATCTAGCTAAGTAAATTTTTCATACAATTTTAATTAACTAGATTACATTTTTTTCTTATTCCATTTAGGATTGAATATTAATCCTTTAATATTATAATCTTCTATTTCTATAACATTTTGAAATGATAACATTAATATAGAGAACAACAGATGAGTGGTTGTCAAAGGTTGAGGGGAGGGAAGGAGGATTCAAAATATTTTCATATAGTTGGATAAATAGAAGATCAATAGGACAGAAGAAATATTCTGTTATCTCTGTGATATAAACTAATCTTCCTAATACATAAAAAGCTCTAGTAAACAATAAGAAACACCTGCCGAAAACAGTTTCGCTCAGTGGATTGAGCGTCCGCCTGCGGACTAAAAGGTCCCAGGTTCGATTCGGGTCAAAGGGCATGTACGTTGGTTGTGGGCACATCCCCAGTGGTGGGTGTGCAAGAGGCGGCTGGTTGATGTTTCTCTCTCATGGACCTTTCTAGCTCTCCCTTCCTCTCCGTGGAAAATCAATAAACATATATTTTTTAAAAAGAAAAACCTGAATAAGTCCCCCAAATAAGTTGACAAATGAAGGCAAAACTTAGAGATGAATTACACATATGAAAATTGACAATTTACTCATAATTAAGACAACAAAAATTATACCAGGTTCTATCTCAGATTGGAGTGAATAATAACTTTTTTTTACATTCTGTGCTTGTGTGGAAATGGGGAAGCCCCACTCATATGTTCTATTAATAGGGATATTAATGGTACAACCTTTCTGGAGGACAATTTAATGTTGTTGAAATTTAAATCTATGCCTTTGTGTCAGCAAGTCTATGTCCAGGAATTTACCTGTAATTACTGTTCCATGTGTATACAAAGGTGAGTATAAGGATATTTCTTGCAGTGTTTTTTCAAAATCATTGCCAGGTTATGTTTTTTCCTAAATCTAAGTGATATTATTTGTAATGTGTTATTGATATATTTTTTGTTGTTATTTTAGCCAAAACTGGACAAGCTAAGTCATCTGTAGGCAAAGGGAATAAATCTTCAGGTATGTTTTTTTATTAGAATTTTAGACATAGGTTATTTAAGAAGTATGTAGCAGTAGTGTTGGATTTCCTGTGAAATGGTATGTGCTGAATGTATACTAATCTTTGAAATTTATAGTCATGTAGAAATTTTTAAGAATGAGATTTAATAGGTAATGCTCTTCCCTTCCAGTAATTATAAAAGTAAGATCATTTGACTGGGAAACTATTTCTCATAATGGTTATCAGAGATAGTTTCCTCTTTCTCTTTTATTTAGGTCTTCCTTCTGTTTATTTTATAAAAAGTAATACAGATGAATTTTACTGCAAATTATGTTCTCTTTGCAGTTTTTATGGGCTATCATGGGTTATAAAGTAATTTTTAATTTTTTTCTTTCCCCTTGCATTATTTATTTTCTATCCCATTTCTGCTAAATCCTAGTTAATTAAGTGGATAGAGGTCAGTGTATTTAATTCTTCCCTCTAATGGCAGAAAGGAAAGGAAGCAGTGTTGAATTGGCAAATATCATTGTTAGTGGCAGAGCCAGAATGTTCATATAATAGTTGCTTAGAAGCAATAACCTGAGGATGCCAGGGATTCTAGAAAACTTTTTGAAGATGCATTTATTTAGCAAACAGCTTGATATTGCTTTGATAGTAAGTATATGTGAATCACTGGTGGGGATTTAGGCGAGTGGATGCTAAAGCTCCTTTCAACTATTGGAAATTAATTTTAGATATTTTTCTTACATTCTGGTCCCCTTTAGAAGTAGTAAAGTGAATTGACTTGTGGTAATAGCATAGAGACAGGTGAAAAATAATTTAAGGCTCATTAGCACTCAGGTTACTGAAGTGTGACAATATTTTTAATGAGAAGTGACAATTCATAAGGAATATTATTGTTCTTTTTGAGCAAAGATTAGGTCTGTCTTTGGATATACTGGCAAATTTATAAACTATTTTCAGTTGGTTGTTGTGGATGTCAATACTTTTCCTTTATATAAATATAACTTTTCTAAGTATGAACATATTCTCACACGGCTCTTAGATAATTATTTCAGTAACTATCCTTATTTATAAATGGGAAAACGTGCACAGAAATCGATTAATGCCCCAAGACTTCACAACTTAAGTTGGAATTCAACTTGGAGCTACCGACTTCTGATCTAGGCTTTTTCCTCATACTACCTAGCTCAGGGGTGGGCAAACTTTTTGACTCGAGGGCCACAATGGGTTCTTAAACTGGACCGGAGGGAGGGCTGGAACAAAAGCAACCTGACCATGCTGGCACTCTCATCTTGGACTGCTGGTGAAGGAGTGGAGGGGAGAGCAAGAGAACCCTCTGCTCTTTCGGCTCTGCAGGCCGGATAGAACAGCCGAACGGGTCAGATTCGGCCTGTGGGCCGTAGTTTGCTCATGGCTGTGTTAGCTACGTAGTTGTTATAAATCCTGATTTTGAGAGGTAAATTTCCTTTTGTTTTCTGAATGGGAAGGGTTTTGTGGTAATCTTTGTAGTGACACTTTGATTATCACAATCTTTATAAGCATCATCTTGAAAAATAAGCAGCAGTGATAGATTGAAATTTAAAAGGAAAGATCAGAGCTATGTAAGTACCAAAAAAAATCAACTGAGAAATATTCTCAACGAATATAAGAGCAACAGGATCAACAATAGACAGACAGACACAAATACATACGTACATACATACTACATGGGGCTATTTTTATATCCTTGCAGTTAGTAATTTTGCTTCAAGTTGATCCACTCATTCAGAGATTGTTTAACTTGCCTGAATGCCATTTTTATATTCCTGAATTTTTGGTTCAGTGATGCTTTTCTTAAAAACATTGTTATCATTGCTATATTTTTTAAAATTGCCTGTGTTGCCCTGGCCTGATGGCTCAGTTGTTTGGAGCATTGTACTCCAAAAGGTGCTGGTTTGATTCCTGGTCCGGGCACATACCTAGATTGATGATTCAATTCATGGTGGGGGCGTGCCTGAGGGAGGCAGCTGATTGGTGTTTTTTTTCACATCACTGTTTCTCTTTCTCCCCGTCAATCTGTGTGCCCTTCCCTTCTCCCTCTCCCTCTCCCTCTCTTTCTCTCTAATAAAAAAGAGAGAACATAGCCTGTTGCTCTTATATTTGTTCTTTGTGAGTATTTTTGGGGACTGTTGCTATTGGTTTAAAATTATCCAGTTTTGACCACAGCCTTTTCTGATTTAGGGAAATCAGCAGGTTCTGTAAAATCTATGGTAACTGTAGCTGCTAAAGGTAATAAAGCTTCAATCAAAACAGGTAAGACTCTTGGGAGTTAGAGGTGTTATTAAGTATGTTTTTGTGTGTTTTTTTGCAGTTGACATTCAATGTTGTATTAGTTTCAAGTTTACAGCATAGTCATTAGATATTTATATAACTTACAAAGTGATTCCCCCCAGTAAGTTCAGTACCCACCTGAAACCATACATAATAATTAAAATATTATTGACTGTACTCCCTACTTCAAACTATATTTTATTTATTCATTTTATTGAATTTATTGGGGTGACATTGACTGTGTTTCAAGTGCACAACTCAATAAAACATCATCAGTACACTGCATGTTCCCTATAATGGTAGAAAGGAAAGGAAGCAGTGTTGAAGTGGCAAATATCATCGTTAATGGCAGAGCGAGAATGTTCATATAATAGTTGCTTGGTGGACCCATTGCCCCAAGCAAAGTCTCTTTCTGGCTCCATTTTAAGTATATTCTGAAACTGCCTTAAAGAACATAATACAATGCCCTGGCTGGCTTGGCTCAGTGGATGGAGCATTGGCCTGCGGACTGAAGGGTCCCAGGTTCAAAGGGCACATTTGGGTTACGGGTTTGATCCCCAGTGGGAGACAACCAATCAATAATTCTCTCATCATTGATGTTTCTATCTCTCTGTCCCTCTCCCTTCCTCTCTGAAATCAATAAAAATATATTTTTAACAGAAGAATATAACACAATGGTATCAAAGGACACAAACAATAGTGTGGTGAAGGCCTGGGAGGGAGGCAGTTATAGGGGGAGATCTGTAATACTGTCAACAATAAAATGAAATACACAAGTTTTAAATTTATATAGCTTTTAGTACCTAATAACATCTTGAAAAGTTCAGTATTTGAAACCTAAAGCATACAGGACTTTAAATTTTTGGTACTTTGCTCTTTGACATTTTCTAACATTGACATATTTTGCATTGAAACATTTTGACAGCTGTACAAAAATTTCATGTGCCATGTCTGTATTATTAATTATTTATTATTTTCCATACGGACAACTATAAGCCTATTTTGCCTTATAATTACAGGCTGCTCTGCCACTTCCCCCTACAAATTGTTCAATCTTCGTTTTTCTTATTTTTTTTTTATTTAGCTATCACTTTATATTACCTTCCCTAGCTTGTACAGTTCTGATGTTTATTACTGTTAAGATTTTTCTTTCTTTCGTGTTACAAGAATGTATTTCCTTTATAAAGAAATGGAACACTACCCTATATAATAATATAAGAAAAGGCTAATATGCAAATTGAGGGGAGGAACAACCAGTCACTATGATGTGCACTGATGGGGGGGAAGATACTCAGTGCAGGAGCTGCCTCCTGGTGGTCAGTGCACCAGAAGCCAAGCTCACGGCTGGTGAGCGCAGCAGAGGTGGGAGGTGGCAGGAAACTCTCCCACCTCCACAGTAGTGCTAAGGATGTCCAACTGGGCTGGGCTAAGGACACGCTCCCCTCAAGTGAACAAATTTCGTGCACTTGGCATCTAGTTTTAAATAAACAATGTTTTACATGCTCTGTTTAGTATTACTATTTTCCCAAATAGACTAATGTAAAGAACCTTTGTAGAAGGTATAAAATAAGATTTGTGTGAATGTGATTATAATGTGCTTCTGTCATCTGAGGGTTAAATTTGTGGCTCATTAATGGCCCTCAACAAAAATATCTGTTTACATTCACTTTAAGTCTTATTTGTTATCAGGTATTGAAAATAAATGGAAAGGAGACAATAATAAATAAATAAATGGAAGTAAATATGTAGAAAATAACTGCTTTTTATACTTGACGTGCACTACTTGCTTACTAATATATTAGTGTGAAACATACTAAATAATCAACAAACCCTTAGAGTAATGGATGGTTCAATTTTGATTTTTATAGCAAAGTCCTGTGGAAAGAAGTCTCTAGAAGTTAAAAAGGCTGGCATTGCCAAAAACAAAGATACCAATAAACCTCTGACTGTACAAGGTAACTTTGAAATACTGTCATTTTGTGTTTTCTTTAGATCCTCTTGGTGTACATTCAAGGTATATTTTGAAATTGTCTAAAAATCATTGAAGGGATTGTTTTGTTTTCAAAGTGAAACGTGTGTTAGCTTTGACTTAAACCAGGTCATCCTAAAGAGAGTTGAAGTGACAAAATGAAACTAGCTTAAGCTTCTGTTTAGATTCATTAGTGTGTTTTTCTAGACTATTAAAAGGAGACTGTTTTATGCAGAAAACTCTCAAATAAAGAGCAGTATGGAAGTCAAAGCCACTGAAAACAGTGCTAAAGAAACTACTTCAGGTAGGCCAATAGAAATTTTATTTTGTTCTCTTACGTTAAAGATAGAAAATTTAAATTTTAAGAAAATAAAGTGTTTAATTTCATGTGATATATGTACTGTGTTTCCCCGAAAATAAGACATCCTCTGAAAATAAGACCTACTTACAGGTTTCCTTCTGAGTGAGATATAAGGCATACCCCCGAAAATAAGGCCCCAGGCTCTGTCTCAGAATGAAAATTAATTTACCGTAAACTGGTCGCTAGGGCCCCCCCGACTAGCGTCTAGCAACCAGTGACGTTACACGGAGTCCTGATGTCACTGCTGTGTGAATGGAGAGAAATCAGAGTGGAAAATGTGAAACCTAAACTGCAAGAAGTTGTGACTTGGGTGAAGAATTCATGGGAGAAAATCACTGACTGTTGCATTGCAAATGCACTGGGAGCAGGCTACCTTGACAAGAAGTACTCATTTAAAGACAGTGCTATAGCCGAAACCCGTTTGGCTCAGTGGTAGAGCATTGGTCTGTGGACGGAAAAGTCCCGGGTTCGATTCATGTCAAGGGCACGTACATTGGTTGCAGGCACATCGCCAGTGGGGGTGTGTGCAGAGGCAGCTGGTCGATGTTTCTCTCTCATCGACATTTCTAGCTCTCTATCTCTCTCCCTTCCTCTCTGTAAAATATCAATATATTTTTAAAAAAAAATAAAAATAAAGACAATGCTATTGCTAAACATGAGAAATTCTGTCCACTGATTCTGAAAGAAATGGAGTCACAAGAAATTCACCAGGAAATTCAGGAATTGGATTGTTATGATGATATTCCAGAAGATGATGACATGATTGTCATTGAATAAATGAGTAAATTCTTGATACTGTAGCTAGTATCAAGTTTGTGTGGTTTGTGTTGACAACTACCATACTACCGTACCGTATACAGGCAATAAATTTCCTTTATTTTCATTAACAATAAATGTGTACCGTATTATTCTTGATTTAAAAATAAGACATCCCCTAAAAATAAGACCTAGCACATCTTTGGGACCAAAAATTAATATAAAACATTGTCTTATTTTTGGGGAAACAGGGTATGTATACTTTTAAATACCACTGTCATAATCTTAGTGATATTAAGACTATTAGGATGCACCTCTGCACCCAGAAATTTTCTCTTGATTATTCTGAAATTTTGTTCTTGGGATAAAACTAAATGTATTATTTAAAACCCATTGTTACTTCTATAGCTACTTCCTACTTAAATTCTTTCCTCTTTTGTCAGTTTTATACATTTTCATGTAGTTAATATGTAGTACATTTTAGGATCTTAATAAATGAAAAACAGCTGCATAAATTCTTATTTTTATTTTTTTTATTTTTTGTATTTTAAGAAGATGCTTTGGTGATCACAGAAAATGAAACAGTTAATAACAAGGTTAGTTTTCATATTTCACTTTTTTATCTTTCACCTTTTTTAAAGTTTAGGAAATTTGGACGCAGTATATTTTCTTTTACAATAAATCCACATAAAAATGTACAAGAGTTCCAGCCAGTTTGGCTCAGCGGATAGAATGCTGGCCCTTGGACTAAAAGGTTATGGTTTCAATTCCAGTCAGGAGCACAAATCTTGGTTGCAGGCTTAATCACAGGTTGGGTTGCATATGGGAAACAACCAATCGATGTTTCTTTCTCACATCAATGTTTCTTTGTCTTTGTGTTTCCCTCTCCCTTCCATTCTCTAAAAATCAATAGAAAAATATCCTAGGGTGACTGTTCACAGCAAAAAAAAAAAAAAGGGGGCATGATTTGCCATGGTGAAAACCCCCCACTTTATAAAAACAAAAAGAAAAACTCTTAAAATATGGGTTGAGTTCAAAAGCTTGAGCTACAGATTAACTTCTAAAAGTTTAGGAACAGAATATCAATAAGTATACAAGTTTTTATTTTTTATTTTTTGTTAATCCTCACCCAAGGATATTTTTCCATTGATTTTTAGAGAGAAAAAGGGGATGGGAGATGGGGGAGAGAGAGACACATCTATTTAAGAGAATGGGTGCCTCCCACATGATCCCTGGTTGGGTGGACTGGACCCTAACGAACCTGCAAATCCAGTTCCTGCCCTTGACCAGGAATGGAACCAGAGACCTTTAAATGCTCAGGCTGATGTTCTAACCACTAATCACACCAGCAAGGGTGATGTGTTAATATTCAGAACTAGAAGCCTGGTGCACAAAATTCGTGCATGGGGTAAGGGGTGTCCCCCTCCCCAACCTGTACCCTCTCTAATTTGAGACCCCCTTGAGGGATTTCCGACTGACCGTTTACTGGGATTGGGCCTAAATGGGCAGTCGGTCATCCCTCTCACAATCTAGAACTGCTGGCTCCCAACTGCTCTTCTGCCTGCCTTCCTTCCTGATTGCCCCTAACCACTTCTGCCTGCCAGCCGGATCACTCCCATGCCATCCTGATTGATGTTTAACTGTTCCCATGCCAGCCTCTTTGCCCCTAACTGCCCTCCCCTGCAGGCCTGTTCACCCCCAACTATCCTTCCCTGCAGGCTTGATCACCCCCAACTGCCCTCCCTTGCAGGCCTGGTCCCTCCCAACTTGCTTCCCCTGCTGTCCATCAAAGATGGCTGGGAGCAGCCATCTTTGACCACTTGGGGGCAGCAATCTTGTGTGTTGCAGTGATGGTCAGTCTGCATATTACTCTTTTATTAGCTAGGATAAGAGTTCCTTGTGTTTTTAGAGGAGCAAGTAGGGTTTGCATTTTTATTTTAAGTGCATAAAGTCGTGATTAATTGTTTTCCTGTAGTTACATCTGGTTTTATGAATATATTAAAATCACATTAATTTATATTTTATTGGCTAAAATTTTGCGATCATTGAGGTACTAACCATAAGTTTACTTTTGACTGATCCATTTTCCAAGTAGGAAGTAGTATATCTTCCTATTTTGTTTTACGAAGAATATTTTAAAGCACTAATAAAGTATTTTAAATTTACTTAAAGCACTTTAGAAGGAACCATTTAAGAACACTGTTGACGTACTAGTTAAAACAATTCTCAACTTGTTTATGAAAATTATAACTTCCCAACTTTTTTTCAAATGAAAAGTCAAAAGTTGGCAAATTCACTATTAGGAATCTTTGGGGATTTCCCCCACATTTACTAAAGGAAATATTGGCATTGATGAGTCATCTTGAAGAATAAAATAGATCTGATAGAAGAGAATGCAGAAAGTATTTACTTTGTAGTGGAGATTGGGTTATGGGTTAAGGATGCTAAAAGACCAGGTAAGCTTTTTTCTTATTGTCTAAAAGTGATTATATTATTCAGTAAGATAAAAGGATATGTAGCTAAAAGGAAGAAATTGTAGTCAGAGAGAAACATTTTTTATTTTTTATTTTTAAAAAATATATATTTTCTTGATTTTACACAGAGAGGAATTGAGAGGGATAGAGAGTTAGAAACGTCGATGAGAGAGAAACATCAACCAGCTGCCTCTTGCACACCATCAATGGGGATGTGCCCGCAACCAAGGTATGTGCCCTTGATCGGAATCCAACCCGGAACCTTTCAGTCCACAAGCTGATGCTCTATCCACTGAGCAAAACCGGTTTCGGCGACAAACATGTTTTTAAACCATTATTGGGAAAGAGAATTAAAGATATTGATTAGATGATAGATGGTATGGCTGAAATTATTCTCTGTACTTGAAGATAGGAAATTTGATTTTAATTTGAAGTTCAGACCAACTTTTAGAATTGGTCTAGTTTAATATTAAATGCAACTTAAATACTAACATAACATTATCTGTCTGCAATGTAAGCTTAGGTAAATATAACAGCAGTTAAATTTTTAATGTCAGTTCTTAAATTTGTTTTGAAGGAAACAGAGGAAATGTGTGTGGTACTTATTTCTAATTTGCCAACTAAAGGATATTCTATAGAAGAAGTTTACAACCTAGTAAAACCATTTGGTGATACAAAGGATATTTTGATTTTATCATCTCATAAAAAGGTAAGTGTTGATAACAGCTCTTCTTCTCTTCAAGTACATTTTGGAAAACATTAAGTTCACAAAGAAAAGGTTTAAAAGTAGTACCTCAATATAATTAAGTTGTTTTAAGGTAAAGAATTTTTAAAATAAGTGCTAAATAAGGTTTTTCTTAATGTCATTTACTAGAATGTCACCTGTTTTTTTCTTTAGTGTTGCATTATGAGTTCAGTTATTCATTATTTCTTGCTTATGGTTTTAGTATACTGAACTTATTGGTTTCATGTGTGTGAGGAATGCATTTTTTATCATAATATTTACTAAGTTTTTCAATTTATTTGATTCCTTAAGTATTAAACATTTTCCAGGAAAAGTAACTTAAATAAGACTTGTTTCTATTCTTATAATTTGTTTTAAAAGGCAATCATAGAAATAAATAGAAAATCTGCAGATTCTATGATAAAATTTTATACCTGCTTCCCAGTATCAATGGATGGAAATCAACTCTCAATAAGTATGGCTCCTGAAAACATGAGTGTAAAAGATGAGGTAAATAATACTATCATTTTAATTAAATTTATTGTAGTGTGTTATATTTTTTATTTTTCTTCTTTGGTTCAATTTTCTCTCAGACAGTGAGAAAGATTCTTTCTCTCCCTCCAGTGCCTGCCATCTCACTATTTTAGAGTGGCTTCCATTTTGAGCGAATCCTATTCCTGTTGTATGTTCGGTTGGGGGAAGGTGAACTATTGTTTGTAGAGTATTGTCTGTACCACCTTTGGATCCTCATTTCTGCCATTATGTATTATACAAACCCAGAGGTTATCTTCAGGTTTTTTTTTCTCATTTCTTATAAACCATTTGTCACTAAGTCTTGTCTGTTACATTCTAAATATTTCTGGAGTTTGTTCCCTGTTTGTTCTGTTCGCCATTTCACCATTGCTTCTCTTCTTAAAACCTCCTTGTAGAGTAGCTCTTTGTATCCTTTACCTTCATTTGTTGTTGTTGTTAATCCTCACTGAAGGATATTTTTCCATTGATTTTTAGAAAGTGGAAGGTAGGGGAAGAGACAGAGAAACAACATTGTGAGCGGGACACATTGACTGGTTGCCTCCCGCACACAACCTGGGCTGGGAATCAAGCCTGCAATCCAGGATCTTTTGGTCAGTGGGCTGATACTCTATTCAATAAGCCAAACCTGCTAGGCCCCCTCTTTTTTTTTTTTTTTTTTTTTTAAATTCTCACCCAAGAATATGTTTTCATTGATTCTAGATAGAGGAAGGGAGAGTGGGAAGAGATAGAAATGTCGATGTCAGAGAAAAACACTGATCGGTTGGTTTTCCTCTTAGATATGCCTGGCCAGTGATGGAACACAACCCTGACCTTAACTCTACCTCCATTTTTGTTTCCCTGAAAATCTTTCTCCACAAAGTCCCGAGACTGACATAAAATTCAAATCTGTTCAAATTTAACTGATTTAGAAATTCTTCCTTGTTTGTGTGTGGCCTTTGTTGTTTCGGTGTGGCCAACTGCTAAGAGACAAGAGGCAGAAATGTTAGAATCTCTAGAGCAAGGTAGAAATGCATCTAATTTTGAAAAAGCCTTTTATTGAGAATATTTAATGTGGTGCAATTACTGGGATTGTTTTATACATGTTAGTAGTATTAAGAACCATAGTCTCATAAGATAAAGTTCCCTTCTTATACATGTGAGCCTTCAATTAGCTTGGCCCTCTTGTCTCACACACACCACTCTTGGCTTCTTTATAATTAGCACCAAATTGCTATACACTTAATATTCTGTGTATTGTTTTTTTAGTAGCCTACATCTTTGTTCTTCCTTAACCCATACTTTGCTTAGTTAACTTTTTGTTTTATAATTTGAATCTCTTACTATCTACTAAATTAAATATCTAATTCCTTGCCTGTGAATTTGAATGTCTTCCCCTAAATGATACAGTCTTATTAATCTTTTTTTAAAGTATATTTTTATTGATATTTTACAGAGAGGAAGGGAGAGAGATAGAGAGCTAGAAATATCGATGAGAGAATAACATCGACCAGCTGCCTCTTGCACACCCCCTACTAGGGATGTGTCCACAATCAATGTACATGCCCTTGACCAGAATTGAACCTGAGACCTTTCAGTCCGCAGACCTATGCTCTACCACTGAGCCAAACCGGTTTCGGCTTATTAATCTTTAATGTACTACTTAGGGGAATAGGATAAATTAGGTTTATGGGTAGGGTGCAACTTGCATAATTTACATAAGGAAAGATGTGGAAATAACAGAACTTTTGCTAAATTCATTTTATGAAATAGCGCTTAATGATTATTCATAAATGCTATTTTATTATAAATTTGACTAATTAAAATTATAAATGAGGAATGATGTACACCTTCAACCTTGTTCCATTTTGCTTTCCTAGGAAGCTATATTTACAGCCTTGATTAAAGACAATAATCCAGAGGTGAGTTAGCAATATTTTTAAAATTAAATGCTGTTAATCTATGTTATACATTTGATACTTACGTTATACATTTGATACTTCAGCTGTGTGCTTCTTTTCCTCTGCTCTCAAAAAAATTACAGGCAAACATAGAAAAAATATACAATCGATTTATACATATTAATAACTTGCCAGAAGATGGACTTCAGTGTGTACTTTGTGTTGGACTTCAGTTTGGAAAAGTGGATCACCATGTATTCTTGAGTAATAAAAACAAGGTAACAAAGTCCCTACTATTTTTACGTGTATGTTCTGTAAAGAATATAAAACTAAATCCTGTGTTATTATGGTCTGCAACTTTTAATTCAGCTTCTGAACTGAAGCACCTGTAAGCATTGCTCAGCCTCATAGCAGAATTGTGATAGAACAGTGTATTTTCTTTGGGCTGTGACAAAAAGGAAGATGATCTTTCTCCTAGAACCTAGTTCTAAAGGGAAATAAAACTTGCACAACAGATGAAAGTTAATAGTGCAAAGAGCACTAATTTATGGGGAAGTTTTAGACTTGAGTTCATCTAGCTTCAACCACCTTTATGCCTTGTCTAAGTTGCTAAAAAGTTCACACATTTTATTTGTAAACTGAAAGGGTGTTGCCAGGTATTTTCTAAAGTCCCTTCCAGCCATAAAACGCCTAGAGAGTTGGGCCTCCTCTCTGTTTAGTTACATGGAGAGAAATATAAAATGATTGTTCTTTACTTCTGTGCTTTGGCTTCTTCCCTTAAAAGACATTACCTTCTTTCCATTTGCTATGCCCTCTGTGTTTAATGTTTAATTCAAGCACATGTCCATTAAAAGGAGATTTTGATCAACCTTATATTACCTAGAAATTTATGGTTTTGTATGCAAGTTGGAAATGTTTGCTTTATAAAAAGTAGCTAATTGACCAACAGCTAGTTAATTTCTCTGACATTCTTCTAACTGATACATAGAACGTGTTTGGTACATTAGAAAAAGTGATATAGGGTGGAAGGGAGATGACAGATGGCATAAGGAATTCTAAATAATTACTTCAGACATTTTTAATTTTCGGTTCTTCTTCATCCCCTACTTTGCTTTGTTAACTCTTTGTTTTATAATTTGAATTTTCTTATTAACTTCCTGCACACACCCTGATCAGGGATCTTACCCAGAATTGAACCAGTAGGTATTGGGACAATGCTCCAACCAACTGAGCCACACTACTTTTCTTTTTGCCTTGACTTTTTAACATTTTAAGGATTGTTTTCTCTTGTTTACTTTGAAATAAGGATTAACCTTACCTTTTAAATCACATGTTTGAAATCTGGAAAAACAAATATTCACACTGTTAAAATTAAAAAATATTTTATTGTAAATAACATAAAATTTACTACCTAACAATATTTAAATGTTGGTTCAGTGGCATTAAGCATGTTCACATTGTGCAATCATTACCACTATCCATCTTTCCATTAAAAAGTAACTCCACATTCTCACTCTTCCTAGCCCCTGGCAGCTAACATTTCACCATTCTGTTTCCTGTCTCTATGAATTTTACTAGGTAACGCATATAAGTGGGATCATACATTATTTGTTCTATTGTAACTGATATATTTCACTTAGTATAATGTCTCCCAACATGTGTTGTAGCATATATCAGAACTTTCTTTTAAGGCTGAATAACATTTCATTGTTCGTTAATGCCATACTGTGGATAAACACTTGGATTGCTGTCACCTTTCGTGCACCAGGCCTCATATATATATGGCTAATATGCAGAGTGCCCCCTCGAAACTTCAACCTGGAGACTGAGAGTTCCATTGCTCCCTATGATGTGCGCTGACCACCAGGGTGCAGTGCGGAACAAAGGAAGGCCTCAGGCAGGGAAGCCAGGGAAAGAAAGCCCTGATCACCTGCCAGTCCCAGGGACCTACCCATGCACGAATTTTGTGCACTGGGCCTCTGGTTGTGAATAATGAACATCAATGTACAAATATTTGTTCAAGTCCCTGCTTTCAATCCTTTTGGGTATATACCAAATAGTAGAATTGCTAGATGATACAGTAATTCTTTTTTAATGTTTTTAGGAACTATTCTTACCTTTCTTTATCTTCTCCAAAGGCAATTCTTCAGTTAGATAGTCCTGAATCTGCTCAGTCAATGTACAACTTTCTGAAACAAAATCCACAGAACATAGGTGACTGTATATTGACCTGTACATTATCTCCAAAAGTGAACTCATTACAGGTAAGATTTTTTTTGTTTTTTGTTTTTTTAAATCAACTTTTGTGCTTTTAGAATATAAAGAAAGCATAAAGGTCATTCTCCCAAAGCTAGGTGATATACACTGAAGGTAATTTCTAGGATGATATTCTTGGACAGTAATCAAACTGGTTTTGCACTTAGATTCATTTAAAATTTTGTTTTGCAATCACTGCCAATTTTTATATTATGGAGCCGTATAAATTTGAGAATAAATTGAGGTAATTTTGGAAAGTTAGCATAAAATTTATTTTGGACATATGTGCAGAGTGATTCCATTGGTGTAATATAGTTATCTCCAAAATGCAGAGACTACTTTGAGTTCATTTTGGCTTTGCCCTGGTATAAAGAAGTATTTTCATTCTTTTATTTATTTAAATTATATTTATTATAAACTTTCTTCTTGTATAAGAAATACGACTTTCCAGTAATAATACATGTATGAACACTACAAATAGTCCACCTTTGAAATTCAAATTCATGTTTTCTAACAGTTTCATTGTATGTGTATCAGTAGCAGTGGGTAAACAATAGGGTTTATATTTGGTGACTGAATGTTTTTTGTTTGTTAATATGCCAAAAATCTTGTGTAGCTCAAGAACATGAAAATTCACATTAAAAACAAATTAAATAGAGCATTTATAAGTAATTGCATCACGATAGGTACTGACCAAGCACAAATTGAAGGAGTTGTTTAACCTGATTATTTCAGGTAAAAATTTGGAAATTTTAGTCCGTGTTTCTCAACAGTACATTGTGTTTTTTAAGTTATTTTTATGCATTTTAAAGTTATTGCTTTGTTCAATTAAGTTAAGTATAATTACATAAAACCTCTGTCTACATTGCTACTTTACTTCCTGAACCCTTACCCATAATTTTATTCTTACATTTTAGTAGTTTGGAGATCCCATTTGGCTTATTGTAAGAGTCTTAGCTACATCACAAATAAGTTAGCCTTGGACATATTGGATAGTAGAGGCAGGTAGACTCAAGATATTGTAATGGTCTATAATAATAAAAGCATAATATGCTAATTAGACCAAACGTCTTTCTGGACAATGACGTGGCAGCAGGGGCTGTGGTGGTGGGGGCCAAACCCCTTGCACTAATATCCTGCCTTTGTCCTCTAGTATAAGAATGAAGGCCCTCAGCTAGGGATTAGACTATGACAGTAAAATTATTCCTGCACCCAAAGTTTTAAATAATAGTTTTTAATTTATCATGTTTATAATGAATTATAACTTTCTTATATTACCCTGTCTTCAAATGGTCCTCACCATTTCTGTTATCTATAAGTTGTTACAAAATCCAATAAATCGAAAAACTGTTGATACCTCACACAACAGTCCCATGCTTGGAGGTTAGCCTTAAATGTGGATACGTATAAATTCTTTCTCTGTGATCCTGAATTTCCCATGTTTTACACTTAGTTATTACTAAATGTCACTCCTTACCTTCCTTTTTGCTTTCTGCACGTGCTTCACTGGAGTGTACTTTCAAAACCTGACAATTGTAGTTCCCCCAAACTCAGGCCCCACGTTGGGCACCACATGTGCCCTATAGCCACTCCCTACAACTTGGTGCATTTGTATGTTTTTTTTTTAATCTATTTACTAGAGGCCTGTTGCAGAAGATTCATGCAATAGGCTTTCCTTTCCCTGGCTGCTGGCACCGGTTTTCCCCCAGCACCCAGGACACAGGCCTTTGCGCTGGCCAGAGCACCAGTCCTGTAGCTCCCTATGCCCCCTCCCCTCATAGCAGGCATCCCATCCCGCCTCACTGCTCTGTGCCTGCATATGCAAATTTACATCACCTTTGTTGGGTTAATTTGCATCTCCTGATTGGCTGGTGGGTGTTGCAGAGGTATGGTCAATTTGCATATTTCTCTTTTATTAGTGTAGAATGAATAAAGAAGTAAATTAGCTAATTAAAGGTAGCTGGTATAGATTTCCTCTACTGTCATATAAATTGTATGGAAACAGTGGATGCAGCTTATCAACTGCCATCTTTAATTTAAGTTATAAATAATTATGAGATAGTCTGACTTCCCCACTAGATACCCCAGTAAAGAAAGCCTTTTCTCTGGGCCTCCAACACCCACACCAGGAATTCTTTCTGGGCACATTACTTAAAAAAAAAAAAAAGTAAAAACCTCAGTTTTTAATTTTACAAAATCTGGAGGAAAATAATTCTCAACTAAGAGAACACAATTCCCACAGAAAAAGCCTCATGCTAGCATGTGTAAGCTCTAAAGGGCATATATTTTTATAGAGAGCAGGCTGACATCTGTGTGGGAGGTTTCAGGGGGGGTGGAGAGATTGAGAGAGAAAAAAAGAGAACTCATGGACACGAATAACAGTGGTGATTGTGGGGTGGAGGTAGAGGTCTATAGAGGAGAGAGAAATGGTGATGGACGGAGACTTGACTTGGGTGATGCACACAGGACAGTGTACAGGTGATATGTTGTAGAATTGTGCATTGAAACCTGTATATTATTGTTGACAAGGGTCACTCCAATAAATTTAGTTAACTAAAAGGAAATAAAATAAAGGGCATATATTTTTGTTTGTTTTGTTTACTTAGTGTAGTATATGTCCTAAGTGCCTAGCTCAGTGATTGGTACATAAGATAGTGAATTTTAATTCCTGCTTCCATTTTGGGCCCCAAACATTGCTTTCTTGGTGGTTCGGACATATGTTTAAATATTACTAGTACTGTTAAATTTGGTCTAACTTTCCAAAGTGTTTCAAGTCAACTAGTTTCCCTTATGAATAGAACTTTTTTCAGTAATAATTGTACACTGAAGATGTTGATATTTGAGATTGATTGTTTTTATGCTTAGCTAAAGGTGGCATTTCCAGGCTTTTAAAGTTAAAAATTTATTTCCCATTTATGTCAACACTAAGGAAACTTACTTTTCTCATCAGTTGCTATGTGTTAGTTTTCCTCTATAATCTAACCTTAATAGAAGTAAGTTTTAGAACCTGATAGTTAAGTGGTCACTGAAATTTAACATTTATTAAGTTCAGTAGAATAGGCTCTACTAAAATGTGGAATTGTGTTACAGGCTCAAGCTGAGAAAGAAAAATTAGGAAAAGAAAGGTATGTGCTTTAAGTTTACTAACATTTTCATCTAGTATTTAGTTAATTACTGCATTTCATTTCTGTATTTTGTAGTAATTGTTCACCTGTACCAAAAAAAAATTCTTATTTTACATGTTCATTTTGTATATATGTGTTGTGATTTTCTCTTTTGACTTTGTTGACCAGTGGGTGATTTTTGTTTTTGTTTTTTTGACTCAGTATTTACAGATTTCTGTTTAGAAAAACTGTATAAACACAGTTTGAGTTTAATATATAAATATGCCTTCTTTATTAAATGTTTTGCTAAGACTCTTAAACAACTTGACTCTGTGATCAGTTTTATATTTTTCATGTTATATTTTCTTTTCCAAAATAGTTTCAATGGTAAAACTTGATTCTTTTTGCATACTTTTTTTAAACATTAGACTTAAAACCAAAACAGTAATGTTCAGTGTGTGTTTTAATACTTTTTACAAAGTAGTGACTTTGTTTTGACCACATTGTCTTTTTAGTCATTCTCTCATCCTGATGAATCCATTCATACCACCACCACCTTTGCCCACTAATGAATAACCTCTATTCAATGAAAACTATTACTACTTTTCATTGGTATTCACTGATTTAAACTCTTTTTTTCTTTCCTTATGCAGTTAAAGTAATTTACCCTTATTTGTTGGAATTAATGTAGTAAGAGCTTTTAATTATTTAAGTGTATTCTGAAAGTGTTTAAAATGTGGAGAGGTTATTTTATATGGTGAACTAATTTTAAGATGCCTGAAGAACGGAAAAATAGGAAGTTTTACTGATTTTTTTCTCAGTAATTAATATTTATAAAATAAGACTTTTAAATGATGAAGATGATTATTAATATATTAAAATATGTTGGTGACTTGAAACAATAAATTTGATGTATGTGTCAGCACAGATTTTCAGTTGTACATCATACCAATTATATTTATATAACTAAGAAGTAATACCAAAAGCAATGCTTGATATAAAAGCCCATGAATGGCTTAATAAAGTAAGAATGCCACATGTAGTAGTAAAGATAGACCTACAGTTTGGTCACAGTTAACTCTGTCTGGTAGGTAAGTAAAGTAGGTTCTTTGAAAATTCTGTTTTATATATTTCATCTGACAAAATTTCTTTCAGGTCTGCAGGAATAGGTTTCATCTGTGCTTTGGTCATTTTTTCCCCTCTCATTTTGACTTTAAAAATCAAATATAGTAATGAATTTAGAGATTTTTGTCTAATCTTAAAAATCAAGTAAAAAATTCTAGCACTAATAACTTTTTAATTCCCATTTTGCACTCAGTTTTTATTCTGACTTATGTGATATTACAGAAAAAGATGTGAATTTTAGCACAAATACTTCACATTTGTTTATTGGAGTAAATCGATTCTGAGAAAATATGGGTGCTTTTTTGCCTGTTTTTTATACTTGAAGTATTTAAATATATTTTCTACTGAATGGAAATCTCACATGGATATATTAATAATTTAATAATAACTCTACATTTTGCCTGTTCTCGTCATCCCCCATGTAACATCATTTATCATGTGATTAAGGCTCAAAATAAATATACAAGATAAGATTTTCACCAGTTCATTCATAATGTTTGGAAGTATCCGGTGGCCATCAGAAATAAATACTAATCTTCATTCAGTATTGTTAAGAATCAGTCTAAAGTTTCTTGTAAGTTGTATGGTATCGTGTTACCATTTGTTCTCATGCCCAGCTTTTATTGTATGCCTTTTTTGAAGATTTGACACTCGGCTGTTATAGGGAGTGGGGAGGTGGGACAGAAGGTGTGAAATTAATGTATCCTGAATGCCTTCCTGGGATCAATTTTTTGTGCCATTTCCCAGAATATGATTGTTTTCCTTTATTCTTCTGAAAGACAGATTGTTTGACTTTTGATGTTAATAATTACATGTATTTGACATTTCAAAATGGCTGTCTAAGCTAACAAGATGAATACTGAGGTTTTTACCCATATTAGCCAGAAAACTAGATACTGGTAAATGAATTCTTTGAAGAAAGCACCATAATTTAAAAAACAAACAAACATGGCACAAGAACAAATAATGGAATTGAGTCATTTTTCAAGTAGCCCTGTGCTCTTTGTTTGACATATGGAACTGCTGCATAGTGATTCATTTTATTGAAAAGATAATAGCTTTTTGAAATATTGACAAACTTTAAATATGGCAAAGGGGAAGGACTTGCTGTATTCTAGAGCCAGGAATCAAAATCTTCATTGCTAGTCTTCTAGACCATTAGATTGGTGTTTTTGCAATAGCCTAATTTGTAAAGGCTTTAGAGTTAATACACAGTTCTGTAATGAGGCAGGAACGTGAATTTAATCCTTATCATTGGAAATGATTCTTGTGATTTTAAAACAAAAGCAGTTTAAATAACTGTTATAACTGAATGTCACAACTTTTTGACTAGTCCTAAGAATTTGGAACACTTAAAATCACCCATTGGTGTTTTTTAATATAAGTGATGTAAATTGTTTAAAATAACATTTAAACTCTTTTGGTATGCGAAGGGTAGCTTATAGTTTATATAAATGAATAAGATATGTATTGATTACGGTCTATTGTTACTGGCTCTTTAACTTAAATTCCTCAGCCTCTTTGCCTTTACTTTTTTTTATCAAGAGGTATTTTTCTGATCTCTTAAAAAAAAGTTTTCTTCTTTGGAAGTTTAAACTTACCAACTTTAGGGAGAGGACTAGTTTATTGGCTCCCAATTATTAGAACCTTATGTGACAGCACTTTTTCCAAACTTCTAAAAAATTATTAACGTGTCAGGACAGATACACATTATCTTGTGCTCAATAAAGACATATGGCCACCTCTTACACAGCATATCATAGGGGGTGTCTCATCACCTCCTATTTTTTAAAGTAGGGGGAAATGTAGATATTCTTTACTCTGAGGTATTGATGTGCATGATCACTTTCTGTCTGGTGTCTTCCTTCAACCTGTTGCTTGTGATGTAATTAATTGTAAGTATTTGTTGTACTTCAATTTGTGTTGATAACATGCTGGACACTGACTTCAGAAGCTTGGATTTTCCTTGTTACCCTTCAAGATTACATCTTTGGAGCATTGATATAGTTTATTCTGACTCTGTCACGATGAAAGTGTTTAATTATAGAATCACACTTTTACTTACTTTTCATTTGGAAAGACCATGATTAAATAAGATCTACTACATATATTTTAAGTTATCTATTGGACTTGTATATTATTCTCTATAACTGGAAATATTTTCTTAACACATTTCTTCTCATAATATAGCCAAAAGTACATATTTTAGAATAAGACTTCATATTTATGTTAGGGTGATACTACTATCAGTTTCATCTCTAACTTTAAATATCCAACAGAGTATTACAATTTCCAAAGAATGTTTTAAGTATTAGTAATAAATACAGTTCTTGGGAAATTAAAAACAAATCTGTCTCATTTCCCCAAAAAAGAAAGAGGTGACTTACTCTCTGTTTCTGTTTATATTGTTCCTTTTAGGTAAGGTTTCAGATTCCAATGCATAGATTATTAGTTTTATTGTAGAGCTGTACGTATATTATTTCAGTTACCACTTTTAGAATGATGGGACCTAATAATAAGATGCAAATTTAAGAGAGTAGGAAGAAATTTATTTTAATTTATATGAGTTCAAGGATCCGATCAGTGGTTATAATTTTGCCATTTCCTTTGAACTAAGAAGAAATCTTCAATGCACTGAAGGATCTCTTTAAACTTTTTATATTGTTTACATATTTACCGCAAAACATCTTAACCATTTTAATGCCGATTGGCTGGATTTCCCTATGCTTATTATCAATGCATCAGGAAGTCTTAACAATTGGCATCAACAGGATTATTTATGGTGGTTGAATTCTCATCATAGTTTGATTTTTGTTTGTGTTTTTGTTTGTGTTCTTTTTTGTTTGTTTTAAAATACTTTTAGCCCTGGCTTGAAAAACAATCCAGTTGATGAAAGTGAGGTGCAAACCGCAGCTGATAGTGCCTTCGTTAAACCTAGTGAGGTTGAAGAAGAAGCTATTCCCAGCATTCAAAACGAAACTTATGTACAGCAGGAAGAGTTTTGTGAGGAAGAACCTGACAAAATACTATGTGACTCTGACTTTGCTATTGAAACGTTGGAAATTGAATCTCAAGGAGAGGAGTACAAAGTGGAAATTCCTCTTGTAGAATCCATTCCAACCAGTATTGAATTATTCACCCAAAATGTAGAGGAGTCCATTTTAAATCAGCAGGTGTATACCAGTGACCTTGGGAAGGGAGAGGCAGAAATTAATTCTGAAACAGAATTAGCAACATCTGACAGTGCATTTATAGAAGAAAGGAACATCCAAGGAATTCTAGAAGAATCTCCATCTGAAGCAGAAGACCTCTTTTCTGGGATTACACAGGCTATGATAGAAGCTATAGCTGAAGTGGACAAACATGAAACTGTTTCAGAAATAGTACCATCTACTTGTGCTGTGACCCTGGAACCAGGAATTTCCACAGGGGATGAGAAGACGATGAGCAAAAAGGGAATTTCTGAAAAAAGTAGCATGGGTGAACAGGAGGAGAATGAATTTAATGCTAAGGCGTCCAAAATGGATCTGCAAATGGGAACAGAGAAGGCTGAAAAGAATGATGCTAGGATGGTTGCAGAGAAGGTGGAAAAGATTGTGGTACCAATGAAAGAAAAGCCTGCAGAAAACACTGGGATCAAGGCATACCCAAGTAAAGGAGTGTGCCAGGCCAGCAAGCCTGATGAAACTAGTAAAACTAGTATGCTGGCTACATCAAATGCACCTAGCAGTAAATCAAGCATCAAGGCTGGTACGGTCTCTTCTCCAAAGGCCAAACCTACCGCTTCCAAATCTGAAAACCATAAAAGTTTACTCAGATCTGTACTCAGAGATCAAATAAATGCTGAAAAGAAACTTGCAGCCAAGGAATTGGGTCTTAAACCTGCAAGTGCCAGGTTGGCTGAAAGCAGCAGTAAAATCAAATCCACTCAGAGCGGTGTGACCAGAGGAGGCAGTGGAAGGTCCTCTGCCCTGCAAGACAAGGATTGTAAACTGGATTACAGGGATGTTACAAAACAGTCTCAGGAAACAGAGGCTAGACCTTCCGTCATGAAACGGGATGACAGCAGCAATAAGGTGAGGAGGGTAGGAAGAATGGCTCAGTGTGCTTTTGAAGTGATTAGCTCTCCTGTTGTAGCTTTAGAGTAGGAGATGTGATCTTGTTTTATACTCTCCTCTCCTCACTTTGCTCCCAAGCTTGCATTTCCCTTTCTGGTTCCATTAATCTAAGCGGATAGACATTTAGAATAATAAGCTCAAGTTTATAATTATTAATAGGTTTGGAAAACATTATGTGGATAAAATGTGGTCAAAAACTTAACTTGTTGGTTTAAAAATAAAGTCTGCAGTGAGTCTCCTGAAGTGACTTACTACTCTGCTTCTGAATGGGAAACTTCTTTTGTAAGTTAAGCTTTATCAGCTTACTGATTGCCCAACTTAGACATTGTTGGAAAAGGTCAGTAAAACTGAATTTAACTACATCCTATAGATTATGTCTATACTGTTATTAACCAGTGACTTAGTTTAGAATACCTGGTAAATGTTGGCATAAATGAATGTGTTTGGATAATGTTTGTTGTTTGGATTCTCTTTCTAAAGAACACTAATAACCTAGTTGTAACTTCTTTTTTCTTCTTCTATATTTTTTACTTAATATTTCAGACTTTGGTTGGGCAAAACACTAAGAATCCTAAAAGCACGACTGGTAGAAGTTCCAAATCTAAAGAGGTGAGAAATAGTTTATTAAAACAAACCCTTCTGTTCTCTCCATCCAAAAGATAGGAATGATATGTTTTATTTTCTTTGAACCCTATTACCCATTTATTTTTTACCTTGAACCAGGCTAGTTTGTTGTTGTGTATTTGGCTTTTTTTGTTGTTTGTTTAAAGTATTACAAATAATAGTACGTATGTGTCCTTTTTCTCCCATTGACCTCCCCCCAGCATCCCCTACCTCCTGGCACATGCCCTTCCCCCTCCCACCGTTACCCCACCTCAGTAGTGACTGTGCCCATTGGTTATCCTTATTTATATGCATGCATACAAGTCCTTAGTTTGTGTTCTTGGTGCAGGGCAAGAAGTTAACCCAGATACAGAAAGAGAATTAGAGTAGTTAAGAGCCTTTAATCTTATATTGACAAGAATAGGTTATATTGCCAAATCCGATTTGGCTCAGTGGATAGAGCGTCGGCCTTCGGACTGAAAGGTTCCAGGTTCGATTGCTGTCAAGGGCATGTTCCTTGGTTGCGGGCACAACCCCAGTGAGGGATGTGCAGGAGGCAGCTGATTGATGTTTCTCTCTCATCGATGTTTCTAACTATCCCTCTCTCTTCCTCTCTGTAAAAAAATCAAGAAAATATATATATATATATATATATATATATATATATATATATATTAAAAAGAATAGGTTATAAACACAGAAGAAAATGATATGTGAAAAGGAGACTGGCACTTGACTGGAGTCTACCCCTCATTTTGCGACACTTCCAAAAAGGAGGTCATTTTGATAAATGGATGGGTTCTATGATCTATTTTTCTGATACCCATGGCACTGCCAAACATACAGATACATTTTATGCTTGCTATTTTAGGATTCCACCATTCATAAAATGTTTTTCCTAATCATTTTATTTACTTCCTCTGGTAGGGGAAGAATTTGAGGCTTGTTTTATTGGGGAAAGGGAATATGTTAGTTTAAGAAACAGAAGTAAGGATATGGTTATTCCGTTGACTTAATAAGTTAATAATACAGCTGCTTACAGATTCCTTCCTCACCAAATTACTGGGTATATATATTCAAATGTCTTATTATATGTACTAATAATTGATCATTGATAATGTAGTAAATGTTATAGGACAGTGGTCGATAAACCGCTGCTTGCTAGCCACATGCGACTCTGGCCTCTGGAGTGTGGCTCTTCCACAAAATACCACGTGTGCACATACAGTGCTATTGAAACTTCGTAGCCCATGTGTAGAAGTCGGTTTTCTTCCTGGGGTAGTCTATTTTGAGGAAGTGGCATTAGAACACTCAAGGGGCCAAAGAGCCACATGTGGTTCGTGAGCCAGGATTTGCAGACCACTGTTATAGGAAAAGCCTGCTGGGAATTTATTTTCTTTACTATTGGCATTATTTACGTGCAGTAATACTTGCCACTGGGTGTTAGTAATTTTCCATATGACTTTATCAATATGTTAACTTTATATTTCATTGTTGCATATCGTACAATATATATTACATATAAACTGGTCAATGGAACCATCTTGGTAGCTATTTACTTTCTAGCTTCATTGTGACATTTAACATATGAAACAATCAGTTCTTTATATTAGATTGTTTGATAAATGCTTTTGTATTATTTTTGTGCACCGTTTTAAAACGTGTACATTATTTAGGAATTAATTATAGTGTTATTGAAATTAAGTGAAGGTGGGATTAGATTATTATTAGGGTTTTACTCTTGGCATTGTTTACCTTGTGAATCACAGCTAACTCATTTGTCAGACTTTTAAAAATAACGAATTTCAACATTTAGGGAACTTCTCTGTACTGAAATTCTCACAAATTATACTTCATGCTCATTTACTGGGACTATTTGAAATGTAGTTAATTAGTATTCACAATTCTTTGATTTTTTTTTTAACCTTTCAAACAGGAACCATTATTTCCATTTAATTTGGATGAATTTGTTACTGTGGATGAGGTTATAGAAGAAGTGAATCCTTCACAAGCCAAACAGAATCCACTAAGGGGAAAAAGGAAAGAAGCTGTCAAAAATATCCCTTCCTCTGAACTTAATGTAAAGAAGAAGAAAGGGAAAACTTCTGCCCCTCATGTTGTCAAGGGAGAATTGTCTTTTGTAACATTGGATGAGATTGGGGAAGAGGAAGATGCATCTGCACAAGCTCTGGTCACCGTAGATGAAGTTATCGATGAAGAAGAAATAAATATGGAAGAAATGGTAAAGCATTCAAATGCACTCCTCACATTAGATGAGTTAATTGACCAAGATGAGTGCATATCCCACAGTGAACCTAAAGATGTTACAATACTGTCGGTGGCTGAAGAACAAGATCTTCTCAAGCAGGAACGCTTGGTAACTGTGGATGAAATTGGAGAAGTAGAGGAGCTACCTTTAAATGAATCAGCAGACTTAAAATTTGCCACTTTAAATACTAAAGGAAATGAGGGAAATACTGGAAGTGATTCCATTGGCTTCATTTCTTCCCAGATGCCTGAAGACCCTTCTACTTTGGTTACTGTAGATGAAATTCAGGATGACAGTAGTGATCTGCACTTAGTGACTTTGGATGAAGTAAATGAAGAGGATGAAGATTTTAACCTTCAAGAAGAGCTTAATTTTGTTACTGTTGATGAAGTTGGAGAAGAGGAAGATGGAGATGATTTAAAAGTTGTATTAGCACAAAGCAAAAATGACCATCCCACAGATAAAAGAGGGGACAGGAAAAAGAGAGTTGTGGACACAAGGAAGACAAACCTTGAAGCCTTGTCCCAAGTGGGTCCAATAAGTGTGAATGTTATGGAAGAAGATCTGAACACCGTGATTGAGAGGCACTTAGCAGGTACATATGGTTGTTTTTCTGTTTTATGAGGGTAATTACATTAAAACAAATTTTTTAAATATGTTGCAGCATTTCTAATACTTTTACTGTGTATTGATAAAAGAAGCCAACAAATAGTTATAGCCAAGGAAATGTATACAGCTTTCACAGATTGCTCTTACAGAGTAGCCCTCGTCCCAAGTTGTTATACCTCAAGGTAAGGTACCAAAACCCAAAAGCAAACTAGAGTACCAATATTAAAATTGGAATGAAATGGTGTATTTTCATTTTGTGGAAAACCAGCTTTGGTAAGTAGAAGGTTGTTTATACTAGACCCTTGTACTTTGGATTAGAAGAATTCAAGAAGGTACCATTTCACTGAAGTAATATTTTGAGGGTATAGGATAATAGGTCAACTCACCTCCAGGACTTGAGGGAGATCAAAATAATATCAAATAAGGAAATCTTGAAAGAGTTATCCATATTAAGAAAAAAACAGTAGGAAGGTCCCACAGGTTTGTGGAACAAAATAGAAAAATATGTATAGGCTTCTTAGGGAACACAGGTAGGAAGGAATAGTTTGGAACAAGATAAGTCAGAAAATAAAAGAAGAATGTTTAGACTAATACTGAGTGTTTTTAAATAAATGTTCTTATTTTATATTAGAAATGAACTTCCTTCCCAAATTTGAGTATTATCTTGTTTGCAAAAAAGGTGTTAAAATTGTTACTTAAAATTAAAAGCAACTTAAATACTGTTTTTGTAAATAATAATTAGACATTTTTTTTTATTTTATTTTTTTTTTTTAGCTAAAATGCCCATGAAGAGAGTTAGAATTGGGACAACTCCACCATTGGAAAACACAGTTGAGACAGAACCAGAGCAAGATGAAGAAGAGGCCTACCAAATTAGTGAAGGTAAAGCAGGATTGATGGAAGGGGGACAAGAGAGTAACACAGCACGGGGTCTTAGATCTACCACTGAAGAAGAAAAGTAGAAAAACAGTGAAATAGCTTGTTGCGGGGCGGAGGGGCACAGCCTTATAATGATTAGATCTGAATAAAGATTTTTTTTTACTTACTTTTGTAATTTAGAGAGATAGTGGAATATAATGAAATGGGATAATAGAATAGTAGGCAATCCCATTATAATAGATTGTGACAAATTTATAGAAGTGATCCCTGAAAGGGCTTATTCTGATCATGTTGCAGTATCAAGTGGAAATCATTTAGTAACTAGCTCTTGTAGACCAGATTTGTTGCTTTGTGCATGCTGCCAAGCAACCAGCCAGTGAATTCAGATGTCTTAATAACATTAATAAAACTTATGTTGAACAAATAGGGAACATTGTCTAAGTGTAACAAGAATTTTCTAGGCATGAAACACGTATTTGTCATGTGTCCATTATGTTCATGGCAAAATGCTAAAAAGGGTAGGGGGAAAAAAAAGCATACCATTCCAGATCTCAAGTTTATTGATTCAGAGATGTAAAGCAAAATATCAACTACCCAGTGACTCAAACAGCCCTTGCACCATCCTCTTTATAGCACCCTTCTTGCCATCTTGCTTTTCTATATTCTCTAAGGAAAAACTAACTGTGATCAGTCCAAGTTCATTGAGTCTGATCTTAGTTGGCGCTTCAGTGCTGCTCCATAATCTATAGGCCTCCTTCCTTTTCCATTTTTCCTAACCAGTTGTCGTAAACCTTTCCCCCCACTCTGCAAAGCCTAGTCCATTTCTCACTGTATAGTCTTGCTTTCATTTCTATTTACCAGAGTAAATATATGATCTCCCCTTTCTGCCAGCTTAAAATTATGCCTCACACTTAAAATATGCCTAAGATTTTCTCTTTTAAAAAACCATGCCCTTAACTTTGGAATCCTAGCTGCCATCTTATCTCCTTCTAGAGCAAAGCATTTAGAAAGAACATCTACTATTCTTCATTTCCTATCAAACTGGATATATTTTGGCTTCTTTTGTAACCACCTTCCTGAATTGGTATTGAGATCCTTCATTGGGTTGTTGTGAAACTTGATTTTTTTATTTCTTCCAAATTTAGTTTTATTTTACTTCTCTGCATCATTTATTACTACTAATCATGTCCTCTTTCTTGAAGTTCTCTCCCAAAGTGTTACTCCTCTGTCTCTTCTGTATAACCTCTCCTTGATACCAAGCTGTAGTTAGTGGCTTAATTGAAGAATGAAGAATAGAGAAAGGATGATTTATTTACTGCTTCTGTAACCACATATTTTCATTAATGCAAAGACAATTTGTTTGGTAATATGTTTTCTAGCTTAAGACTTCATTTATAAAAAAAATATTTGTTTTAATTTATTTAAATTATTATATAATTATTATGAGATAAATGTCTCTGGAGCTTCAGGAGCAAATGTGTGTGAAAACGTTTTTTCCTTTGATAAGGGAATAAACTTTTGTAGAAAGATACTGGAGGCCATTTTGCCTATCAAATAAAGAAATGGGATAAAGTCTTTCTTTTATTGATTCTTTATGATTTGATAACCAGTAAACTGCAAGGAATAAGAGAAAAATTAACAATGCTATCATAATTCATAGCAGTCTCCTCAGATTTAGTAAAAGTAGTCCAGTTTTCCAGAGAGAGCACTGAACTTGAAGTCACAAGTCTAGGCTCTAGCCAGTTATCACTTAATTATCTATGCAACCTTGCGTATGTCAGTTTCTTCTCGGTTGTCCTTTATCCATCTATGAAGAAATAAGGGTAATAATGATTTGACTGGCCTCTCTTCACATGAGATAAATGCTAAATGAGTGATGTGTATATGAAAGGGATTTTTCAAGTGCTATGCACACCTCCTGCACAACCTCCTGCTACCTCCTGCACAACCCCTACTGTTGATCAGTGTAAAGTATTTCAGCTACTGAGCCTAGTAAATAAGATTGCTTGGAACCAGTTCTGTCTTTGTCTTCCCCCAAGTTCATATTACACAGTGTTTGCTGACATGAAGTGCTTCTTATATATTCTTTATTCTGCTAGGCTTTAACATTTGTATTTTCACTTGTGATTCTATCTAACAAGAGTCTTAGTCTGTCAGTTTTGGCTCATTTGGATTATTTTTGTCTTTTGGTTGTTTGTTTGTTTGATGGTCGGAAGGGCCTCAGTACAGAGCATCAGAATTATTCTCCCCTCGTGTCCTTTCCCCCTTAATCCACACTCTTTCCCCCAATCCAACACTTTGCATACACATGGTAACTCTTGACACTTTATTGAACTTCTTCCATCTCCCTTTAAATTATTTCTAAAATAATTTATTTTAAAAATGACCTGTTAGCTTCATTTATTTATACTGTTCTTATTGATTGTTAGAGAAGAAGGAAGAAGGATAGAGAGAAACAAGTATCTATCACTACCTCCTGCACAACCCCTACTGTTGATCAAGCTCATGATCTTGGCATGCTCTGGTGACTTCTTGGTTCATGGGTCAATGCTCAACCGCTGTGCCCACTAGCCAGGCTAGTTCATTTGCTTTAACTTCACTTAATAAGATGAAATAGATTTACCTATTTAGTCCTTACATCAAAGAATCTCATAAGAGTGGTCAGGTAGGATTAAACAAGGTGAGCCATAAATTAATCTTTGAAGGAAGGGATTATCTAATGTAAACTTGACAAAGTCCCAATTTATTTTAAATAACCTTTTTTTTTTTCTTTAAAAATTTTAATGACTTTAGTTGATGAAGAATCTGACTTGAAGGATTCAGAACCAGAACAAAAACGCAAGAAAATTGAGGACTCTTCTGTAGGGACACCAGTGGCAGCTGATGTCTCTGAAGGTAATGTAACAATGACCCTTTTTTCTTAACCCATGAGACATAAAATTTAGTGCCATAATGAATGTTTTGTTGGTGAGATGAATCATCATTCAATAGATGATTATTTTAAAGTGGAAATTAGCAAGTTTTGCACGTTGACATTTCTGTAAAGTTTATTATACTGTTTTCACCTAGGAAGGAATTTTTTTGACTGCACTCTTGAAGTCTAGGATATGTCTCCTTTTGTTTCTGGCACTTTGTTTACTGCTCTGGCAAGAATTGAATTAATATTTGCCCAGGCAGAAATTTCATTTAAGTAGAATATACTGAAAAGCTTAGCTAAGCAGCTTTGTTCTTGGCTAGCTAAGATGATCTGCGGGCTCCTTATTTGTCAGGATAGCTCTCAAGCAGACAGTTGCCCATCATTTGCCTCTTTGGTGTTTTACTTTAATAAGGGACTCCAAAGGGGTTTATTTCAAAGAATCTTGGTGAGATTCTTTTTCCATGGATTACTGTTCTGAAGGATTTCCCTGGCATTCTGGAGGCTCTGGAATGTTATAGAATTTGTTAAAGAAAAAAATCATTTTTTAAATTAAAAGCTTACTTGCTCTTGCTCCCTAGATATATATCAATCCTAGGTGTATGTTATGTTTGTATATAAGTATATACTGTGCTTGTTTTTTTGTTGTGTTTAGATAAATTGATTAACATAGCTATGACGTATCAAATTTCCATCCTTTCTCTTTCCAACTCTCTGTCCTCTAGATTTAGACTTTCTTGTACCGAAGCCTGGATTCTTCTGTCCAATTTGTTCCCTCTTCTACTCAGGCGAAAGAGCAATGATAAATCACTGCAAGAGTACACGTCATAAGGAAAATACAGAGGTAAATTTCTAACTCCACACAAAATTTTCAGGTGATGGTATTATAGTCAAACTACTTAGGTGTCCATACAAAATGTGCATTCTTTCCCTTTGGGAGAACTGAAGGTGTATGCCAGTTGATTTTTCAAAGTTTGGAAACCTATTCCTTCTCATTCATTGTTCCTTGCCAATAACTTCTAGTCTTTCTTTCCTCTGGCAGGATTTGCCTGAGGATTCTACAGATCACTAGTCCCATGTGACACTTTATTCATTAAATGTAGGAAGTTGTATTCTGATGCGCTCTTGCAGAGTCATTGACACACAGCATATTAAAGTTTCCAAATTGTCTAGTTAGATTTTCTAACCTGATTTAATCATAGCCCCTCCCTTTTCCCCAAGTTATACACATCTTCAGGGAGTGCTATAGAGAATTGTCAGCCATATAGCTCTAGTTTCTCCCGTTTGAAACAGAGTTGTTTTTATACCTTTTCCATGTTGTATTTGTGGGACAGACACTCACCTAATTATTAAGGTCTTACTTGCTGGGAACTTATTTAATCCCCTCCGATCAACTTTATGAGGTTGGTGCTTTTAAGGATGAGGAAACCTTTTCAAAGAGTACCTAAACACAAGTAACCCCAAGATCATATAGCTAGTTAATGGCAGACCTATGATTTGAACTAAGCTTTGTTTTACTCTAGACTTAAACCCTAAATTGCTATGTTCTAGGGTTTTGGGGGGTTTATTTTTAGCTCTTTGTTTATTTTTCATACATAAAAGACCTGTTGCTGCCTTTGCACCTTTATATTGCTGTTCCTTTGCCCTCTCCCAGTCCCATTTGTATTGCTGGTTGTTCCTCATTTTTTAGGCTTTTACTTAAATATCAGCTTCCAGAAAAGCTTTTGCCCAAGAAAGAAGGAGCTAAAATAGAATGTTTTCTCCTCCACAAAAGCGTCAACCTTAATCAATTACCTTATTAATTTTTCTTTTATAAGGGCTTACTACCGTCCAAAATTATTTATTTTTTATTGTTTCTCTTCCTTCACTAGAATGTAAGCTTTGTGAGGTAAAGGGCCTTACCTATTTTGACCACTGAGTCCCTAAGCACAGAGCATGATGCCCGGTAATCATCAATATCAGGTGACTGATGAATGAAAGGAAGGAATGTTAATATAAGGCACTGTGTTCCAAATCCCTATTTTATAGGGCCAGGCTCTTTTAAATTGTAAATACAGTGAAGTAGATTATGTTTGTTTGTATGCACAGCAAAACAACATCTAATAAATATTGTGTATTACAAATTGATTTTAACAGAAGTTCATGGCCAAGGAAAGAAAGGAAAAGGAGCAGAATGAAGTTGAAGAAAGAAGCTCAAGCTCTAGGTGATTGGAGAAAAGTTTGTAGAAAATTGTTTAGGGTCCAGTTAATTTGTGTATTTTTGTTATCATTAATTTGTAATTTTTATTTCAGAAGCAAATAATTCATGTTGTATAAATTTCTGATTGCCCTTGATGTAGAGAGACTGATGGGGAAAGTATGATGTGTTTGATTTTTATATCAAATCATCAGGCATGGAGAAAAATCTTTTAGAAGTGTTAAATAAATGTTCCTACTGTATATTTAAAATACCATCTTGTGTTTGTGTCTGATTTATTAAAGACTTGCTTATATCTGATTGCAGAAAGGCTTCTTCTCTGTGACCATTATGGCTTGGGATGTTTGGGGATTCTTTATGTGTTAAAACCTTTCTCGAACTATCTATGTACAGGTCAAAGATTTCTTAAAACTCCCAAATTTGCTGGCAAAAATTAGTTTCCAGCACGTTTAACCCAGGTAGATTTGAGTAAAACTCTACTTTTTTTTGGTATTTATTTTTAATGTGTTGGGAAGATATTTTTTCTGCTTCTGGATATATCTACTACTTCTTTCACAGCCACTTAAGGTAGCTCCTTGCAGGTAATTTAATATTAGCCTGCATACACAAAGACAAAGCAGCCTTTACTTCTGTGTACCACTAGGATCACTTTTTAAACACTTGAATTGGAATAGGTTTGTAAGAAATTAAAAAGGTATAAAAAATAATAATAGACTGGGTTGTTAAATGTTGGATATAGCCCAGTACTATAAATTTTAGAATAGGCCATGCTTAAAAATAAGCCTGCTGACTGAATTATTTTAGTAGCTGATTTTTTAACTCCTCTAAGATTAGAGTGCACCAATAATGAGGGAAAGTGAGGGGGCAGATACTACATTTCTAGGTTTCTTTCTCATCACAGCACAAGAGTTGCCTCACAGTCTGCAAGAGTGGAGTGAAGTTGCTTACATTATAAAAGACAAGAGCTCAAATCAATTTATAGTTCAAGAAACTGGAAAAAGAATAGCAAAAACAAACACAAAGCAACCAAAAGGAATGAAATAATAAAAGTACTAGGAATCATTGAAATTGAAAAGGGGGGAAATGAGATGGGAAAAAAATAATGAAATATAAAGCTAGTCCCTTAAATCAATAAAGTAGATAAACCTCTATCTAGCACTGTTAAGAAAAACACACAAATTACTAATATCCAGAATAAAATGGAATATTACAACAAATTCTGCAGGATTAAAAGAATAAAGAAATATTTACAACTGTGCTCAAAATCAACAATTTAGAAGAAATGGACAAATTACAAACCACAAAAACTACAGGGGCCCTGGTGTCTCTTATTTTTTACAGGAAGATTCTGATGCAAGAATTTTTAGATTGGCCACACTAAGAAACTTAATAAGCCAAATATTCACTTCTTTTGGTTTCCTTTCATTTTCAAAGTGCCAAAGAAGAAACACTGGGAATGCCACTGGCTGTTGCCCTCTTAACTCTTGGGAATATTCTCTAGGCGTTTTCTGGCGGTATCTCCTGAACTGACAGGAGTCCTTTGGTATGTGAGCCTCAGGAAGCTCTCTGGCTCATCTCCGCCCTGACACACAGCAGGGACAACTCAGAGCTGCTCCCCTTCATCTGCATCAGCCCTGCCTGTGCCCTCACCCTGCACCTTACCAGAGACCCATGCATCACCACGACCTGACCCTTCCCCCTGCTGGGGCCCAGAACAAATTTCCTCACCTTTGCTAAGATTGGTGCATCCTGGGATGTTGTGACTTCTTCCAGGAGATGAGATCATCTCACTTCAGAAAAAGTTTAATTCCTGTTCTGCCCTTCACTCCATCACCTTCATTTGAATCTTCCTGCTTCCTCAGAAGCATGAGCTTGCTTTTCCTACTGTCTTTCCCAGCCTGTGTGCATGTGCACACACATTTCACCACGCTGTCTAGAGCCTCCTCATCCTCTAGAATTCAACAGGAGGACTGCAGCAGATGGACCCTCCTGCCTTAGTCCCAAATCACTTCACCCTGCAGTTCAGCAGACAGGCCACTGTCCACTCCTTGCTCAGTCAGGGGGATTTCAGACCACAGGAACCCACACCCTCCTTTCTGAACACACTCCTGTATCAGCAGCCAGGCCTGAACAGGCAAAAATAAACACTTTTCTAGTTATTGAGTATTTACTGAATGTTTATTATGGCAGATTCTCAGGAAGAGCCCTTCCATAAGAAATTCAGATTCTGACACTACCATGAGTTTTTCTTCTCGGGAAGCAGATGAGATGACCAGAGTGTGACCGGGGTCTGTGGTTCTTAGCAACCTCCACAAAAAAAAAACCATGTAGAATGTTTAGATCATCTCCTGGTTAAACACACACACACACACACACACACACACACACACACACACACACACACACGCAACATCCTCACTGTTGCTATTTTCTATTGGAAATCAGTATCAAAATGTGTCCCTGGATTTCTTAGTGAGGCTGGAGAGCTGACCCCCTTCAACAGGATCTGGTTGCGCTGTCAGAGGCTTGGTGTGTTCTTTCCTTATGGCTGCTCCAACAAATTGTCACAAATGTGGCAATTAAAACAGCAACTTGATTCTTTTGCAGTTCTGGAGGCCAAACGTCCAAGGTCAAGGTGTCAGCAGCGCCACACTCCCACAAAAGGCTTTTGGGGGAGAATCCAGCCCTTGCCTCTTAGTTTCTATTGGCTGCCTAGCATTCCTTGACCTGTGGCCCCATCACTTCAATCTGTACCTACGTCTTCACATTGCCTTCTCTGTTTGCCTAATTTCCCTCTGTCTCTCTGACCAGGATACAAGTGATGGCATTTAGGGCCCCGTACAATAATCCAGAATAAATGCCTCTCTAGATTCTTAACGTCATCACATGTTTAGCCATATCAAGTAGGTAGCACTTCATTCTCTATGTTCCCTCTTACTCATGCTGTTGTAACCTCTGGCCTTCTTGCTGTTCCTAAGTATGCCAAACTGGCCTTCACCTCAGAGCTGTCTTTCCATCGAGGCTGTACATGCCATGAGGACAGGAGTTATTGTTGTCATCTGGTTTGCCAATGATTTTGTGTGTGTGTGTGTGTGTGTGTGTGTGTGTGTGTGTGTGCGCGCCCAGAAGAGTTCCTGGCACAGAGTAGGCCCTGAGTAATATTATTGGATCAGTTAATGAATAAACAAATGGAAGTGACCCATGGGTGGAGAAATAGATGAACAATACAGGCTAGAATTGGCTATAAATTGATTTCCCATGTGGGATTTAATAATTAGTTATTGTTGCTATTGCTTGGTGTGTTGTTTTTTTTTTTTAAAGAAAAGACACTTCAATGAAAGTAGGGATAAGATTAGTTTACTTTGTATCTGAAGACTAATTTAATACACTTGGAAGAAAACAAAAGTTAGGTCCCTACTTCATATCATAAAATGATAAATTTTAGATTAATTAAACATCTAAATATAAAAAGAAAATTGTGCCTGAAAACGGTTTGGCTCAGTTGATAGAGCGTCGGCCTGCAGACCAAAGGGTTCCAGGTTCGATTCAGATCAGGGGCATGTACATTGGTTGCGTGCACATCCTCGGTGGGGGGTGTGCAGGAGGCAGCTGGTCCATGTATCTCTCTCATCGATGTTTCAAGTTCTCTATCTCTCCCCTTCCTCTCTGTGAAAAATCAACAAAATATATTGAACAAAGAAAATCGTGAAGTTGCAAACAAAAATTGCAAAAGCTTAGGATAATTTTTGTATAATTTCTTGGTGTATATGCTTCTGGGTATGGCTTCTTAGCCAAAAAGAACACTAAGAAGTTATAAAGAAAAGGATTGATTACTTTTCAATTTTATAGTAGAAGACACTTGCTGGTTTTTTCTTTGTTGTTTTTTGGCTTGTTACCTTAGGCAGGATTTGTAGTTTGAAAGGAAAATCTGATAAAATACATTTTATTAAAAAAACCTTTTCTTTCAGCCTTCTCTAATGTGAATAAAAAAAACACATCACGTCGGTGCTAGGTAAAACTGATGGGATGAGACTCAGGGTAGGGGTATTTGCTATTCATAAGGCAGGGCTTGTGAGTTTCCGCAGATTTCCCCCTAATGATTGATTTTATGTTGAAGTGGTAAGTAGAGTGAGCTCGAGAAGTTACTCAAATTCTCTCAACCCAAGGTTTTCCGTCAGTAAAATACAGGTTGAAAATATCTACCACTCATATTTTTATTGTGAAATGACATATGAAAGGACTCTGAGACTGTTAAGCTCTTAACTAAGTTTTCATTGCATTCTAATTTCCTGACATTTTGAGTGGCTCTGATATGTGCTATAGGGATGCAAAAACAAACAAACAAACAAACAAACCAAAGCAAAGCACAAGGGAAAAGGATAAAGGCCATAGAATCTTAACCATGCAAAGCATGACATCAAGTGCCAGCTGAATATTATCTAACTTAATGTCTTGTTGAAGGCAGACCATGGAAGAGGTGAGACAATACAGGTTAAGAAGCCCGTGATTTGGGTAGGACTGCCACAGAGCAGACTTAGCTAGAGGTATTGGCACTGACTGGTGCTTCAGTTTCACTAGCACTAGATGCCTGAGTAGTTGCAAGAGCGACCCCTCCTGGAACCGAGCTCCGCCTCCTTGCCTCCGGGGGAGCGTGGGGCGGGCTGTACGCAGGCGCCGGGAGCTGGGAAGGGAGCGCCGAGGCCCTTTCGGCGCGCATGCGTGCAGAGCTGTGGAGGCGGAGGCTTCGTCGGCGACGGGACCGGAGGCTGAGAGCTAAACTGTGTGGGGCGCAAATGGGATCCGGCTGGTAGTCGGGTAGGCAGAGGTAGGACCGCCGCCTTGAGGGGACCAGGGGGTTGGAAGGCAGGGGGGTCCTGAGCCTTTGCTAGGAGACCCTGGCCGATGATTGTACGTGTCGCAGCGGCTGCGCACAAAATGGCGGCGGGGCTGGAGGCGGCTGGGGGGACCCCCGGGATGCGGGGAGGGGAGCTTGGCCACCCACCCACCCCGTCGGCTCGCCTCTCGGCCCCGGAGGGCCGGCTCGGACACCGGCCAGGACCGGGCTTCGGAGAGCGCCGCCTGAGGCCGCTGCGCCGGCGGCGGGACGAGGAGCGGCCCCTGGGCGAGGCCGTGCGGCCCCTTCCCCGCGGGCGGGCCCGGGCCTGCCGCCGGAGCGCGCCGGCCTGACAGGCCTGACAGCCGCAGCGAGCGGGGCGAGCCCGGCCTCTGGGCCTGAAGAGAGGCGGTGAGCCCGGCCTCTGGGCCTGAAGACAGACGGCGGAGCTGGAGCGGGGCCCTTGGGCTCGCGACATTGTGCAAGAAGCGGGGAGGGAGAAGAGCGTGGTCGGGGCCGGGGATGGGACCAGGGCCGCGGGGGTCGGGGATGCGGGGGCCGGGGCCGAGGGGGTCGGGGCCGGGGATGGGACCGGGGCCGGGGCGGGGGGCGGGGATGGGGCCGGGGCCGAGGGGGGTCGGCGAAAGGGAAACGGTGGGATCCGTCGGTGTGTCTTAGGCCTGCTTTGTGCGGGTTTGAAAGCAAATAAATTGTCAACCTCGGTGCGGGACACGGAGGGCGCGCAAATGGCCTCGATGTTTGTTTCCACATCTCCCTGGGAGCCTCGAATACGCTCCTTCCGTGTTTTATTTTCTGTAACCCCCCACCCTGGGCCCTTCTGCTAAAGGGCAGATGTCAACCGCAGGCATGAATCTTGGAGGACGTTTGGAACTTACCTTTTGGTGTTTGAAGCTAATTTTTGTTAACGTTAAATATTGCTTCTCAGCAAGAATTCCTGGGGGGGTGGGGGGGATGCTGTTTTAATCTGAAGGAGTTCTGAAGTAAAATGTGTTTACCAGGGTCCGGCTATTTATATTGGTTCAAATTCTTTTGCTAACGAGCTTTGGAATTGTGCACATACAAATAAAAAATGTGGTTTTTTCTCTTTATTTAATGTAAAGCATTAATTTAGTTTAACACTGGTTCAAATTTGCCATTCAAATTGATAAATTGGAAGATTTTAAAAAGGGATTAATGAGGTTTATACATAAAAAATAAAAGTGTAATTTACATTATTTCAACATAGCTTTAAATTTTGTTGATGTTTAGTTGTCCAACACTTTGTAAGCTTACGTTGCATTTAAAAAAATTTTGACAGCATTTCATTACACTTTATTTTGTATTTTCATGCGCTGCAATATGCCCTTGTGAATACTTATATTGGCTTAGCATGGTAATACATTACACTAAGCTGGGCCATTTCCTCCTTGGTTGTTCATGTTCAAGCAAGTAAGGGTAAAGATAAAACCGTTGTAAGAAATCACAAAATTTCATACTCATTTGTATTGACTAGTTATTTATATCACATGTCTATTACTTTGAATATTGGTTATATTAATAGTTTTTCAATCTCTTGCATGTCATCTTTCATTATGGAGACAGTATATGTCAGATAATCTGGTTTAAAAAATACTTCTTATGATTGGTGATTACTTTGTATTGTATGGCTGTCTTAAAAGATTTTTCTCTTCCGTGCTCTTAAGAAGGTGATCTCTGGAAATTTTGTTTTCCTGTAGTGAAAGAAAATGAGAGAAATAGTTTAGTGGAGAGATAATAGGCTTTGGAATCAGAAGATCTGGATTTGAATCCCTGTTTTCCCTCTTAATATATGTGTGAGATTGTGGGTAAGTTATTTTAGTCTTTCTGAATTTGTTTCCTTATCTGTAAAATGGTGATTAATACTACCTACGTGGGATTGTTGTGAGGATTGAGACACTGTGTGGAAAGCTGCTATTCCTGGCATATGGGAGTTGTTAAATAAACGTCAGCTGTTACTTTTATGACAGATTTTTAGCATCTTCTGATACATAATTGCAACCTGTGGGTACTCCCTTTTATTTAATTTATTTTTTCATTTTAAAAAAAATTTATTAAGGTATTATATGTGTACATAGCTTACCATTGCCCCCACCCCCACCTCCCATTCATGTCCTCCCTCCCCAGAGTTCTGTGTTCCTTGGTTGTACTTACATGCATGCATACCAGTTCTTTGGTTGATCTCTTATCTCCTCCCAGGTCTCCTTCCCCTCCCCTCTGTCATTTGACAGTCTGCTTGTTTTATGGTGACTATCATAGGATCACATGAATAGAATCCACTCCTCCTCTGGTTCACATGGCTCTCCTGGGGCACATGTCTCCCCCAGCGCACACTGCTCTCCCAGGACACATGGTCCCCCTGGGGCACACGGCTCACCTGGGGCACACGGCTCACCCGGGGCACTGGAAGAGGCATAAGGAATTTAGGTTAAATTGATAAACTTTTGGAGCACTTAACAAATCATTGTAACCATTTATTTATGTGATTGCTATGTTCACCTTTGTATCTGTCCGTATTAGATGCTCACAATTAGAGTGAATGAACTCACTGGTAGTTGCAGAGGCAGGATAAGAACACAGGACAGACTATTGGAGTCCAAATTCCCCTTCTATAACTAAATGCATGTCTTTGAAAGTTTAGATAAATCTTTCCAAATTCTTAAAAAAGTGCTGTACATATTAAGACACAGTGCTTCCAGTGTGGGTGCCTGGTAACATAATTTGGGCTGTTTTGGGTAAAAATGAGCTATTGAGTGTTGAAATGTAGTTTAGACGTCCTCCAAAAACAGAAAGTAGTTATAGTTGTGGAATGCTGGTAAGCACCTCTTTGTGTCCAGCTTGACTGACTCTGTCATTGCTTCAGTTTTATTTACTGGGATCTAAATTTGTGGTTGAAAATTAAAATGGAAGGTTAATAGATATATGGAAGATAAAAAGAGAATAATGATAAGGAAGACAGTAAGGAAAGGTGAGGTGTTAGAAATAAAGCGCAGCTATAGAGATCGGTGGGGGTTTGGTTTCTCCTCCCACCCCCGCCTTCTTGAATTACTGACCTGTGGACAGACATTTTAGGGTTATTCCCTCACTCATCTCCAAAGTTTTGTTTTGAAAGAAAAGACTTGGGGAACATAGAAAGTTTTAAGGTACATATATTTTGCTATTTTCTTAGTGGTGAACTTGGGGTACCTACATTTTGGGTTATTTTTTAACTCTTGAACCCCTTAAATACCAAAATATGTATACTGTTCCACTCTTGTTAAAGCTTTTATCTTTTTTTCTGCCTCATTTCTGCAATCTTCATTTTCTTAAACTTTAATTGCCCTATTGTCCCTGCTAATGAGCAAATATTTCCAACTTCCCTTTGTTTTGAATTTTTTTACTTAAAAAATTTTTATTATGGAAAAATTCTAAACATACACTAAAGCATAGTACAATGGATTTGCTACACGTATACCTATCATCCAGTATTAAAAATTACAAACTAATAATGGTCAGTCTTGTCTCTATTCGCCACCTTATTTTTTTAAAGTGGACCCCATATTCATAAATTTGTAGTTCAGAATTTTTTTCTAAATATTTAGAGAGAAAAAATGCTTAACACACCTAATATAAAAATTCCTTAATATTAGGTAATCAGTCTACTCAGATTTCCCAATGTGTCTCATATATCACACATGTATATAAATGTATTTGTTTTTGCTACCATATTGGAAATTTCAAAAATTATCTGAGTCTTAAAAGGAACATTCCTACCTGCTTCTTAAATAAAGCATTTTGTTTACTGTCTAACATGTTTTGAGCACTTATGGTATAGCAGTAGGTATAGTTTTAATTATTCTTTGCATTAACATTCTTGGATATTGTTTTTATTCTCATTTTTCACGAGATCAAACAGGCTTGGGTTAATTAATTTGCTTGGGGTGACATTTTTAGCAAGCAACAGAATTAAAACACTGAATCTAGGGTCTATGTTTTTAAAAAAATACTGTGCTACATTAGTGTTAAATTTTATTTATGGGAGTTAACCACTTTTGCATGAAGTCATTCAGTGGCACCCTCCTACAGGGCGGGTGCCTTCAGATCATTGGAAATTTCCCCAAAGATCAGATTATTATGAATTGCATAATGGGCTAACAGTCAATAGTTAGGGAGTGAGATGATGCAGGAGGGAAAAAAGGTCCAGATCCAGACATTTGCTTAAGGTTTATGTTCTTTACCATATTGGAGGTTTTCTTCCTACTGCCATACTTGCTTATAGTCCAGTCCTTTTTGGTTTTGAGCTATATCATATATAACTGAGAAGTTAGATAGTCCCATGTTGGATTTAAAACTTTGGGCCATTAACTATTTTTGAATGAAGTAAAGCCCTGGCTGACAGGAATTTCTTATCGCTTTTCGCTCTTTTTCTTCCCTCTAGTGTGTCCTCCACACCCCTCCCCTCCCTCTGAACTATCTGAGAGAAGTTGCTTGCCTCCATTGTTCTCTCCTCTAGTTTATTTTCTAAGAATATGTTCTTTCTTAGTCATAGTATGGTTACTTTCTCCATAAATTTAACATTAATTTTAATTTACCATATTCTGATTTTGTTAATTGACTCAATAATGTCCTTTATATCAGTTTCTGTTTTTGTTCTCTTCCCTACCACCCACTGCCAGTACAGGATCATTCTAGGCTTAAATAATTGCCTTTAGTTGTCATGTCTCTTTAGTTTTCTTTACTTTGGAACATCTCCATAACCTTTCTTTATCTGTGAAATTGACATTTTTGAAGAATACAATCTACCTCTTTTATTTAATAGAACATTTCTCATTTTGGTCGAAGTGTTTGATTTCTTCCCCCATCCCTACCTTCTTGAATTAATTGACATGTGGAAAGCCATTTTAGGGTTATGCAAATATTCTACTCTTCATCAAAATTTCACTCTGGATTTCATATGCACAGATGATTCTTATCTAAACCAGTCTTTATTATCATGGTTACAAAAGTGATGATTCTCCAACTAAGTAGTCTCTACAAATACATTGCTCTGTTGGTATGGAGTTAAGACCCCCTGCTTTTCTCAGTGGTTTATAAGGTTTATAATTTATTGCTATCCAGTTCTTTCTTACTCCTATTTTATATCTGTATATTTTGTCTTCCACAGTGAGAACCATGGCTCTCACCACTATCAAAACATTTACTTACTGCGCTAACTGGTTTGGCTCAGTGGATAGAGTCAGCTGGAGGACTGAAAGGCCCCAGGTTTGATTTCGGTCAAGGGCATGTACCTTGGTTGCTGGCACATCCCAGTAGGGGGTGTGCAGGAGGCAGGTGATCAGTGTTTCTCTCTCATCCAATTTTCTAACTATCCCTCTCTTCCTGTCTGTAAAAAAATCAATAAAATGTATTTTTAAAAAACACATTTATTTACTCAGTCTTATATCTAAAGTAATTTCAGAATATTTTACCTGTACCACTACAAAACAAAACAAAGCCAAATCCCACCCCCCAAAAAACTAAAAAAGGTAAGAATTTGTTTGTAGCTTTCCCATTTTTCCTAGCTACCCCTAAATTGAGGGTATTTAAATGAAATACGGGTTTTATAACACTTGCATTAGGTTTTTTAAAAATGTGTTTATTGACTTTAGAGAGGAAGAGATAGAAATATTGGTTGGCTCCTTCACCACCCTTGCTGGGGATCAAGTCCCAAACCTAGGCATGTGCCATGACCTGGAATCAAACAGGTGACCTCTTGGTGCATGGCCACAACTGAGTCACACTGGCCAGACACATTAGTTTTCTTTTTCCCCTTCAGTGAGTTAAATGATTGAATTACTATGCTTTTAATTTTAGATTTTCCCTCTTTCCCATTCTTGTTTTAAGTTTAAAAAAATGTTGATTGTTAACATACTTTTAAAATTCAAAACATGAATTTTAAAAGTATGTTAAATAAGATGTACTCTGACATATTCCCCCTTTTTCAAAAGCCTTTCAGTTACCTCTATAGGTATCCAGCTTTATTGTTTTCTGTTATCCTACCTATGTCTGTGTTTTTTTTGTAACCATGAACAGATATGTGTTTTCTTATTTCCATTTCTTATACAAAAAGTAACATACCTAATATGTTCTTTTGTACTCTGTAAGGAGTTTGAGACATTTGGCAGTTTATCCATAATTACAGGTTTTGGAAACTTACTTTAGGAAATTGGGACATGCTTGGATTGTGCATTTCAGGAATGAAGGGAATGCCCGAACGGGAGGCACCGCAGGCGTGCAGTCAGGCTTCCGGAGCTGTTGGCGCTGGGCAGTTGGATGTCTTCACACTGCGTTTATCTCTTGGTCCTGTTACCTGTGTTGCATTGAGTACATGTCGTTTCAGTTTTATGCTTTCTCACTAAAATAGTAAATACGCTGTCAACAACATTTGAGTTTTATCAGCATCCATCACTTCCCATTTTTGATTTTTAAAAAATTGCAGGATAGATCTCTTTTTCTTTTTTCCTTAATCTTCACCCCAGGATGTTTTTCTACTGATTTTTAGAGAGAGTGGAAAAGAGAGGGAAAGACAGAGAGAAAATATCGATGAGAGAGAAACATCAATTGGTTGCCTCCTGCATGAGCCCTGACCAGGGCTTACGCCAGGGAGAAGTCTGCAACTAAGGAATTGAACCCAAGATCCTTTGGTCCACAGGCTGATGCTTTATCCACTGAGCCAAACTTTCTAGGGTCAAAGATTTCTTTATTCAAAATTGCATCCAGTGGTTTCTTTGTTGAGGGTAGCGAAGTTAGCAGGGCCAGTGCACATCTGTCATTAGTGATGTCTTGATGAACAACATTGTCGGGAACTCTTCCGGGATTAGAAATGATATGGTGTTGCCAAGTGGTCAGCAAACCTCGACTCTTTGGCCCCTTGAGTGTGGCTCTTCCACAAAATCCCACGTGCGGGCTTGCATACAGAGTGTGATTGATACCGTATTTGCCGGCGTATAAGACGTTTTTTGGCCCTGAAAAATACGTATTTGCCGGCGTATAAGAGACTGGGCGTATAAGACGACCCCCTAACATTTCCACTAAAAAATACAGAGTTTGTTATATACTCGCCGTATAAGACTACCCCCCACTTGGAGGCATATTTTTCAGGTCCAAAAAGTCGTCTTATACGCCGGCAAATACGGTACTTCGTGGTCCACGCACGGAAGTCTGTTTTCGGGTCTCAAAGGAAATTTCAATCGTTGTACTGTTGATATTTGTCTCTGTTGACTAATGAGATTGCCCACCACTGGTGTAGCATAAGAAGGTGTTTGATGATTGTGTATTAGTAGATTACTGTCTGAAAATGTTACTAAATACAAACAAAGGAAATAAAACATGCTAGACTTAAAAGTCTGACATTGGGAAGGAGTCTTGGGATAAAGGTTAGGAGAAGTGCTGGCTTAAAGTACAGGAGGATTAAAGAAACTTATTTTCAGAGAGGAGGTTGGTGAAGGATACCTGTTGAATGTGACATTTGCAGTGTAATGGATTTTCCACAATATTCATGCAAAGAGAAATTTTCGGATCTTTAGCTAGCAGGTATCAGAATGCTTAATAAATAGCTATGGCTGACCAGGCCTCTAATTTGTCTTACCGAGAGATGGGAGACGTCTCTTTGGGGAGCTAGGACTGTTAATTTTGACCTCATTATATTAGATTTCACAATGGACTAACAATATGGGGAATCCGGTATGATCTTTTTATGGCTCCTAAAGGCAAACAAGCCAAACCTCTGCTTATTGATAGTTGAAATTCCTTAGTTAGCAAAAGGCCTTTTAACTCTTCTCTTGGTTTATATTTTAGAACTCAGTCTTTTCAGGACTGATTTCAGAGACTACACACTGGCACAGGTATGCCAGTTGTTAAAATATTGAAATAATTTTGCCATGATTTGTAAATAGTTGTTACCCCAAAGGTGGACTTCTACTTTTCTCACATTAGTACTTCCTTCCAGAGGACGGTCCTACCGTCACCTCATGAACAGCAACTAAAAACTGAAGGGCAGTGGATGAAAAAGGGGCTCAAATTGCTTGTGCTTTGCTAGTTACTAAATATTCCAAATATCACTCCAGGGTATATACATATGTAGGAAAAGTCAATATTGAGAAGTGCAAAATGAAAAACGATTTTGGTAAACAGAGCACATCAGAGTCTTAAATATGCAATAGTTATTGTGCCCCTCTGAGAAGGGTTGCACAAGAATGGATTCACACTCTTGACCATACAACTCCTTCGTAGAGGACCTACAGTTTTACAGGACACTGTTTTTTGTTTTTTGTTTTAATACATTCTATTGATTTTTTTACCGAGAGGAAGGAAGAGGGATAGAGAGTTGGAAACATGGATGAGAGAGAAACATCAATCAGCTGCCTCTTGCACACCCCCCACTGGGGTTGGGCCCACAACCAAGGTACATGCCCTTGACCGGAATGGAACCTGGGACCCTTCAGTCCACAGGCCGACGCTCTGTTCACTGAGCCCAACCAGCCTCGGCAGGACACTGGTTTCTGCAGAATACACCATATGACGGGCTGCTCTCTTGCAATCTATTAATGTATATTTTCATCAGTGTTAAGATGGTGCTGGGAATATTAACGTACATTGGTAGGTTTTTCATTGTTAAGAACTTAAAATGTGGGTATTTCTAATAATACATACTCATAATTGTATGTGGTAGTTAGATAACTGATTGATATCTGTTCATTTTTGTTTTATTATTGGGGAGAAATGGTATTTGGAAAAGTTTGTGCATCTACAGTAGTGATTGGAATCTTCACCAATTCAGGAATAGTGCAGAAAGAGTAGATGACAAACTGCTTGCATAAGTGATTATTATTTTTTTAAAAAATATATTTTATTGATATTTTACAGAGAGGAAGGGAGAGAGATAGAGAGCCAGAAACATCGATGAGAGAGAAACATCGACCAGCTGCCTCTTGGACACCCCCCACTGGGCATGTGCCCGCAACCAATGTACATGCCCTTGGCCGGAATCGAACCTGGGACCCCTCAGTCCACAGACAGACGCTCTACCACTGAGCCAAACCGACCTCGGCATAAGTGATTATTTTTAAGGACTAGGTCAATACAGAGTTGATCTTGGAAGTATTTTTATTTTGTAGTAGGTACAGTTTCATATGATTTATGATTGTTTAAAAAGACCTGGAATTTGTGGTAAATGAACCACAAATTATTTATATAGAAAATTTGGATATCATTGTTTAGTAACTAGTGTCTGCTGCTTTCACCTAGTGAATTAGAAGCCTGCATAATGCTTATTGTATTTTTGTGTTTATTATAGTTTTAAAATAGACTGTGTCAAGTATGAGGACTTTGGATATGGCAATTCAAATAGTTTAACAAATATTTGAGGGTATTTCAAGTAGGAATAGAGTTATATCCTTGGGAGATAAGGCAACAATGAGCACGCCTTCAGTTGAGACTAGGTTGTTGAAAAAGACTGCATTCATATGAACACAAAAACAAGAATAGTAAAAGATTCGATTCCCAAAATGGTATAAGCAATAAAGTTTGTTGAAAGACTCACTCTGAACCTTGGTGGTCAAGGAAGGTTTAATGGAGACTGACCTTAAAGAATGAGTAGAATCAAATAAATCAGGTCAAGGCAAAGTTGTTTTCTTCATGTGTTTTGATTGGAAGAGAAGAAGGGAGGTAAGAAGACAGAAATAGGAGCAATGGCCTAGTTGGAATAAGTGTTAGTAAAATTAGGAGGGTAGAAATTGACTAGGTTGATAATACTTTCCACATAAAACTAAGACATAAAGGGAATGAGATTCTCTTGGATTTTTGAATAGAAAGTGATGTGGCAAGAATGTCCTTTTAAAAAATTAAATGTAGTGGCAGCCTGCAAGATAGTTAGAAGGAAGATTGTTATCAGATAAACTCTATATCTCAGCTGAATCTTCATTTCATTAACATATATGTTTCCCACCCTGCATTTCTTTTGGGTATCCAAGTGGGACTTGATAGAAATAGGCATGGTCTGTGTTTTTGTTTAACTAAAAGGGCCAGCAAGTCCTTTGACTGCTGACCTTGGTCCTGAATGATCTCTAAAGTGTAATTTCTCTTAGAAGTAGGCTGGAGTGCGTTGTGCTGCCTTCTGAAGGGTTAGGCCACAACCAGTTTTCACTAATACAATGCCTGGGAATTGCAAGCTATTCTTTTTTAAAAAAATATATTTTATTGATATTTTACAGAGAGGAAGGGAGAGAGACAGAGGTAGAAACGTCAATGAGAGAGAAACATCGACCAGCTGCCTCCTACACACCCCCTACCGGGAATGTGCCCGCAACCAATGTACATGCCGGTGACCGGAATCGAACCCGGGACTTTTCAGTCCGCAGACCAACGCTCCACCACTGAGCCAAACCGGTTTCGGCTGCAAGATATTCTTGCTCACATCTATTTATAGATTATGGGGTCAAAATACTTGGAATGCAAATCTTGGCCTGCCCACTTATCTATGCAGACAGATCATGAGAATTCTTGTTTCATATTACAGTGTTTTACAAAGTATATTTTAAAAACGTACTAGCTTGTAATAACATGTAATAAATTACTTCAAAATGCAATGGGCATTTAATTTTAAAGTGTGCCTTTAACATTTATGTAAAATATTTTTTGTACTTGTTCAATAGCAACTTACCTGGCCACTGGTTAAAGCTAGCAATAAAAGGACTGATCCGCAATGTGTTAACTTCTCTGTGCCTTAGTATCCTCATAAAAGTGTGCATATTTCAGGGGTTGTTGTGAGAAATGAATCAGTCTGTGTAAAGTACATGTACATTATAACATTATAGTTAATCATTGTCCACATATACAGGAGTAGGCAAAAAACTAGGTTTATAGATGTAATACACATAAATGACATAATAATAATAATAATAAGAATAAGAATAAACTGTTTTATGCACTCACAATTTGCCGACCCACCCTGTATTTGTCTTGACACTCATTCTGGAGGGGATCCAAGAGAAAAATGATTGGTTTTGTTGCATATTTGTCTGTATGTTATAATCAAATACATTGTTTTGCACACTGTTTTGTCAGACTGTAGTCAAGTTATTGGTGTCAAATTTACATCTTAATAGACACACCTGTTTAACAGCAGAACCTTAAGCATAGTCTAATTGCTATATGGAATTTAATTAGATGTGGTTCCATGGAAGCTGTGTGTTGTAAAATTTTAGGTTTACAGTTCCTACTTTTATTGCTTGTACATCTGATAACATAAATATTGAGTGTGTGTGCATTTCTAAGTATTTTAATGCTTTCATCTTTTTCCCAGTATTAACGCATGAAATAATCCTATTTTTCAAGATTATTTAGGAGTTGTAATTATCGCTCAGCACTTAGGACAGCACCCAATTGTAACACTATGCATGAACCTGTGGCTTGCTGTTTGTTTGGGTTTGAGTTCTGCATTTGGGAAGAAAAGAAGATCAAGTTATTGGGAAAGTTTAAAATCCTCGTAAGCACTTAATCTCAACGTGTATGAAATGCAAAATCCTTTCATGGCTTTGTTTCAAAATGTTTTTCACTGGCTGTAGACCCACTTCATGAAGTAGTTTGAGTTAAAATGATCTAATATTTGTGTTTTAACTTTCAGCTTTGTGTTATTCTTGGAAAATTTCGCACCACTTGTGAATTCCTTGAACCTGGGCATTGCAAACCCACTTCTGTTGGGCCCATCTCCTTTGCACTTTGCTCAGATTAAGACTCAGTTGGCGCTTCAGCAGCTGAATGCCATTGCCTCACATAGTTCAACACCACCTTATACTTTATTAAATCAGACTTTCTCGAAAATGGCCATGTCGAGACCCAGGTTTAATCCTCGAGGAACCTTTCCATTTCCGAGGCCACGACCACCCATCCCTCCTGGGATGAGGCCTCCAGGACCATTTATGAGGCCTGGACCTATGGGTCTTCCAAGATTTTACCCAGCAGGGAGAGCTCGTGGAATTCCACCTAGATTTGCTGGCCATGAACCTTATCAGAACATGGGACCACAGAGAATGAATGTTCAGGTAACTCAGCACCGAACTGATCCAAGATTGACCAAAGAGAAATTGGATTTTCATGAAGCACAACAAAAGAAAGAGCAGCCTCCTGGTAACCGGTGGGATGAGGAGTCTCAGATACCTGCCTCAGTGGGAGTGAAACAGAGTCCTATAACACAGGTTACAGAGCAGAGTCCTAAAGTGCAGAGCCGCTATACAAAAGAGAGTGCCTCAAGTATCTTAGCAAGCTTTGGATTATCTAATGAAGATTTAGAAGAACTCAGCCGCTATCCTGATGAACAGCTAACTCCTGAAAATATGCCATTAATTCTGAGGGATATAAGAATGCGAAAAATGGGGCGCCGATTACCTAACTTACCTTCTCAGAGCAGAAATAAAGAAACACTTGGTAGTGAGGCAGTTTCAAGTAATGTGATTGATTATGGGCATGCAAGCAAATATGGGTATACCGAAGATCCACTTGAAGTACGTATTTATGATCCTGAAATTCCAACTGATGAGGTCAAGAATGATTTTCGGTCACAGCAGAGCATTTCTGCATCTGTTCCTACACCAAATGTGCTTTGTAATTCTATGTTTCCTGTTGAAGATGTGTTTCGACAGATGGACTTCCCCAGTGAGTCCTCCAATAACCAGTCCTTTTTCCCAGTTGAGAGGGGAACTAAAATGCCAGGCTTACACATTTCAGGAAGACAGCCAGTCCTTGAACCTGTAAAATGTGTCAGCCAGCCCATTAGCCAAACAGTTAACCAGGCAATGAGTCGGTCTCTGATTCCTCCATCTATGAACCAGCAACCTTTTTCATCGGAATTAATTTCAGCTGCAAGCCAGCAAGAGCGGATCCCACGTGAGCCTGTCATGAATTCACCTAATGTCCACAGACCAGGAGGAAATAAAAAGAATTATCAGTCGGAGGCTGACCTCCCCGTTCGGTCTCCCTTTGGGATTGTGAAAGCGTCCTGGCTCCCCAAGTTTTCCCGTGCTGATGTCCAAAATATGAAGAGACTCCCAACTCCTTCTGTGATGAATGACTATTATGCAGCATCTCCAAGAATCTTTCCACATTTCTGTTCTCTCTGTAACGTAGAATGTAGTCATTTGAAGGTGAGTGTTTTTAAACATCACTGTATGATCATACACAGCGCCCAAGTTTCTGCTATTGTCAAGTACATTGGTGTTAACTAGGCATTAAAGAAATGGCAGATGTTGATAGCAACATCAACACTTAGTTGTAATCTGAGTAGTCCTGGCCTAAGTACTGAGTTGAGTGTTAGGCTTTCTGTATTCCTGTGACTGGGCACACCGCATGGTTCATCCATTTATTTTGAACTGCTGATTAGTTATCCCAGAAATTTATGCAGCATAAAACTTATACACATAAACTGTATTCTTATAAGACAATGTTACATGACTCACTTTATGTAGAGAATCTGTTAGTATAAAAATAAAAGTTGGAATAAAACATTTGTACTATACAATTGAAGAGACAGTATATTGTGGTCTTGCATGTATCTACATGTCTTGGGCTAAAGACAGTTAATGTCAATTTAATCATTATTGACTTTATCTGGACTAGGATTTTTAGTGTTTCATGAGAAGGAGCTTCCTAAAGTAACTTAATCATAGCAAAAACTGAGTCGACAAGTTATTTGGAGACCAATTGTGAGTTCAGCAAATAGAGTATAAAATGATAAAAATTTAGAGAAAAATATTTTTAAAATAAAGAAGCTTTAAGTATCTTCATATTTAGTACAGTTAGAAGGAAGCATTTTATAGAGGTGCTGAGGAGTAATGTAGAATATACTGTTAGTAATCATTGTTAGATTTGTGTAGGAATTTCCAAGTAGGTTTTATTTACATATATATAAATATATGTAAACCACTGTTTCTTCCATTTACTGATGTGATTTGTAAATTTATATCAGAAATGGCCAAGAAGAAATGTACTTATGGTAGTAAGTATTGATTCAAGGCCATAGCATTGTATACTTTGAATAGACTTAAAAATCTATAGGTATTAATTCTTTTGTTTTTTTCTCCTTCCAATGCTGATCTCTTATTGTCTATTATCCACTCATCAGATTTCAGGCAACAAGAATCTGATACCTAGAGATGATGCTTTTATTATAAGGTTTAACTCCAGCAAAGGAAAGCAGCATTCTACCTCATTTTAGCCAGATTTGTTGAGTTCTAATAATAGTTGCCTGAGGATAGCCAGGTCTTGAAAAGTCTCAGAATAATTTATAACACTTAGTTATAATATGTAAGTACTCCTGGCCCAAACACTAAATTGAGTGTGAGGCTTTCTGTATTCCATTTATTTTGAACTTTCAGTTAGTCTTAATGAATCCAACGAAAGTACGTTAAAATAAAGAACTTAAAGAGTTTCCATTTTTATTCTGTAAACTAAAAAGGTAGTTTATAAAATCTCACTATCTCCTAATGACTCACCTCTGGAATTAAAAAATAATACAGGACAACAAATGATTTGGTGATTTTTTTTTTTTTATCTTGTTTGGATTGGCTTAAGGGAGAGACACTTCATATTTTTATCTTGGTTTCAGGCTGATATCAATTCAGGCCAGCATTATCTAATGTCCTATTTTCTCCTTAGCACTAGGTAACTAAAAAGAAGTATGAATATACTTTAACATCAAGAAACTTGTATAGTTTAGTTAAATAAGACCAATGAGTGATGGTGACTAGCTGCGCTAAGTCTGTCCTCACTTCAGTGATCTGGGAGGGAGGACTTGGTGGAATAGGTTGGAGATGGTCCTGAGTGAATAGGCTTCAGTGTACCTGGCGGAAGGGGAATTACATTTTAGATGAGAGCAACAAATAAAAAAGTACAACGTGATTTGAAAAGCTGGCCTAAGAAGTTTAGACTTAGGGTAAGAGGCATTAGGAAGCTAATTAAATGGGAATGAGAAGAGAGGGAGCAGGGCACTAATTTGAGGCTTCCCTATTGAAAGACTGGATTAATATAATAAAAGTAAAATTTAAAGTGGAAAAGAAATCATTTGGTGAACACCAGAGTTCACGGAGATTGATTGCCATTTGAAACAAACACCTTGTAACAGTCAAAACAGCACAATCTAATCAATGAATGTTTCACTACTAGATGACTAAGTGATAGGAATTTGTGAATAGCCATGGACTTGTACAAACTACTTCTCTTGTTTCTGTAATATATTTTATTGCCTTGTATGAGTGCATATATATGACATTACGAATATGTGGCAAATATTAATTACTAATAGCAAATATTTTCTTGCTAACTGACATCTGGCAAGATGCTCCCCACCTCTGGAGTCTTTAAAAATGTAGCCTGAAAAAGGCAACTATATAACATGAAATGAATTTCTATTTCTAAATTGGGATTTAGCTGTTGGAGGAGGAGCTGTCCTGAGTTTAGAAGGTTTGTTTGTTTTACTATCCTTGGTTCCAAAGGCTGTGTTTGGTTTAAAAGCTGCCTTTCTGACCGAAATAATTCAGTTGAGAAAGCACTTACTGACAAGAGACTTTTGAGGTAGCTGGAGGAACTGGTAGATATTTTCAGTTTTATTCTGGGCCCTCTCAACTCGATAGTCCTTGTAGCATGTCCTGCTTCATTAGATAATCCTCCCCCTAGGAGAGGCAGTACTGCTTTGGGACCTTCTTTTAATCTTCATACAGTTACTAGAATTCTCAAAATGGGTGGCGTAGATAGATTTACTGAGCTTAAAGCAAGTAATGTAAGCAAGTGAGTGGACCTATTAAAAACAACAGCAGAGACTGGGGTATGTGTATATGTGTGTTTAGAACTGGAGAGAATATGCTTTAAGTAGAGCAGCTATCAACATCAGCTGATAATTGCTATATAGAATACATGTCCAATATTATGTCCTTATTTATTTATTTATTTATTTATGAAAAGCTGCGAATCTAGATTTGGGGGTAAAACCTCTGGATTTTTAAATGTTGGCAACTTATTCATATAAAACACTTGTTAGTTCAAATAAATCATGCCATTCCACTACTGACAGTGTGTCTGTTTGACACACTGTGTCACTTACTGTCAAAGACATGGGTTTAGCAGTTTTAGAGATTTGATAATTGCCAATCTCTACGAGCTTTCTTATATTACGGAGAAAGATGTGCAAACATTTGTTTTTTGGAATGCACAATTGGTTCCATGGCTTAATGAAATCGTTTAGGGTTTGTCCTAACCTGCTGTTGAGTATTGTAACTAGCATTCACTTATTTTCAGATAGTTCTTGACAAGGCAGATTTTATAAATACTATCAACTGTGATTTTATCTGGAAATTTCTAATCCATTTTTAGCAATAACAGAATAAAGTGTTTTTGAAATGGAAAGGAGTAATATTTTTCTCAAGGAAAGTTTTCAAATACAGAACTGTTTAGTAAGTTTTCTGCCTATCCAAATGCTGAAAAAAAACAATAAAACACTAAATTATATACATGTTATTTTTAACTGTTACTTGGAGGACTTCATCTTTGAAAACTGTATTGCTTTTTCTTTTTCTTTTTTTTTAAAATCAGATGTATCTTCCAGGAGCTATTTATGGGTACAGAATGTAATTTTATGGCAGATTTGTAAAGGAAGTAATGAATAAGAAAGCATTTTGTTTATTGTAAAGCTCTGTGTGTATGAGATACTGTGTCTTTGAAATGGTTTTAATTTCCCTTAAATCTGAAAAATAAATTAGATTTGATCATCATCTCTTCATATTTTTACTAATCTTATTCTTTGTCAATATAGTCTGGAATGGTACTGGCCTATGAGGTATGATTTTTTTTTAATTGTTAATATTATTAGCTTGAATTTTAGAGGTAAAAGTCACCCTATGTTTTGAAGATGCCATTTCAGATACCATTTTATTGATAGGGTTTTTGGTGTTCTCTGTTGTGTTGTTTTTTTTTATCTGAGATTATTTATTTCTGATCCATGCATTTATTTTCTCCAGGCTTATATGCTTTATTTCAAAATGAGTATCCGTGGGTATGATCTTTTAAAAAATAGTTAAATGTTTAAAATGGCATAAATGAGATATGGTATTAATTGCCTTTGTTTGGAAGCCTTAATTTTGGATTGTAAAAGATTTTATTGAATAGCCAAATGCTATCTATAACTAAATTTATTTAATTGGGTGTGTGTGTTTGGGAGGGAATTATGCTGTATCAACCCAGAAAGCCTAATTCATAATTCAACATGAGAAATATTCTAATTTCAGCACTTTTCTTCTTTATAATAGGATTGGATTCAGCATCAAAATACATCTACTCATATTGAGAGCTGCCGACAGTTACGTCAACAGTAAGAACAGTTTTTTCTTTTTTACATGTAGCAAATTTATTAAAGTAGTTAATGCTCAGATATAACTTTTAATACTTTTCTTGTGGTATTTTGGAGAACAATATTTTTAGAAAGCTATTGCCTATTTGAAACGTTCATTTTATAGAAGTGTATTTAATTTTCCCCCAAAAGGAATTCACTATGATCATTTCTTCTGACTTCTTCCTAATTTAATCTCAGTTATATATTTTAATACCATTGGTTCATTCCTTGCTGGCTTGTGTTCCTTGTAAAGGAACTTTTACCTTGAGTAGGTAGTCATCCATTCTCCTATCTACCCACCTCCCTGTTCCAAATATAAACCACGATGAATAACTAAAAACTACCCATGCCAAATACCAGTATTTAATTTCAGGTCTAAAGCGTTACTCTGGCTTAGAACCTGTTTTCAGAATAAACCTTAAATAGGAGATGAATATGCTAGATATGTTGGTTCCTCAAATTTATTATTTAAAATAGCTCTATATTATTATTATTATTATTAATTATTTCAGAGAGGAAGGGAGAGGTAGAGATAGAAACATCAGTGATGAAAGAGAATCATTGATTTGCTTCCTCCTGCATGCATCCAGCTGGGGGCATGTATCTTGACCAGAAATTGGACCATGACCTTGGTCATAGGTCGATACTCAACTGCTGAGCCATACCAGCTGAGCTCAAATTGTTTTTTTAATTCTTTCACCTTTTCCTTCTTTAAGACAGGGTACCTGTTCAGTTGAAAAGTGTGATTTTAACAGTATTCTCTTATGTCCCTAGGAGTAAGATAAAATTAAATGTTTTCCCTAGCATCATTAAACATACTGATACAGTTGGATGTCAAGTTCCTTATCACTACATTTGCTGTAACATGTTCTTGGTCAAATAGATATGTGGCAGCTGTTGTTTTGTGGGTTTTGTTGTTGTTGTTCTTTATGAAAACATCACCATTTTTTTTTTTACATTATTTAGGACTCTATTTGTAAGTGATGAATCTAACTCAAAGTAGTTTTTACTAGTAAAGTATGATAATTTAATATCTCATTTAACTGGGGAGCTTAAAGAGTGTTTCTGGTCTCAAAGCAGCTGAATTGGATGCTTAACAAAAATCAAAGTGTGGGAAATATTTTGGTTTCTTGGCAGTTTTCTTTTGCTTTGGCCTTATGAGATCTCAGGCACTCTTTTCTTCACAGAGCAAAGTGATCCCCAGGTTTTGGACATAAGTGATCTGTATAGCTTGCAAATTCCAGGAGTTTGAAAAAAACACACAAAACACCTCTTTCCTCATAACTGCTGCAGCAGTCTTTGGTTTTATTCCTTTGGTCTACTCTGGGTTAGTTGTCCATCTCTGAACCAATTATAATGATAGTGGGAGCAGAGTATTCTAACTCAGTTATTGTCATACCCACTCCTGGTTATGTATGATAGAAGCCCTACTTGAATCATAAAGACTAAGAATGGAGGTTGGAGTTGTTTCCTTATGTAGATGCTGTGTAGAAAGACATAGGTTATCATATAGTTGTAATTGTTACCTGATAGACTTCATTGCCACTGTAAATGGAAAATCTCTAAGCCACAAATTTTCCCATAGATACCCAATGGGGTGTCTAATTTTTATGAAGGTGAGAGAATTAGGTGGGAATGAGTTATTTCCTCAGGGATTTAGGTAGGAATGGGTTACTTGCTATAGATAGGCATTAATGGCAGTAACAGGTTTCTAGTTACATATGCTGTCGGTAAATTATCAGAACAAATGGCATGGATTTATAAAGCCTTTTCTGAAAATATGCCTATTTTTCCATGCACATATTTTGTTTGTTTGTTTGTTTGTTCATCCACCCCGAGTATACATTTTTCATTGATTTTTCAGACAGTGGAAGGGAGGGAGGAGGGGGGAGAGAGAGAGAAACATCGACGAGAAAGAGACACATCTGTTGGCCTCGTGCATGTGCCCCAACCTCAGCCAGGTTTGGAACGCACAACTGAGGTACGCACCCTTGACCAGGAATCGAACCCCAGACCTTTTGGTCCATTGGCCGACACTTTACCACTGAGACAAACCAGCCAGGGCCGTGCACATATATTATTAAAACATGCACTTTCCATGCCTGCCTCTTTAATACTCTATCCTGTATTTTTACCTTTTTTCGAGTTATGTGTTCTTAAATAATTTCTTCATGGCTTTCTTTCCACTGCAAAATATTAACAGATAAATTAAATTTGGTTAGGCATTTGGGATCCTTCCATGGCCAAATAGTAGATGGTACTCTATTCTTTGTGTTTGTGGTTTTTTTTTAAGCTATATTGTGTTTATATACTTTAATTTATGTAGTCATTCTTCATCTCATGTATATTTAGGTTATTACTCTTTCCTTATCTCTGTGTCTTTATTGCGTCTTTTTGAACACAATATTTGCACCATTACCTTGAGAAAAGATACAGTGCATCATAGTTTTAATATTAAAAATAAATAATAATAGCTCTTTGCTTATTATTTGCTGAGTATTTTTCTGAGTGCTTTACATAATTTATTTACTCTTCAAAGCAACCTTGTGAGATAGATGTATAATTATTATTTGTGATTTTATCAGTGAGGAAATTGAGGCACAGGGAGGTAAATTTCATACTCACACAACAAGTAATTGGTACAACTAGTCTGTTTAGGTCATGGATCTTTGCTCCCCCTTGCCCCCCCCAAACATTTTTTTATGAAAAAATTTCTAAGCTGCAAAAAATTAGAGTCAATATGCCGAAACCGGTTTGGCTCAGTGGTAGAGCCTCGGTCTGCGGACTGTAGGATCCCGGGTTTGATTCCGGTCAAGGGCATGTACATTGGTTGCGGGCACATCTCCGATAGGGGGTGTGCAAGAGGCGGCTGATCGATGTTTCTCTCTCATCGACGTTTCTAGTTTTCTATCTCTCTCCCTTCCTCTCTGTAAAATATCAATAAAATATATTTTTAAAAAATTAGAGTCAATAAACATATATTCTTTATCTTTATTTACCAATTATTAAACTTTGCCATATCTAACTTATATTATTGTATATATCTTTTTGAACTATTTGACAATTCACCGATCAACTCAGCATCTGTCTTCTAGCTGTTTCTCATGCCTTTTATAACTATACTTGCCTCTCTACTCCTCCCCCCATCCACACTCTCAATTCAGTATTCAAATTAAAATTTGTGCATTTCAGTCTCAGTTTAGAACACTCCACACTGTGGTCTTTATTTTTGGAGATATTTTCATGATGTTGACTTCTTTTGAAACACCCAAGAAAATTAAATTGTACCATTTACTACATTCTGTACTTTCTTCTGTTTCCTCATTGTTAAATTCACATTGAACATTTTGCTCACAAGATTCATGTGTATGCTTAATATATCATCACATTGACACAGATAATGTCAGTTACTTAGGTTCATGTTCTTAGCCATTATATTATACAGCATATGTAAAGAGTATTATGCCTCTGAAACACATTTTAAACCAAATAGGTAATACATAGACAACCCAAACTCTACTTGCAGAATAGTTGATTATGCTTTATCTTTCTGCTCTACGCAGCAGAGATAAGAACATGCATTCTAGCAGTCAGCCTAGTGAAGAACTGAATATTATTTACCAACTCTTGAATAATAGGGTTCAAGCTTAATGAAAACAAACTGGGAAGCTCTAGAAATCCAGTAACTTGCATGTGTCGACAACCAGCTATAATTTCCAGCATTATACATACAAGATAGCTAAGACTTAAACATGTTAAGTCACTAGCTTTCAGATACACAGCCATTAAATAGCAGCACCTACACTTAGATCCAACTTTGTTTGATTCCAAAGATGTTACATTAAAACACAAAATTTGAAATAGATCTTTTTAGGTAATGAAAGTTTTAAAAAGTGTAGGAGTAGAGGAAACAAAAGTATCCATATTTTGACAGTTGTTGATGCTAGGTGATGAACACATTGAATTTAAAATTAACTTTGTTTTTGTCTTCATAATTTGTACTTCAAAGCAAGAAGAAGGGAGCAAAAGCTTTCTCAGAAGTCTGCTTTGTACCTATGTCTCATTGGTTAGAATCTACCACTGGATATCTCTTAAGGAAACTGGGAAAACAAATATTTAGCTTTGTTAGCCTGTGTAGTAGAGGAAGGCCAAGTAAAAAGGAGTTGAGAATAGCTGTCAGGTTAATCTGCTAACAATGAATAAAAACGACTTTAGCCCTGGCCAGTGTGGTGGGCTTGATTCCTGGTAGGGAGCATGCAGGAGACAGCCAATCGATGTTTCTCTCTCTTCTCCCTCTCCCTTCCTCTCTTTTTAAAATTAATAAAAATACATATTTAAAAACAGTAGCAACAACAAAAAGACCTGCTTTACATTTACTAACTTCATTTTCTTGCCAGGTGACTGCTGAGTGCTGCTGCTTCCATTTCCTTATCTGGCTCTTTATTTTGATTACTGAAATTATATTCTTGAATATTGATGCTTTCTGATGGCTTGTTTCAATTACCATTTCCAATGAACCTTTAGAGTCTACATTCTCTAGAAAAGTTAAGGAAGAAAATGTCTTTTTCTTAATCTTCTACGATGTTACTGTTCTACTTTTCCTTTCTTCTAATCCCCCTTAGTCTCTTAAGTTCTCAACCCTCTTTTTTCCTACAGATCCCTCCCATTCTTTGTTAGTTTCTCACTCTTGGTACTATGGCATAGCTTCTACATGCCTGACTTCTAAGTATCTCAACTCTCATCCTCTCCCCCTGCCCCCAACATTCCAGATATTTGTTTCTGATTATTCTGAAAACATTCCTATATTCTCTTCACTTTAGACATGTATTTATTTATATGCACCCTCTTTGCCTGATTTCAAGGACCTTCACAGTTGGTCTCTGAGGTATCTTTCCAGGTTTTTCCCTTTCATAATTCCTTTTTGTCATTCCATGCTTCAGCCAGATTAGTTTATCTCTCTGAGGACCACTTAGTGCAATGTAGAATAGTGTCTCCTGGAATTCTGCAAAGTATGTGAAGTGACTTCCCTCTTTTAACCCCTACACGACCTTGTATATTAATCTCTTCTATGCCTCTATTATGTCTACTCTTTGTTCAACTTTTAAATGTTTTGAAGTCTTGCCGAAACCGGTTTGGCTCAGTGGATAGAGTGTCGGTCTGCGGACTGAAAGGTCCCAGGTTCAATTCCGGTCAAGGGCATGTACATTGGTTGTGGACACATCCCTGGTAGGGGGTGTGCAGGAGGCAGCTGGTCGATGTTTCTCTCTCATTGATGTTTCTAGCTCTCTATCCCTCTCCCTTCCTCTCTGTAGAAAATCAATAAAATATTTAAAAAATCAATAAATATATTTTTTGAAGTCTTTATAAAGTATGATGTTTCTGTTTATTTTCTCTGAATTGTCTACTAGCATAATACTTGATTAGATTAGACCAACAATTTTCAACCTTTTTCATCTCATGGCACACATAAACTAATTACTAAAATTCTGCAGCACACCGAAAAAATATATCATTTTTGGCCAGTCTGACAAAAAAAAAATAGATGTAATTTTTATTTATTTATACAAGCCAACTATTGTTGTGTTGGCTTTTGTCATTTTTAAAAATTTGACAATCTAAGGGATCAGTGCTTCTGACTAAATAGTCAGATGTTGCATGTTTTAAAATTCTTACAGTGCACTGGTTGAAAATTGCTGAATTACACACTCAAAATATTTTCTTCCCAAGAAAATTTTTGTGCTTTAATATACTAGTAAATTACTTTGTAAACATAGGTTTTGAACAAATAAATTGCAGAGTAAGATCAGAATATACTAGTAAATTACTTTGTAAACATAGGTTTTGAACAAATAAATTGCAGAGAAAGATCAATTGTATTAAGCTTTGTATTCCCTTGGGGAGGAGGGGTCCTCATTCGTTGTGCATATATACAAATACAGCAGTCAGAGAAGTATTTGTAAAAGGCATAATCTTTTAGGAAAAGAAGCTGAAAAGTATTTCTTGATATAAATCATTTCCTAATATTTTTACAGTCTTATTTTGATTGTTAATTAATGTTGTTTATTCTTAAAATAGGTATCCTGATTGGAATCCCGAGATCCTCCCATCCAGAAGGTAATTCTTATTTTTAAATTTGTTATTATTTTCCACCGCCATTTATCCCCTCTATGACCTCTTACATCTCCACCCTTCTCCCACATCCCCACCCACACAATCACCATGGTAGGTAATTATGTTTTTAGCAATGATATTATTGAAACAATTTTCTTTTTAGAAGTAAGCAAGTACTTTTTTTTAAAGAAATTGTTTTGAACTGAGTCCAGTTTTAATTACTCCAGCTTAAATAGTTCTCTTCTACTTTTTAATTTTTTAAAAAAATACTTCATGCTTTTATTATTACTTTATACTTGTGGACTCTTAGATTATAAATTGCCTTGAAGGATGGAAATGGTTGTATTAAGCTTTGTATTCCCTTGGGGAGGAGGGGTCCTCATTCGTTGTGCATATATACAAATACAGCAGTCAGAGAAGTATTTGTAAAAGGCATAATCTTTTAGGAAAAGAAGCTGAAAAGTATTTCTTGATATAAATCATTTCCTAATATTTTTCATCCTAAACTTTTTATATAACTTAATTCTTTAAAAACGTATTTATACTAATAAAAGGGTAATATGCCAATTAGACTGGGAGACCTTTCAGGCGTCTTTCTGGACAAAACCATGGTGGTGGGGCCGAGGCAGAGGCAGTTAGGGGCCATCAGGCCAGGAGGGGAGGGCAGTTTGGGGCCATCAGCCTGGCAGGGTGTGTGTGGGGGAGCAGTTGAGGGCAATCAGGTCAGCGGTGGGAGGGCAGTTGGGGGTGAGCAGGCCAGCAGGCAGAGTGGTTAGGGGTGATCAGGCAAATAAGTGGTTAAGAGCCAGTGGTCCCGAATTGTCAGAAGAAATATCCGACTGCCAGATATCCCCCAAGGGGTCCTAGATTGGAGAGTGTGCAGTTGGAGAGGGTGCAGGCCAGGCTGAGGGATACCCCCACTCCCATCCCATGCACAAATTTCATGCATTGGGCCATTAGTTTGTATATAAATAGTGATATAGAAACACCCCAATAAATTGATAATGATAAAATTCTGTAAATTAGCAAAACAGAGGGATCCAAACAGTTAGAGGGCTGAGCACCTGATCTGATTATTTCTTATTTGTCTCAAGGCTAAATTAGATCAAAACAAACAAGTTTTTGTTTTTAATAAATACATAGTATCAATTAGCAACAAGATGGTGGCAGAGGTAAAAGCCTAACTGCAGCCGCACTCAACAATTTAAAAAAATACAACTAAAATATAGAGTGGACACTATCCAGAACTACAGGAAAGTTGACTGACTGGAAATTCTACAACTAGAAGGAAAGAGAAAACCAGAAGGAAAACCAGAGGAGCTGTAAAAGCTTAAGGTACGGAGACACGGTGTGCACATGGGGAAAGGACAGAGCCGGAGAGGAGGGGCGGCGGAGTGCCTGGCTGGCGTTCCCTAGCGGGAAGGAGATAAAAGCTCCGGACTTTGCTGAACCCCAACTCCAACTGCACTGAATCCCAGTTCTGGGCGACCTCTGGGGTCCAGGCTCATACATAGGGAATCTGGGCTGTAAGGCTGAAGCTCAGCGGAGCGGCAAAGGGCAGAACCCCGGAGTCACGCACACTGCGCGAAGAGGACAGACTGTTCACTGAGCTGCTGAATTGCCCCAGCGGGAAGGACTCAAAAGCTCAGGAATGTGCTGAGCCCCAGTTCTGACTGCACTGAACCCCAGTCCTGGGCAAGACCCTCGGGCCCCAGCATCATACAGAGGGAATCTGGGCTGTAAGACAGAAGCTCAGGGGAGCGAGCTGCGAAAAGCAGAGCCCCTGAGTCGCGCACATTGCGCGCAAAGGACAGACTGTTGATTGGGCCATGAGATTGCCCTAGCAGGAAGGAGACATAAGCTCCGGACTGCTCTTAACCCCACTTCCAACTGCTCTGAACCCCAGTTGTGGGCTCGTTGTGGGAGAGACTAGACTGTCTGGTAGCGGGCGAAGCTCTGGGGTGCCTTTCTCTCAGAGGTGCTTGCAGCGAATACCAAAGGACATTGAGGTACACTGAGACTCAGGAATCTCAGAGGGCGGGGCTAACCAGAAGCCAAGGCTGTAGGCTCCACCCTGAAACTCTGCCCCATCCAAGCTGAACTCAGAGAGGCTTTTGCAGGTTTCCAAGTCTAGTGGAATAAGGTGGTCTCCTGGCATAGACACAGCTGATCCTCCCACCTACCAACTCAGGGAAGCAACGAAAGTGCCAAGACGAGGAAACAGATCACAAACGAAAGAAATGGAGGACAGAAAGCGACTGGATATAGAGTTCAAAACCACGCTTATAAGGTGGTTTAAGAATCTCTTAGAAAAGGACGATAAAATGAATGAGACCTATGAAGATATGATAAGGGATCAACAAGAAATAATAAAGGGTCAACTAGAAATAAAGAATACAATCTCTGAAATAAATAATATTATACAGAGTCCTAAAAACAGATTGGAAGATTGCAAGAATCAAAGATTTGGAACACAAAGAGCCAGAAGACACTCCTCCGCAGAAGCAAGAAAACAAGAGAATCCAGAAAGTTGAAGATGGTGTAAGAAACCTCTGGTACAACTTCAAGCGAACCAACATCAGAATTATGGGCATCCCAGAAGATGACAGAGAGCAAGATACCGAAAATATATTGAAAGAAATAGTGACAGAAAACTTCCCCCACCTGGTGAAAGAAATAGATTTACACGTCCAGGAAGCACACAGTTTCCCAAACAAAAGGAATCCAAAGAGGACCACACCAAGACACATCATAATTAAAATTCCAAGAGCTAAAGACAAAGAGAGAATATTAAAAGCAGCAAGACAAAAGCAGGTAGTTACCTATAAAGGGGCACCCATACGACTCTGCTGATTTCTCAACAGAAACCATGCAGGCCAGACGGGAATGGCAAGAAATATTCAAGGTGATGAATAACAAGAACCTACAGCCAAAAATACTCTACCCAGCAAAGCTATCACTCAGAATCGAAGGCCAGATAAAGAGCTTCTCAAATAAATGTAAGCTAAAGGAATTCATCACTGCCAAGCCAGAATTGTATGAATTGCTAAAAGGGGTTCTTTAGGAAGAGAAAGAAAATAAAGATAAAAATTATGAACAAACATGTAACTATCAACAAGTGTGTCTAAAAACCAAGGAAAGTAAAAATCATGATGAACAATATTAACTGGTGAATATAATAGAATCAGAGGTATGGAAGGGGAGTGGACTGATGATTCTCGGGGGAAATGGAGAGTGGAGCGGGGCGGGAAGAGACTGAACATAAACTGCACCTATGGATGAGGACAATGGGGGATGGGGATAGGGCAGAGAATTGAATGGAAACTTGGTGTAGGGGAGCAATGGGGGAGGGGGGAATGAGGAACATTTGTAATATGAACAATAAAGATTTATTTAAAAAAATAAATAAATACATAGTATCAGAATTTGCTTTAATAGTCTGTTTTTAAGAATATACTTATGTCATTTAAATAGCTTAAATTTACATTAAATTGCTGAACTTGTGTGTTTCTTTTTCCACTTTGTAGAAATGAAGGCAATAGAAAAGAAAATGAAACTCCAAGAAGACGTTCTCATTCCCTCAGTCCTAGACACTCTAGGAGATCAAGTTCAAGTCACAGATTCCATCGATCTCGAAGCCCAACACGATATATATATAGACCAAGAAGTCGAAGTCCAAGAAGTCGAAGTCCAAGAATTTGCCATCATTTCATTTCCAGATATAGATCCAGGTCCCGTTCACCGTATCGAATGAGAAATCCATTTAGAGGTAGTCCAAAAAGCTACCGATCAGTTAGCCCTGAAAGGATATCAAGGAGATCAGTGAGATCATCAGGTACACTTATGGTCATGTATCAGTCTACTTATTTTGACTATTATTTTTAAAAATTTTTTTTATTTGTTTGAATTTTTATATTTGTATATCTTTAGTAAGTTTGAAATGGTGGTTTTTGTACTGTTAAGATTTAACAAAAGTTGACATCTCAGATATTTGCCTTAGTTCTTTTTAAACTTCTTAAGAAATGAAATATTTTACTTCATTAAATTTTAGAATTGCTATATGAAGTCTGACCCACATCTCAACCTAGTTTATTTTTCTTCCTTTTATTAAGTATTAGAAGAAATGTGCAGGAGTGTACATACCCACCCAATATTGATTTTAAAAACTAAGAATATACAAACATCTTGCCTTAATAATTTATTATAGACTTACCAGAGGCCTGATGCACAAGAGTAGGCCTTCCTTCCCTTGGCTGCCGGCACTGGCTTCTTGCCGCACCCGGGTGCAGGCTGGCTTCACTCAGGCCAGCCGCAGGCACCCAGGACCTGGGCTGGCTTTCCTTAGGCCCTGGCTTCATCAGGAAGGCATCCGGAATGACATCTGGTCTAATTAGCATATTACCCTTTTATTATTATAGATTTTCTGTGAATTAATTTAAAAGCTTTCTGAAATTATTCATGTTTTAACTTGGTATTAATAATTACTGGTTTAGTGATCTTTACAGAAATAGTTTGTATATATAAAATATATATATTTCTGGAGGTCTTATCAGAGATCTGCGAAGAATTCCCTTTCTTAACTAATTACATGTCTGTGTGACATGTAGTTTCTTTTTATATTTCAACTAGAATGTAACCAGCAGAAAGCATGCAAAAGCAGATAGGAGAATTTAGGTGTTTTCTCTTAAGCCCAACATTAAAGTGTTTGGGGAAATGTACAACAGTGCTACTCAACGAATTTTCTTTTGGCAGTTCTAGTGTTTCATAAAAATGTGTTATTTATGTTAACACAGGAGTTTATTATTAAATGAATACGTGTTTTAAAAATATTTTAATTTCTTTTATGGTAAATACTGATATTCTTAACACAAAAACTTTTTGTAGTCCTTATGTCTTAGAGTGTAGAGGGATACAGAAAACAAAAGTTTGAGGACAGCTGGTGTAATAGAAGCTCACTGAATAAAGGAAGTTCATGTAAAAACCTTTTGCGTGAAGGATTAAAGTCTAAAAATTTTTTGTGTATATATACTCCCTGTTTAGTCTGACAGTGGCTCTATGTGATAAATATTTGGCAGTTGAAAGGCTAATATTTTTTTTTTATAATATGATGAAATGTTTCTACCTTAAGTTATTTTTCATTAAAGTAGTATTTATATCCTCTTCACTAGATAGAAAAAGAGCATTAGAAGATGTAGCACAAAGATCAGGGTACGTGCCAGAATCCAGTAAGGAGAAGTATTTTGAAGCAGTTGATAAAGGACAGTTATCAGCACCAAAGGCTAAAACTGGAAGTGGATCAAAGCCATCATCTAAGTCTGTAAGCTCTACAAAGAATGATTCATATTTAGGAGGATATTCTACTCGTTACAAATCAAAGAATCTTGAAGATGCCACCTTATCAGAATGTAAGCAGATGTCTGATAAAGCTGTTTCTGGCCAGCGTAAGGTCAGTAGTTCTTTAATTTGTTAGTGCAAGTGTGTGCATACATTTACTATTATGTCAGAGAAAACGGAGTTTTCTGAATTTTTTTTATTCATATTTCCCAGAAGTTTGAAATCATGACTTGTTAAGATCTATTGGTATGGAATATCTTATTGTTTTTTCCTTATGAATATAATACTAAGTCCAATAATCCAAAATTTTATAGTTTGCAAATCCTAGAGGCTTGGCATTTGATCTACTAAAGGAAAACATTCTGGTAATCTAGTGTTTTTGGCTAGCCACATAAGTAGACCATGATGAATTTTGTCTCTTATTAGGAAAGTGAATGTAATCAGCAGCATTAATATTTTTGTTATATTTGTTAGTAAGCTATAGAGTTTGTCTGTCCTGGCCAGCATGGCTTGGTTGGTTGGAGCATTGTCCTGTACACCAAAAGGTGGCGGGTTCGATTCCTGGTCATGCACATACGTGATTTGAAGTCATGCCCTCTTAAGCTGTTAAGATATTAAAGAAAGAACATATATGCATGTATGCATAACCCATGGACACAAACAATAGTGTGGTGGAGGTCTGGGGGATGCCGGAGTGGGGTTGAGAGGGTAAGTGGGGGAGGGAGTGGAAACGTAATACTTTCAACAATAAAGATGCATTTTTTAAAAAGATATTAAGACAATATTAAGATATTGTCAATTATTAGAACAGTGAACAAAGCTGTACTTTCACTTCATTAGTGATGGATGGACCATGCAGATTCATATAGAAACATTTTAATAGTTTTGGAGCATTTCATAGATCTTGCTTGTTATAAAATGTTTCTAAACAGAAAAGAGCATCTGTGAGCGGTTACCCATACATTCATTATCCCTGTTTGAGTGGAAAATACCACCTTTTTTAACATTAAAAATTATTTTTACTTGTGTTAAAATATTTAGGAAAGACTTTAAAGAAGCAAGATTAATGGTGGAAGAATTTATATTGGGAACTATTATTACTGTACTTTGTGCATAATGGCTTATTTTTAATTTTCTTTTATTCCCAAAATAGCCTCGGAAAGACCAACCTTTGTATTACGGTTCAGTTCTTCTTATATCTGAATTACCAGAGGATGGCTATACTGAAGAAGACATTAAAAACCTATTACATCCATTTGGAAAAGTTAATGATGTCCTAATTGTTCCATATAGAAAAGAGGTGAGCCATTCAATCTATTCTGAAAATACATAAAAAGTTATTGCTTTAAAAAAAATTGATTTTGCCAAAAACGGTTTTGCTCAGTGGATAGAGAGTTGGCCTGCGGACCTAAGGGTCCCAGGTTCGATTCCGGTCAAGGTCATGTGCCTTATTGCGGTGGGGGGTGTGCAGGAGGCAGCTGGTAGATGTATCTCTCTCATCGATTTTTCTAGCACTCTATCTCTCTCCCTTCCTCTCTGTGAAAAATCAATAAAATATATTTTTAATTGAATTTTTTTAGCTACTTTTACTACAACATCCTCCTATCTAATAAAAGAGTAATATGCAAATTAACCATCACCACGCTACACCCACAAGCCATGCCCATCAGCCAATCAGGAAGGTGTATCCAAATAAACCAATATGGCTACAGCCATGGAGCAAGCAGGAGGCTTGTGTTTTCCTGGAAATGGAGGATGCCAAGCTTTCAGCACATCCTGGTGGGCCCAGGCCTCCACTCAAGGCTACAAACTTTCAATTATAGAAGGTAAATAAATCCCAACAAAAATCACTTGGCCACAGAGGAAGCAGGAGGCTTGGCTCTGCTCAAGGCAACAAAGTTTCAATATAAAGAAGATAAATAAATCCCAGATCTCAGGGCCTCCACTTGGGTCACTGGAGGGTATGGCCAGCCTGCAAACCACCATAAGCTTCTCACCCAGGCTACCCCACATCCTAAGGGAACCACCACCCTGATCTAGGACACCCTTCAGGGAAAACCACCCAGCCCCTACCCGTGCACCAAGCCTCTATCCTATCTAATAAAAGAGTAATATGCAAATTGACCATCATCCAACACACAAGATGGCTGCCCCTATGTGATCAAAGATACTGTCCCCATGTTGATCCAAGATGGCCAGCAGGGGAGAGCAGTTGAAAGGGACCAGGCCTGCAAGGGAGGGTAGTTGTTGGCTATCAGGCCAGCAGTGGAAGGCAGTTGGGAGGGACTAGGCCTGCAAGGGAGGGCAGTTGGAGACAATCAAGCATGCAGGAGAGAGCAGTTAACAGTGACTTGGCTGCTAGAGGAGTGACGTTCAGGGCAACTGGGCTTGTAGGGAAAGGCAGTTGGGGGCGGGGGCAAACTTATATGCTTAATTTTGCTACATATAGAGCAGTTTGGGGGGAGAGGGACCAGGCCTGTAGGGGCGGGCAGTAAGGGGTTACCAGGCCGGCAGGAAAGAGCAGTTGGGAGTGACTAGTCCTGCAGGGGAGGGCAGTTAGGGCCAATCAGGCTGTTTGGGGAGTGGTTAGGTGGTGACCAGGGTGGCAGGCAGAAGTGGTTAGGGGCAATCAGGAAGGCAGGCAGGTGAGTGGTTGGGAGCCAGCAGTCCTGGATTGTGAAAGGGATGTCTGACTGCCTGTTTAGGCCCAGTCATTCCAAGATGGGGACTAAACGAGCAATTGAACATCCTTCAAGGAGTCCCATATTGGAGAGGGTGCAGGCTGGACTGAGGGACATTTCCCTCTCCCACCCTGCATGAATTTTGTGCACCGGGCCTCTAGTAACATACATAAATTGTTAATTGAAATTTATGTAAATATCTTTTCAAATTAACAATGTCCCAGAACACTTTAATATTCTTTAAGACAGGTTGGTACACTTGATCGATAAAGGGCAGGACCAGCCATGGTCAAACTACGGCCAGCAGGCCGGATTTGGCCCTTTCGGCTGTTCTATCTGGCCGGAGGAGTTAAAAGAGCGGAGGGTTCTCTTGCTCTCCCCTCCGCTCCTTCACCAGCAGCCCAAGATGAGAGTGCCAGCATGGTCAGGTTTCTTTTGTTCCAGCCCTCAGGTCCAGTTTAAGAACCCATTGTGTCCCTCGAGTCAAAAAGTTTGCCCACCCCTGGGCTAGACAGTAAAATTTTAGACTTTACATACCATAGGATTATAACTACTCAACTCTGCCACTGTAGTACAGAAACAGTCGTAGATAATATATAAATGAAAGAGCATGGCTATATTAAAAAAAAATTTTTTTTAATCTATTTTGTTCATTTTTTTTTACGGAGAGGAATAGAGAGCTAGCAACATAGATGAGAGAGAAACACTGATCAGCTGCCTCCTGCATGCCCCCTCCCGGGGATGTGCCCACAACCAAGGTACATGCCCTTGACCAGAATCGAACCTGGGACCTTTCAGTCCTCAGACCGACGTTCTATCCACTGAGCCAAACCAGTTTCGGCTGTATTAACATTTTTTTTTAAAAAACAGGTGGCAAGCCCAGTCCAGGTAGTTCAGTTAGTTGGAGTATTGTTCCCTACATAAAAAAAAAAATAAGGTTGTGGGTTCAGTTTCCAGTCAGGGCACATACCTAAGTTGTGGGTTTGGTCCCCAGTTGGGGCACAAATGGGAGGCAACCAGTCAATATTTCTCTCACATCAATTTTTCTCTGTGTCTCTGTTTCCCTCCTCCCCTCTCTCAAAGCAATAAACATATCCCTGGGTGAGGATTTAAAAAACAAAACAAAAAATATTTGGCAGGCTTTGGTTTGCCAATCATTGCTTTAGCATACCAGTACGCTTATACAAAAACAAATGATTTTGTTTGTACAGTAAGTATTTTTTTATATATGGTTTGTATTTCTGTAACTCACATAACAAAGTTCATCAAACTAGCTAGGTGGTTCAGTTGATTCAAGCATTGTTCTGTATACCAAAAGGTGGTGAATTCAATTCCCCATCAGGGAACATACCTAGATTGTGGGTTTAATGCCTGGTTGGCACTTGTATGGAGAACAATCAGTCCATGTTTCTCTCTCCCTTTTCTTTCTCTAAACATACCCTCAGGTGAGGATTTTTTAAAAGTCAGACTTAAAGCAGCTAGAGCAGATCCTGCCTTATGATTGATTGATTTTTAATTGAGCCCTGTCTTCCCATTTCTTATTGTTCTATGAGCCTAAAATAGAAGGCTGTTTCCCTCTAACTGTTTTTGTAATGTTGTGCGGTTAAAGGTCCCTTTATAATGGTATAAAGTTAAAAGTCCATTTCATGTGTGTAAATATCCTGAAGATCAATCTACACTTGATGGGGGGGAGGGGGAAAGGTAAAATCAAGACTTGTGGAAATTTCATAGTTCTATTTTACACATAATAGTATTAAATCATGCAGAGAATTTTAAGTTAGATTCTTTTTATTGATGATACATTTTCTTTTAGGCTTACTTGAAAATGGAATTTAAGGAGTCAGTCACTGCAGTCATGAAGTATATTGAAACAACACCTCTTTTGGTAAAAGGGAAAAATGTGAAAGTATCTGTTCCAGGAAGGAAAAAAGCACAGGTAAACTGGATTTCGACACTTTTCATTATTGTTTAAATTTCATTATTTTATTAGTTTTAAGGTTTTTTGTTTATGCTTAGGTTTGGCAAATATAGAAATTACATAAAGCAAATGTTTGCATAACATTGTACACATATAGATTCAAATACACTAAAATGAATAACTAACATGTGCATATATAATTATGTTTTACTGAAAGAGTGGTGTATGTTATGAGAAATATGTCACTAGACGATTTCATCATTGTAACATCACAGTGCCCTAACTAGTACATATCTAGGCTTATGTTGGATAGCCAATTGCTCTGTGCTACAAACCTGTACAGCATGTTACTGTACTGAATACTGCAGGCAATTATAACACAACTAGAGGCCCAGTGCATGAAATTCGTGCACGGGGTTAGGGGTGTCCCTCAGCCCAGCCTGCACCCTCTCCAATCTGTGATCCCTCTCATAATCTAGGACTGTTGGTTCCCAACTGCTCACCTGCCTTTCTTCCTGATTGCCCCTAACCACTTCCGCCTGCCAGCCTGATCATCCTCTATCCATTCCCATGCCAGCCTGATTGCTGTCAAACTGCTCCCCTGCCAGTCTGTTTGTCCCCAACTTCCCTCCTCTGCTGGCCTGGTCACCCATAACTGCCCACCCCTGCAAGCTTGATCAACTTCAACTGCCCTCCCTTGCATACCTGGTCCCTCTCACCTGCCTACTCCTGCGGGCCATCCTGTGGTGGCCATTTTGTGTCCACATGGGGGCACCTATTTTGATCCTGTGTGTTGGATTGATGGTCAATTTTCATATTACTCTTTTATTAGATAGAAGCCTGTTGCGTGGGTGGGGGCTAGTTAGTTTGCCCTGAAGCGTGTCCTGGATCAGCGTGGGGGATCCTTTGGGGCATGGGGTGGCCTGGGTGAGTGGCCTGTGGTGGTTTGCAGGCTAGCCATGCCCCCCAGCAAGCCAAATGGAGGCCCTGGTATCTGTGATATATTTATCTTCTATAATTGAAACTTGTATCCTGGAGCAGAGCCAAGCCTTCTGCTCGCTCCGTGAGGGCAACCATTTCTGTTGGGATTTATGTATTTTCAATAATTGAAACTTCGTAGCCTGGAGTGAAGGCCTAGGCTGGCCAGGGCAGGTGGAAAGCTTGGCTTCCTCCATTGTCAGGGGCAACCCTAGCCTGCTCTCTCCAGCTCCTTAGCTGCTACCATTTTTCTTGGGATTTATCTTCTATCATTGAAACTTTGTAGCCTTAAGCTGAGGCCTGGGCAGGCCAGGGTGTGTGGAAAGCTTGGCTTCCTCCATTGCCAGGGAAACCCAACCTCCCTCCTGCTCTTTCCATGGCAGCAACCATCTTGGGTAATTTGCATAATTACTGCTAATTGGTTGGTGGGAGTGGTTTGTGGGTGTAGCAGAGTGATTGTTAATTTGCATATTGTTCTTATTAGATAGGCTGGTAAATATTTGTGTGTCTAAACATATCTTTATATTTGAAAGGTACAGTATAATTCAGTATAAGATATAAAAAATGGCCGAAACCGGCTCAGTGGATGGAGCGTTGGCCGGCGGACCGAAAGGTCCCAGGTTCGATTCTGGTCAAGGGCATGTACCTTGGTTGCAGGCATATCCCCAGTGGGGAGTGTGCAGGAGGCAGCTGGTCGATGTTTCTCTGTCATCGATGTTTCTGGCTCTCTATCCCTCTTCTTTTTATATATTAAAAAAAAAGATATATAAAATGGTTCACCTCTTTAATGCACTTATTTACGTTGAACTTACACAATTGGAAGTTGCTAAGGATAAATCTGATTGGTGAGTGAATGTGAAGGCTTAGGACAATACTGTACATTACTGTAGACTATAAATATTGTATACACACAGGCTATACTATAAAATGTTTTTCTTCAATAATAAATTAACCTTGCTATAACATTTTTACAATTTTAAATTTAAAATTTTAAATTTCTTTAAAATTTTAAATTTCTGGGCTCTTGTTCTAACACTTAGCTTCTTTAGAATACCTCTGGAAGGACCTGCCTGAGGCTTTTCTTAAGGAGATGTCTCTTTTTTTAGGAATATACTATGATGGTTTGCTTGCTTCCTTTTTTTCATCATAGATTTGCTTGTAATCAAATAATGTACCATGAAACCTTTCAGTGTAGGGTCATGTTTTCAAACTTTTTAAGGAACTTGTTGAAATCTGCAAAAGCTTTTGCTAATCCATTCAATGTGAATTTTCTTGGGGGATCTTCTTATGGGACCATCATCATATATGTGTTTTGTTGGTCGTTATGTGGTGCCTGACTGTATAGCTTATACACAGTATTAAATGGTGAGCAATAGACTAGGAGGAAATATTTGACAAAAAAGAAATATTTGTGAAACCTCTGTCTTGCTCACAAACCATAATATGGATAACATCTTCGAAGCTCCTTGCATACTTCTTACCAATCCTTACAGTCTTTCTGCCTGTTAAGGTTATTGTTGTCAAAGCAAAAGATGTGGTAGATTGGATTAGCATGATAGTTAGACAGCTGAAATATAGTGCTATTTGAAATGTTTTAAAAGATAGTAATAAGAAGATGTAGGATGTAAAATTATGTCATATGTGATTACAGGTTGAAGAGAATATTTTTATTCTATTTAATTAGAGAAAGGCAATATGCATTTACACTTCAGGGTAGGGAGATTTTTTTTAATGTTTTTAAATTTGTTTTTCTATATTTTCTAAAGCTTTTTAGAACTGAGAAAAATTAAAATTTTCTTCAAAATATTTTTCCTTCATAGAACAAAGAGGTGAAGAAAAAGATAGATTCAAAGAAAACATCTGCTTTAAAGTAAGTGATTTCTGTAATTTCATGAGAGAATGAATTTGCATATGAATTGAAAATTTTCTATTTTACAATGCATTTTTAATGTTTTACTACTTTGGCTCTAGTTTAAACGGGACAGGGTTCAAATTGAATTATTTTAAGCCTTTTTACATTCAAATTTCAACGTTAGAAGTTTTAGAATTTAGATTTTACTATATTTTTCTTCTTTTAAATAGAAAAGATACAGATGCTTCCAAAGCTGCTGAAGTTGTGACATCAGCTTCTGCTAGTAAGTTGTTATTTTCAATAGTCCTCCAAATATGCGTATTTTGTCATTTTACTAGAAACTTCTTGTAAGATGATGATAGGAAAACATTACTTATTGTGCTTTAGTGGTAAGGACCCAAACTAGCTCCTGTATTATTAGGCTATTTACTATGTAGTTAAGGGACCTCTTCTGAAGTACTTACCACAGTTCTGTAGTGATAGCTGTTTACATTAGTTTTCAATGCCTCTCTTTATCTCCTCACAATAAACCCACAAGATAAAACAAAGTATATTAACAGTGCTTGTCTGTTCCACTTTATTTTAGAAAGTAAAAGAAAAAAGACAAAATGGAAATAAATATTGTATTCACATGGTGAGAGTTGTTTCTTTACACATAGGAGAGCACTTCAGGCCTTTTTTATGAATCTAGCTAAGTAAATTTTTCATACAATTTTAATAAACTAGATTATACTTTTTTCTTATTCCATTTTAGGATTGAAAAGGTGGAGACAAAGAATTTATTGCTAAAATATAATTGAGTCTAGGGAAAATAAATACGTTAGTAGAGAAGGATAAGACACAAAAGCTAAAATGAAGTAGACATAAAATATATTCAGAATATTAAATTGTTCTCTTTTGGAAAGGCAAAGTTATAGAGTGTTCTGGATTTCTCTTCAGAATAGATTAATTAGTTTTCTGAAAACTGATATTCAGGTGACTAGAAAATTGAGTTTCATAGAATATCTCATTTGTCCATAATGTTTTGTTGGATAATATACTGAAGCAATTGGAAGTTAGTGAAGGTGACTCTGGATAGCTGCCGGAGGGCAGTACATTTTGACTAAAATTTTTAATGTGAATGTGAAAACAGATGCCATACAGAGGCAAAAGATACGTCAGTTAGGAGATGGCATAACAAAGGTAACAGAATTGAGGAAGCACTTTATAGAATGCCCTGAAGATTCAAGTTGGAAGTTTTTATATTTGATCCATTAATATTATAATTTTCGATTTCTATAACATCTTGAAATGATAACATTAATATACAGAACAACAGATGAGTGGTTGTCAAAGGTTGAGGGGAGGGAAGGAGGCGGCTGTTGGCTAAAATGAGTAGTAGGAAAGATCCTTGTGATGAAACTGTTCTGTATCTTGACTACTGGTCACAGTAATCTACACACTATGATAAAATTTCATAAAACTAAATACACATTAATTAGTGCATGTAAAACTGGGGAAATTTGAATAATGGTAGACTGTATCAATGTCAGTTTCTTGTTTGTGATATTATACTGTAGTTAGACAAAATAATACCATTAGGTGAAATTGGGTGAAGGTCATATGGGATCTCTTCCAGTTATTTCTTGAAATTCCAGCTAGAATAACTTTACTTATGAATATATTGATAACACTTTTAAGTAAAATATTAGCACATAGTATTTGGAAGCACATTAAAGAAATACTATATTGTGTCCAAGAGGGGCTCATATCAGAAATATAAAGATGATTCAAAATTAGGCAATCTGTTAATTCATTTTACCATTTTAGACAAAGATAAATGCTGCAAAAAATATTTAGTAAAGTTTAACATTCATTCATTCCTAGTATTGAAAAAAGTTCTTAAAGTAGATAACTACCTTCTTAATATGATAGTGTATGTGTGGATTCATACTTTTATTCATATACATAAACATATACACACATATCAAGTTAGTAGCCAGCATATGCTTAATAATGAAACAATAGAAGTGTTTCCATTAAAAATGGCAAGGAAACAAGGAATATTCATCACTTCTATGAATTATATAAATATTATTATAAAATATAATAGCAACCAACCTGTGCATTGTAAGTTAAGAGGCATAAAAGTTGGATTGTAGGCTACAGTATTATTTGCAAATGTGTATGTACTAGAGGTCTAGTGCATGAATTTGTGCACAGGTGGGATCTAGCCGGCTCGCCTAGGTACATGCCCTTAACCAGAATTGAACCTGGGACCTTTCAGTCTGCAGGCTGACACTCTATCCACTGAGCCAAAAACGGTTTCGGCTTGATGCCTTTTTGTTGTTCATAATTTTTTACCTTTACCTTTTTCTTCCTCTTCTTAAAGGAGACCCTTCAACATTTTATGTAATCCTGGTTTGATATTGATGAACTCCTTTAGCTTTTTCTTAATCTGTAAAGCTCTTTATCTGACCTTCAATTCTGAATGATAGCTTTGCTGGGTAGAGTAATCTTGGTTGTAGGTTCTTGTTCATCATTTTGAATATTTCTTTTTTAAAAAAAATATATTTTATTGATATTTTACAGAGAGGAAGGGAGATAGAGAGCCAGAAACGTTGATGAGAGAGAAACATCGACCAGCTGCCTCCTGCACATCCCCTTCCGGGAATGTGCCCGCAACCAATGTACATGCCCTTGACCCGAATCGAACCCGGGACCCTTCAGTCCGCAGACCAATGCTCTACCACTGAGCCAAACCGGTTTCGGCCATTTTGAATATTTCTTGCCACTCCCTTCTGGCTTCCATAGTTTCTGTTGATAAATCATCTGACAGTATGACTGTTGATAAATTAGTACCATATGGGTACTCCCTTGGAGGTAACTAGTTGTTTTTCTCTTGCTGCTTGTAAGATTTTCTCTTTGTCTTTTGCTCTTGGCATTTTTTTTTAATTTTTTTTATTAAGGTATTATCTGTATACATAGCTTATCATTGCCCCCCCCCATAGATGCCCTCCCTCCCCAGAGTTTTGTGTCCATTGGTTATTCTTATATGCAAGCATACCAGTCCTTTGGTTGATCTCTTATCTCCCCCAGATCTCCCTACCCTCCCCCCCCCCCGCTGTCATTTGACAGACTGCCTGTTGTTTTACTATCACTATATCAGTCTTTCTGTTCATTCGTTTATAATGATCTTTAATATCCATAAATGAGTGATGTCATGTAGTGTTTCTCTTTCATTGACTGGCTTATTTCACTCAGCATGATGCTCTCCAATTCCATCCAAGTTACTGCAAATGATGAGAATTCCTTCCTTTTTATGGCAGCATAGTATTCCATGGTGTAGATGTACCATAGTTTTCTGATCCATTCATCTGCTGACGGGCATCTAGGCTGTTTCCAAATCCTAGCTATTGTAAATTGTGCTGCTATGAACATAGGGGTGCATATATCCTTTCTGATTGGTCTTTCTAGTTTCTTGGGGTATATTCCTAGTAGTGGGATTACTGGGTCAAATGGGAGTTCCATTTTCAGTTTTTTGAGGAAGCTCCATACTGTTTTCCACAGTGGTTGCACCAACCTACAATCCCACCAGCAGTGCACGAGGGTTCCTTTTTCTCCACAACCTCGCCAACATTTGTTGTTTGTTGTTTTGTTGATGTTGGCCATTCTGACAGGTGTGAGATGGTACCGTATTGTTGTTTTGATTTGCATCTCTCGGATAATTAGTGACTTGGAGCATGTTTTCATGTGCCTCTTGGCCTTCCTTCTGTCTTCTTTTGAGAGGATTCTATTTAGGTCCATTGCCCATTTTTTAATTGGCTCATTCATTTTCCTTTTATTGAGTTGTATAAGCTGTCTGTAGATGTTGGAGATTAAACCTTTATCAGTGATATCGTTTGCAAATATGTTCTCCCATACAGTGGGTTTTCTTGTTGTTTTGTTGATGGTTTCTTTTGACGTAAAAAAGCTTTTTATTTTGATGTAGTCCCATTTGTTTATTTTCTCTTTAGCTTCCATTGCCCTAGGGTTAGTATCAGTGAAGAAGTTCTTTAGGCATATGTCTGAGATTTTGCTGCCTGTAGATGCCTCTAGTATTTTTATGGTTTCCCGTCTTATGTTTAAGTCCTGTATCCATTTTGAGTTTATTTTTGTGTATGGTGTAAGTTGGTGATCTAGTTTCATTCTTTTGCATGTATCTGTCCAATTTTCCCAACACCATTTATTAAAAAGACTGTCTTGACTCCATTGTATGTTCGTGCCTCCTTTGTCAAATATTAATTGAGCATATTGATTTGGGTTGATGTCTGGATTCTCTAATCTATTCCATTGATCAATATGTCTGTTCTTGTGCCAGTACCAGGCTGTTTTGAGAACAGTTGCTTTGTAATACAGCTTGAAATCTGGTATTGAGATTCCTCCTACTTTACTCTTATTTCTTAAGATTGCTGAGGCTATTCGGGGTCTTTTATTGTTCCAAATGAATTTTTGGAGAGTTCTTTCTAGGTCTGTGAAGTATGTCCATGGTATTTTCATGGGGAGTGCATTGAACTTATATATTGCTTTGGGAAGTATGGACATTTTGATGATATTGATTCTACCAATCCATGAACATGGTATGTTCTTCCATCTGTTTACATCTTTCTCTATTTCTTTTTTCAGTGTCCTGTAGTTTTCTGCATATAGGTCTTTTACCTCCTTGGTTAAGTTTATTCCTAGGTATCTTAATTTTTTTGGTGCGATGGTAAACGGGATTGCTTTTTCAGTCTCTGTTTCTGTAAGTTCACTATTGGTGTAGAGAAATGCCATTGATTTCTTGGCATTTATTTTGTATCCTGCTACATTGCCAAATTCGTTTATTAAGTCTATTAGCTTTTTGATGGAGTCTCTTGGGTTTTTTATGTACAATATCATGTCATCTGCAAATAGTGACAGCTTTACTTCTTCTTTTCCGATTTTGATGCCTTTTATTTCCTCTTCTTGTCTAATTGCGATGGCGAGTACTTCCAGTACTATGTCAAAGAGGAGTGGTGAGAGTGGGCATCCCTGTCTTGTTCCTGTTCTTAGAGGGAATGGTTTTAGTTTTTGCCCATTGAGCATGATGTTGGCTGTGGGTTTATCATATATAGCTTTTATTATGTTGAGGTATGATCCTTGTACTCCCACCTTGTTGAGAGTTTTTATCAGGAAAGGGTGTTGGATTTTATCAAATGCCTTTTCTGCATCGATAGATATGACCATATGATTTTTATCTCTCAATTTGTTTATGTGATGTATCACGTTTATTGATTTGCGAATATTGTACCATCCTTGCATTCCTGGTATAAAACCTACTTGGTCATGGTGTATGATCTTCCTGATGTACTGCTGGAGCCGATTTGCTAGAATTTTGTTGAGGATTTTGGCATCTATGTTCATGAGGGATATTGGCCTGTAATTCTCTTTCATTGAGTTGTCTTTATCTGGTTTTGGTATTAGGGTGATGCTGGCTTCATAAAAGGAGTTTGGCAGTGTTCCTTCCTCTTGAATTTTTTGGAAAAGTCTGAGGAGGATAGGTTTTAGTTCTTCCTTGAATGTTTGGTAAAACTCTCCTGTGAAGCCATCTGGCCCTGGGCTTTTGTTTGCTGGAAGCTTTTTGATGACTGCTTCAATTTCTTCCCAAGTTACTGGTCTATTGAGATTTTTAGATTCTTCCTGATTGAGTTTTGGAAGGTTGTATTTTTCTAGGAATATGTCCATTTCCTCCAGGTTGTCCTGTTTGTTGGAATATAGTTGTTCATAGTATTTTGTAACAATCCTTTGTATTTCGGCGGGGTCTGTTGTTATTTCACCTCTTTCATTTCTAATTTTGTTTATTTGGGTCCTCTCTCTTTGTTTCTTGGTTAGCCTGGCTAGAGGCTCATCAATCTTGTTAATCCTTTCAAAGAACCAGCTCTTGGTTTTGTTGATCTTATGTATTGTGTCTTTGGTCTCTATGTCGTTAATCTCCGCTCTGATTTTTATTATTTCCTTCCTTCTGCTTACAGTGGGCCTTTCTTGCTGTTCTTTTTCTAACTGTTTGAGTTGTAGGGTAAGATAATTTGTTACCATTCTTTCTTGTTTTTTGCAATAGGCTTGTAGGGATATGAACTTCCCTCTCAAAACAGCTTTTACTGTGTCCCATAGATTTTGGATTGTTGTGTTTTCATTGTCATTAGTTGCCATGATGTTTTTGATTTCTTCCTTGATTTCTCTGGTAACCCAGTCTTTGTTCAATAGCATGCTATTTAGTCTCCATGTGTTTAATTTCTTTGGCTTATTATTATTGTAGTTGATTTCCAATTTTATGGCACTGTGATCTGAGAAAATGCTTGATAAGATTTCTATCTTCTTGAATTTGAAGAGACTTTGCCTATGTCCCAATATGTGGTCTATCTTTGAGAATGACCCGTGTGCACTTGAGAAGAATGTATATTCTGTGGCTTTGGGATGGAATGTTCTGAAGATGTCAATTAATTCCATCTGGTCTAATACGTCATTTAGAATTGACGTTTCTTTACTGATTTTTTGTTTAGATGATTTGTCCAGAGGTGACAATGGAGTATTAAAATCTCCTACTATGATAGCATTGCTATTAATCTGTCCCTTAATGTCCTCCAGCAGTTTCTTTATGTATTTGGGTGCTCCCAAATTGGGTGCATATATGTTTACCAGGGTTATTTCTTCTTGTTGGATTACACCCTTTAGTATTATGAAGTGGCCTTCCTTATCTCTTGTTATGTCCTTCACTTTGAGATCTAGTTTGTCAGATATAAGTATTGCTACCCCAGCTTTTTTTTCGTTTCCGTTTGCCTGGAAAATCTTTTTCCATCCTTTCACCTTCAGTCTGTGGGCGTCTGTTTTTCTGAGGTGGGTTTCTTGTAGACAGCAGATGAATGGGTTTTGCTTTCTTATCCATTCTGTTACCCTATGTCTTTTAATTGGAGCATTTAAACCATTTACATTTAAAGTAATTATTGAAAGGTAGGTATTTGATGCCATTTTTAATCTATCCCCCTGTGTTCCTTCTTCACTTCCTATTTCTTTATTATTACAGTAGACCCTTTAGCATTTCTTGCATTGCTGGTTTGTTGGAGATAAATTCCTTTAGTCTGTTTTTGTCGGTGAAGCTCCTGATTACACCTTCAATTTTGATTGACAGCCTTGCGGGGTACAGTATTCTTGGGTTCAGACCCTTCCTTTGCATGACTTTGTATATGTCATCCCATTCCCTTCTGGCCTGATGAGTTTCTGTTGAGAAATCAGTTGCTAGTCTGATGGGGTTTCCTTTATATGTAACTTTCTGTCTCTCTCTGGCTGCTTTTAAGATTCTGGTTTTGTCGATGTTTTTTGCCAGTTTAATTATAATGTGTCTGGGTGTTGATCTTTGGGGGTTCATTTTGTTGGGGACCCTTCGAGCATCTTGGATTTGTGTTGGTTTTTTCTTCTCTATCTCAGGAAAGTTTTCTGTCATTATTTCTTGAAATACTTTTTCCATATCTTGCTCAGTTTCCTTTCCTTCTGGAACCCCTATTATTCTAATATTGTTTTGTTTTGTATTGTCCCAAAGCTCCCTTAGGCTCTCCTCCTGTTTTTTAATTTTTTTTTCTAGCAACTGCTGTAATTGGGTATTTTTTTCCATTTTGTCTTCTAGCTCACTGATGCGGTCTTCTGCTTCATCTAGTCTACTCTTGATGCTTTCTATTGAGTTCTTCATAGTAGCGATGTCATTTTTCATTTCTTCTTGGGTCACCTTCATTTCCTCTTGGGTCACCTTCATTTCCTCTTGGGTCTTCTTCATTTCCTCTTGGGTCTTATTCATATTGTCAAATTTGTCTTCCATTCTTTTTAGCCAACTTATGATCATTACTCTGAATTCTTGCTCTGGTAGGTTGCTTGCCTCTAACTCGTTTACTTCATTTTCTGGTGATGGTTGATTTTCTTTCACAGGCGGGTTGTTTCTTAGTCTCCCCATGATCTCTCTTTATAGGGTGCCTGGTAACGTAGTTCTCTCCCTCCTGCTTTGATTTAAAGGCACAAAATACAACACAACCAGGTACAACACACAAGGCACTGGACAGAAATGTGTTTGCAATATTAATATCCTCCAATAAAGGTGTCTAGAACCCAGATAACAAGAACATACAATCCAATAAAAAGAATAAGCAAACCAATCTTACACACACACAAAAAAAGCATAAACCTTTGATATAGTTAGCATTCAACATACAACAACAAAGGGGTAGAGAGAAGGCTTTTTTTTTTTGGTGGGGGGGCAGTGACAAGGTAGGTGTGAATGGGATTGGAGCAGGGGGTTGGGAATTATATATATATACAGGTCAGGTGAAAATTTTGGAGAGGGTAAACAGAAAGAGTAAGGAAAATCTATAGCAGTAAAGGGTTAAGATAAGCAGGACACCAAAGGTAAAGGGTTAGGAATAGAGAGATGTCATAAAGGTAGGTTTGAGATAGAATAGAGCGTTGGAGAAGGCAAGGTATGAATAGTTTTTAGAATGGTAATCCCGAAGGGGGAAATAGAGAAAAAAAGAAATAGAGGAAAAAGGAAAAAAAAAAAGAAAGCAAAAAAAAGGATTATAATATGACACTTAAAAAGTAGTAATAAAAATAAACAAAAGAAAATAAGATAAAAAAGGTAAAATAGTAGTAATAATGTTGATTACCTATAAAAATGAATTAATTAAAAAGGTAAAATCTAGTGATGGCAGATGAAAAAAATTTCTTGAGTAAACTTTGCAATTAAAGTAGGTAAAAAACAAAAATTCAACAGTTAAAAAATAACAATTGAAAATTAAAAATTAAACAAAATTTGCAGTAATGAAGGTCATTCACTTTCTGTGTTGCTATGTCTCGCACGCCTGTTCCCAGTCTGGGCGGTAGTTGCAGTTCACTGTGTTTCACCGTTCCTCCGTGTTGATTACAAGACCTGATTTTTAAGCCAATCTAGAGACCCTATGTGCTTTAGCCTCTGGGTGGCAGTGTTTCTGGATGACTTCCAGGACTCTAAAGCCTTTCTAGCTTTTTCCCCTTCTCTGTGTCTTTGATGGCTGGGGGTGGGGCGGTCCGGAGCTGGCTGCACTCCCCTGTAATTCTGCGGCTACTTCTTGGACTCAGATCCAGCTGTGCTGCTCCTTAGATATCCCTAGTCTTAGGAGCCCTGTCCACAGACAGGCGCGCCTCCAGCTGAGAAGCCTGGGGCTCCCTGTAAATCCACGACCAGTCCCTCAGCCTCTGTGCGCCGCGCGAACTGGTGCGCAGGGGGGGGGGGGGGGGGGGTGTTGCTGCGCCGAGTGGAACTCAGTCAGAACTACCGGTCCGAGGGGAACTCACCCACAGGATCGCTGCGAAATCTGAGCTCCTCTGAGATCAAGGGTTCGCGCCGACTATGATCAGTTGGTGTTCCTTGGGGCTGGGGATAATCAGGCCTCCGACTCGAACCTCCTCCCTTCCAAGATGGCGAGATTTCCCGTCCGCGCCGGCAAGTATCTCCTTTAAGGGACCCAGCTGTGGGTGGTCAGCTGTTGGTGGCTCCCTGATTAGCAGACCCCAAATTTCCTCTGGTGTTTGCCAGTCTCCTGGCTTGTTGACGAGCACTCCTAGCGCGATCCTCAGCTGCTTTCTCTCTCTTCCTCGGGACAAGACTCAGAAACCGCCCATCTGCTCTTCCGCCATTTTCTCCTCCTTCTGCTCTTGGCATTTTAATTATGATGTATCTTGGTGTGTTCCTCTTTGGATTCCTCTTGTTTGGGGTCCTGTGTGCTTCCTGGACTTGTAGGTCTATTTCTTTCACCAGGTAGGGAAAGTTTTCTGTCATTATTTCTTCCATTAAGCTTTTAATATTCTGCTCGCTCTTTTCTTCTGGCACCCAAAAACTCTGGATGTTGGTACGCTTTAAGCCATGCCGGAGGCTCCTTACACTATCCTCACACTTTTGGATTCTTTTTTTTTTTTGCCTCTCTGGTTGGGTGATTTTTGCTTTCTTATATTCCAGATCTTTGGTTTGATTCTTGGGGCATGTTGATCTATAGTTGAGTTTCTGTATATTCATTATTTCAAACTTTTTATGCTTAATTCCTGGCTGGTCCTTTTCCATTTTTTTGGTATTCTCATTAAGGTCCTTGAAGGTCTCACAAAGCTTCTTGGAGGTCTCATCAAGTTTCTGGGTCTCAGTGTGGTACAGTTCAGCTGTCTGAGGCCAGTACTGTCGCATAAGCTACAGTGTGAACCACAGTCCTGTCCTCCTTGGATCTGTTTGCCCCAGGTTGCAATTTTACTAAACTGCAACAGAGAGGGCCATTCATATGCAAAGTTCGCTGCTTGGAGCTTGGATGTGTTGTGAGGGACAGAGTCTCAGGGCGTCACTATGCCCTCGACTTGGCCAACAGCAATGTCTGCCTGTCCACCGCCTCTCCGATGGTGTCCCTGCGTCTCCCCATGTCTTGCACCACAGCACCTAAAACAATCTCAGCTCTGCAAGCAAGCCAGCCTCACTTTCTGATCCGATGGCAGACAGTCTAGCCCAGCCGTGGGCAAACTACAGCCCGCGGGCCGCATCCGGCCAGTTCGGCTGTTCTATCCCGCCCGCGGAGCTGAAAGAACAGAGGGTTCTCTTGCTCTCCCCTCTGCTCCTTCACCAGCAGCCCAAGATGAGAGTGCCAGCATGGTCAGGTTGCTTTTGTTCCGGTCCTCCCTCCGGTCCAGTTTAAGAACCCATTGTGGCCCTCGAGTCAAAAAAGACCATTCTGGTCTAGCCGCTCCCCAGAAACTGGATTTCAGAGAGATCAGGTGCTTGTCTCTCTTCGGGTTGAGGAAAGCGCTGCCCTTCGCCAGCCTGGATCCACCTCCAGTCCTTATGGCGTCCTCGCCCCCCCTACCTCAGTTTTTCAATGCTTGTGCCCTGGATTCTCCTCTTTCTCTTTCAGTAGTTGTAGGGCTTCCTCTCAGCCAGCTTTCGTTTGGTTTTTGGGAGATAGAGGTTTGTTTTATAGTTTTTTTTAACTTGTGCACGGCAGCTGTTTAGGAGTGTTTACGCCCTCATCTTCATTCCTTTCTCAAGTTGGTACTTTTTATACATAAAAAATTAGAATATTCAGGAAAATTTTGCAAAAGAAGAGTAGGATGGACTACTGCTAGCAGATATTATAATATACTAGAAGCCCAGTGCACGTAATTCATGCACAAGGGTGGGGAAGGGGAGAGGTGTGTGTTCCTTAGCCCAGCCTACACCCTTTCCAATTTGGGACCCCTAAAAGGATGTCCAACTGCCCGTTTAGTTAGACATCTCTCTCACAGTCTAGGACTGCTGGCTCCCAACTGCTCGCCTGCCCGCATGTCTAATTGTCCCTAAATGCTTCTGCCTGCCAGCCTGATACCCCCTAACCACTAACCACTTCCATGCTATCCTGATCGACACCTAACTGCTCCTCTGTTGTCCCAATTGACCTTAACTGCTTTCCCCTGCTGACATGGTCACCCCCAACTGCCCCCCCCCCCAATCGCCCTCTCCTACAGGCCTGTTTACCCTTAACTGCCCTTCCCTGCTGGCCATCTTGTGTGTACAAGGGGCCGGCTATCTTTGACCACATGGGGGTGGCCATTTTGTGTGTTGGAATGATGGTCAATTTGCATATTACCTCTTTATTATATAGGATTATACAGTTAAAGATTTAAATATTTTCATATAGTTGGATAAATAGAAGATCAATAGGACAGAAGAAATATTCTGTTATCTCTGTGATATAAACTAATCTTCCTAATACATAAAAAGCTCTAGTAAACAATAAGAAACACCTGCCGAAAACAGTTTGGCTCAGTGGATAGAGCGTCCGCCTGGGGACTAAAAGGTCCCAGGTTCGAGTCGGGTCAAAGGGCATGTACTTTGGTTGCAGGCATATCCCCAGTGGTGGGTGTGCAAGAGGCGGCTGGTTGATGTTTCTCTCTCATGGACGTTTCTAGCTCTCTCTCTCTTCCTCTCCGTGGAAAATCAATAAACATATATTTTTTAAAAAGGAAAACCTGAACAAGTCCCCCAAATAAGTTGACAAATGTAGGCAAATCATAGAGATGAATTATACATATGAAAATTGACACTTTACTCATAATTAAGACAACGAAAATTATACCAGGTTCTACCCCAGATTGAAGTGAATAATAACTTTTTTTATTTACATACTGTGTTTGTGTGGAAATGGGGAAGCCCCACTCATATGTTCTATTAATAGGGATATTAATTGGTACAACCTTTTTGGAGGACAATTTAATGTTGTTGAAATTTAAATCTATGCCTTTGTGTCAGCAAGTCTATGTCCAAGAATTTACCTGTAATTACTGTTCCATGTGTATACAGAGGTGAGTATAAGGATATTTCTTGCAGTGTTTTTTCAAAATCATTGTCAGGTTATGTTTTTTCCTAAATCTAAGTGATATTATTTGTAATGTGTTATTGATATATTTTTTGTTGTTATTTTAGCCAAAACTGGACAAACTAAGACATCTGTAGGCAAAGGGAATAAATCTTCAGGTATGTTTTTTAATTAGAATTTTAGACATAAATACGTTATTTAAGAAGTATGTAGCAGTAGTGTTGGATTTCCTGTGAAATGGTATGTGCTGAATGTATACTAATCTTTGAAATTTATAGTCATGTAGAAATTTTTAAGAATGAGATTTAGTAGATAATGCTCTTCCCTTCCAGTAATTATAAAAGTAAGATCATTTGACTGGGAAACTATTTCTCATAATGGTTATCAAAGATAGTTTCCTCTTTCTCTTTTATTTAGGTCTTCCTTCTATTTATTTTATAAAAAGTAATACAGATGAATTTTACTGCAAATTATGTTCTCTTTGTAGTTTTTATGAGCTATCATGGGTTATAAAGTAATTTTTAATTTTTTTCTTTCCCCTTGCATTGTTTTCTATCCCATTTCTGATAAATGCCAGTTAATTAAGTGGATAGAGGTCAGTGTATTTAATTCTTCCCTATAATGGTAGAAAGGAAAGGAAGCAGTGTTGAATTGGCAAATATCATTGTTAGTGGCAGAGCCAGAATGTTCATATAATAGTTGCTTAGAAGCAATAACCTGAGGATGCCAGGGATTCTAGAAAACTTTTTGAAGATGCATCTATTTAGCAAACAGCTTGATATTGCTTTGATAGTAAGTATATGTGAATCACTTGTGGGGATTTAGGCAAGTGGATGCTAAAGCTCCTTTCAACTATTGGAAATTAATTTTATATATTTTTCTTACATTCTGGTCCCCTTTAGAAGTAGTAAAGTGAAATGACTTGTGGTAATAGCATAGAGATAGGTGAGAAATAATTTAAGGCTCATTAGTACTCAGGTTACTGAAGTGTGACAATATTTTTAATGAGAAGTGACAATTCATAAGGATTATTATTGTTCTTTTTGAGCAAAGATTAGGTCTGTCTTTGGATATCCTGGCAAATTTATAAACTATTTTCAGTTGGTTGTTGTGGATGTCAATACTTTTCCTTTATATAAATATAACTTTTCTAAGTATGAACATATTCTCACACGGCTCTTAGATAATTATTTCAGTTACCATCCTTATTTATAAATGGGAAAACGTGCACAGAAACCGATTAATGCCCCCAAGTCTTCACAACTTAAGTTGGAATTCAACTTGGAGCTACCAACTTCTGATCTAGGCTTTTTCCTCATACTACCTAGCTCAGGGGTGGGCAAACTTTTTGACTCGAGGGCCACAATGGGTTCTTAAACTGGACCGAGGGATGGCTGGAACAAAAGCAACCTGACCATGCTGGCACTCTCATCTTGGGCTGCTGGTGAAGGAGTGGAGGGGAGAGCAAGAGAACCCTCCGCTCTTTCAGCTCTGCAGGCCGGATAGAACAGCTGAACGGGCCAGATTCGGCCCGTGGGCTGTAGTTTGCCCATGGCTGGGCTAGCTAGTTGTTATGAATCCTGATTTTCAGAGGTAAATTTCCTTTTGTTTTCTGAATGGGAAGGGTTTTGTGGTAATCTTTGTAGTGACACTTTGATTATCACAATCTTTATAAACATCATTTAGAAAAATAAGCAGCAGTGATAGATTGAAATTTAAAAGGAAAGATCAGAACTATGTAAGTACCAAAAAAAAATCAACTGAAAAATATCCTCAACGAATATAAGAGCAACAGGATCAACAATAGACAGACAGACACAAATACATACGTACATACATACATACTACATGGGGCTATTTTTATATCCTTGCAGTTAGTAATTTTGCTTCAAGTTGATCCACACATTCAGAGATTTATTTAACTTGCCTGAATGCCATTTTTATATTCCTGAATTTTTGGTTCAGTGATGCTTTTCTTAAAAACATTATTATCATTGCTATATTTTTTTTAAAATGGCCTGTGTTGCCCTGGCCTGATGGCTCAGTTGTTTGGAGCATTGTACTCCAAAAGGTGCTGGTTTGATTCCTGGTCAGGGCACATACCTAGATTGCTGATTCAATTCATGGTGGGGGCGCGCCTGAGGGAGGCAGCTGATTGGTGTTTTTTTCACATCACTGTTTCTCCTTCTCCCCGTCACTCTGTGTGCCCTTCCCTTCTCCCTCTCCTCTCCCTCTCTTTCTCTCTAAAAAATAAATAAAAAACAACCTATCTTCAGGTGAGACTTAATAAATAAATAAGGCCGTGTGCCAATAGGTCATAGTATTTTATGCTTTGGATAAAACATAGCCTGTTGCTCTTATATTTCTTCTTTGTGAGTATTTTTGAGGACTGTTGCTATTGGTTAAAAATTAACCAGTTTTAACCACAGCTTTTTCTGATTTAGGGAAATCAGCAGGTTCTGTAAAATCTGTGGTAACTGTAGCTGCTAAAGGTAATAAAGCTTCAATCAAAACAGGTAAGACTCTTGGGAGTTAGAGGTGTTATTAAGTATGTTTTGTGTTTTTTTTTTGCAGTTGACATTCAACGTTGTATTAGTTTCAAGTTTACAGCATAGTCATTAGATATTTATATAACTTACAAAGTGATTCCCCCCAGTAAGTTCAGTACCCACCTGAAACCATACGTAATAATTAAAATATTATTGACTGAATTCCCTACTTCAAACTATATTTTATTTATTCATTTTATTGAATTTATTGGGGTGACATTGGCTGTGTTTCAAGTGCACAATTCAGTAAAACATCATCAGTATACTGCATGTTCCCTATAATGGTAGAAAGGAAAGGAAGCAGTGTTGAAGTGGCAAATATCATCGTTAATGGCAGAGCGAGAATGTTCATATAATAGTTGCTTGGTGGACCCATTGCCCCAAGCAAAGTCTCTTTCTGGCTCCATTTTAAGTATATTCTGAAACTGCCTTAAAGAACATAATACAATGCCCTGGCTGGCTTGGCTCAGTGGATGGAGCATGGGCCTGCGGACTGAAGGGTCCCAGGTTCAAAGGGCACATTTGGGTTATGGGTTTGATCCCCAGTGGGAGACAACCAATTGGTTGTCTCCCACTGGGGATCAAACAAACATCAATCATTGATGTTTCTATCTCTCTGTCCCTCTCCCTTCATCTCTGAAATCAATAAAAATATATTTTTAACACAAGAATATAACACAATGGTATCAAAGGACACAAACAATAGTGTGGTGAAGACCTGGGAGGGAGCCAGTTATAGGGGGAGATCTGTAATACTGTCAACAATAAAATTAAATACACAAGTTTTAAATTTATATAGCTTTTAGTACATACTAACATCTTGAAAAGTCCAGTATTTAAAACCTAAAGCATACAGGACTTTAAATTTTTGGTACTTTGGTCTTTGACATTTTCTACCATTGACATATTTTGTATTGAAACATTTTGACAGCTATATGGAGTCAAAAATTTCATGTGTCATGTCTATATTATTAAGTATTGTATTATTTTCCATATGGACAACTATAAGCCTATTTTGCCTTATAATTACACTTCTCCCCTACAAATTGTTCAATCTTCGTTTTCCTTATTATTTTTTTTAGCTATCACTTTATATTACCTTCTCTAGCTTGTACAGTTCTGATGTTAATTACTGTGAAGATTTTTTTTCTTTCATGTTACAAGAATGTATTTCCTTTATAAAGAAATGGAACACTATCCTATATAATAATATAATAAAAGGCTAATATGCAATTTAAGGGAGGAACAAGCAGTTGCTATGATGTGCACTGACCAGGGGGAAGATGCTCAGTGCAGGAGCTACCTCCTGGTGGTCAGTGCACCAGAAGCTAAGCTCATGGCTGGTGAGCGCAGCAGAGGTGGGAGGTGGCAGGAACCTCTCCCACCTCCACAGTAGTGCTAAGGATGTCCGACTTAGACTTTACCCCAAGCAGGCTGGGAAAGGAGACCCTCTCCTCAAGTGCACAAATTTCATGCTCTGGGCATCTAGTTTTAAATAAACGTAATGTTTTACATGTTTTGTTTAGAATTACTATTTTCCCTAGTAAACTAATTTAAAGAACCTTTGTAGAGCAGAAACCGGTTTGGCTCAGTGGAGAGAGTGTCGGCCTGTGGACTGAAAGTTCCCAGGTTCGATTCCAGTCAAGGGCATGTGACTTGGTTGCGGGCACATCCCCAGTAGGTGGTGTGCAAGAGGCAGCTGATCGATGATTCTCTCATCGAAATTTCTAACTCTCTATCCCTCTCTCTTTCTCTGTGTAAAAAAATCAATAAAATTTTTTTTTTAAAAAGAACCTTTGTAGAAGTTATAAATATGATTTGTGTGAATGTGATTATAATGTGCTTCTGTCACCTAAGGGTTAAATTTGTGGCTCATTAATGGCCATTCAAAAAAATACCTATTTACATTGCTTTAAGTCTTATTGGTAAACAGGTATTGAAAATAAAGGAGACAATAAAAAATAAATAAATGGAAGTAAATATGTAGAAAATAACTGCTTTTTATACTTGAAGTGTACTACTTGCTTACTAATATATTAGTGTGAAACATACTAAATAATCAACGGACCCTTAGAGTAATGGATGTTTCAATTTTGCTTTTTATAGCAAAGTCCAGTGGAAAGAAGTCTCTAGAAGTAAAAAAGGCTGGCATTGTCAAAAACAAAGATACCAATAAACCTCTGACTATACAAGGTAACTTTGAAATGCTGTCATTTTGTGTTTTCTTTAGATCCTCTTGGTATATTTTGCAGTTGTTTAAAAATTATTGAAGGATTGTTTTGTTTTCAAAGAGAAACGTGTGTTAGCTTTGACTTAAACCAGGTCATCCTAAAGAGAGTTGAAGTGACAAAATGAAACTAGCTTAAGTTTCTGTTTAGATTCATTAGTTTAATTATATTAGTGTGTTTTTCTAGACTATTAAAAGCAGTCTGTTTTATGCAGAAAACTCTCAAATAAAGAGCAGTATGGAAGTCAAAGCCACTGAAAACAGTGCTAAAGAAACTACTTCAGGTAGGCCAATAGAAATTTTATTTTGTTCTCTTACGTTAAAGATAGAAAGTTTAAATTTTAAGAAAATAAAGTGTTTAATTTCACGTGATATACGTATGTATACTTTTATTTATTTTTTAAAGTTCCAATTTTTCCAAATATCAGGACTTTTTTTTAAAATGTATTTTATTGATTTTCCACAGAGAGGAAGGGAGAGGGATAGAGAGGTAGAAACGTTGATGAGAGATAAACATCGACCAGCTGCCTCCTGCACACACCCTACCGGGGAATGTGCCCTCAACCAATGTACATGCCTTGACCGGAATCGAACCTGGGACCTTTCAGTCCGCAGACCGACGCTCTATCCACTGAGCGAAACCGGTTTTGGCCGTATGTATACTTTTAAATGCCACTGTCATAATCTTAGTGAAATTAAGACTATGAGGATGCATCTCTGCAACCTGTCTATTGATTATTCTGAAATTTGGTTCTTGGGATAAAATGAAAAGTAGTATTTAAAACCCATTGTTACTTCTATAGCTACTTCCTACTTAAATTCTTTCCTCTTTTGTCAGTTTTATACATTTTCATGTATGTACTATGTAGTACATTTTAGGATCTTAATAAATGAAATACAGCTGCATGAATTCTTTTTTCCCCCCCTTGTATTTTAAGAAGCTGCTTTGGTGATCACAGAAAATGAAACAGTTAATAACAAGGTTAGTTATCATATTTCACTTTTTTATCTTTCACCTTTTTTAAAGTTTAGGAAATTTGGACGTGGTATATTTTCTTTTACAATAAATCCACATAAAAATGTACAAGAGCCCCAGCCAGTTTGGCTCAGTGGATAGAATGCTGGCCCTTGGACTAAAAGGTTATGGTTTTGATTCCAGTCAAGGGCACATACCTTGGTTGCAGGCTTAATCACAGGTCGGGGTGCATGTGGGAGACAGCCAATCAATGTCTCTTTCTCACATCAATGTTTCTTTGTCTTTGTGTTTCCTTCTCCCTTCCATTCTCTAAAAATCAATAGAAAAATATCCTAGGGTGATTAACAGCAAAAAAAACTTGTGCATGATTTGCCATGGTGAAAAACCCCCACTTTATAAAAACAAAAAGAAAAACTCTTAAAATATGGGTTGAGTTCAAAAGCTTGAGCTACAGATTAACTTCTAAAAGTTTAGGAACAGCATATCAATAAGTATACAAGTTTTTATTATTTTTTTGTTAATCCTCACCAAAGGATATTTTTCCATTGATTTTTAAAGAGAAAAAGGGGATGGGAGATGGGAGAGAGAGACACACATCTATTTAAGAGAATGGGTGCCTCCTACATGAGCCCTGGTTGGGTGGACTGGGCCCTAACGAACCTGCAAATCCAGTTCCTGCCCTTGACCAGGAATGGAACCAGAGACCCTTCAATGCTCAGGCTGATGCTCTAACCACTAAGCACACCAGCAAGGGGGATGTGTTAATATTTAGAACTAGAGGCCTGGTGCACAAAATTCATGCAGGGGGAAGGGGGTGTCCCTAAGCCCAGCCCTACCCTCTCTAATCTGAGACCTCTTGAGGGATCTCTGACTACCCATTTAGGCCCAATCCTAATAATTGGGATCCTACTTGTAATCGGGCCTAAACGGGCAGTCGGATATCCCTCTCACAATCTAGGACTGCTGGCTCCCAACTGCTCCTCTGCCTGCCTTCCTGATTGCCCCTAACCACTTCTGCCTGCCAGCCAGATCACTCCCATGCCAGTCTGATTGATGTTTAACTGCTCCTATGCCAGCCTGTTTGCCCCTAACTGCCCTCCCCTGCAGGCCTGGTCATCACCAACTGCCCTTCCTTGCAGGTCTGCCCCCCCCCCCAATTCTCTCCCCTGCAGCCCTGGGTCCCCCCCTAATTTTCTTCCTCTGCCAACCTGGTCACCCACAACTGCCCTTCCCTGCAGGCTTGATCACCCCCAACTGCCCTCCCTTGTAGGCCTGGTCCCTCTCAACTGCCCTCCCTTGCAGGCCTGGTCCCTCTCAACTTCCTTCCCTTGCTGGCCACCTTATGGTGGACATCTTTTGTCCACATGGGGGTAGCCTTCTTTGACCACTTGGGGGCAGCAATCTTGTGTGTTGGAGTGATTGGCAATCTGCATATTACTCTTTTATTGGCTAGGATAACAGTTTGTTGTGTTTTTAGAGGAGCAAGTATGGTTTGCATTTTTATTTAAAGTGCATAAAATCGTCATTAATTGTTTTCCTGTAGTTACATCTGGTTTTATGAATATATTGAAATTTCATTAATTTATATTTTATTGGTTAAAATTTTACGATCATTCAGGTGCTAAGCATAAGTTTACTTTTGACTGATCCATTTTCCAAGTAGGAAGTAGTATATCTTCCTATTTTGTTTTAGGAAGAATATTTTAAAGCACTAATAAAGTATTTTAAGTTTACTTAAAGAACTTTAGAAGGAACCATTTAAGAACACTGTTGACGTACTAGTTAAAATAATTCTCAACTTGTTTATGAAAATTATAACTTTCCACCTTTTTTTCAAAAGAAAAGTCAAAAATTGGCAAATTCACTATTGTAAATCTTTGGGGATTTCCCCCACATTTACTAAAGGAAATATTGGCATTGATGAGTCATCTTGAAGAATAAAATAGATCTGATAGAAGAGAATGCAGAAAGTATTTACTTTGTAGTGGAGATTGGGTTATGGGTTAAGGATGCTAAAAGACCAGGTAAGCTTTTTTCATATTGTCTAAAAGTAATTATTTTACTCAGTAAGATAAAAGGATATGTAGCTAAAAGGAAGAAATTGTAGTCAGAGACAAACATGTTTTTAAACCATTATTGAGAAAGAGAATTAAAAATCTTGATTAGATGACAGGTGGTATGGCTGAAATTATTCTATGTACCGGTACTTGAAGATAGGAAATTTGATTTTAATTTGAAGTTCAGACCAACTTTTAGAATTGGTCTAGTTTAATATTAAATGCAACTTAAATACTAACATAACATTATCTGCAATGTAAGCTTAGGTAAATATAAAAGCAGTTAAAAATTTTTAATGTCAGTTCTTAAATTTGTTTTGAAGGCAACAGAGGAAATGTGTGTGGTACTTATTTCTAATTTGCCAACTAAAGGATATTCTATAGAAGAAGTTTACAACCTAGTAAAACCATTTGGTGATACAAAGGATATTTTGATTTTATCATCTCATAAAAAGGTAAGTGTTGATAATAGCTCTTCTTCTCTTCAAGCACATTTTGGAAAACATTAAGTTCACAAAGAAAAGGTTTAAAAGTAGTACCTCAAAATAATTAAGTTGTTTTAAGGTAAAGAATTTTTAAAATAAGTGCTAAATAAGGTTTTTCTAAATGTCATTTACTAGAATGTCATCTGTTTTTTTTCTTTAGTGTTGCATTATGAGTTCAGTTATTCATTATGTCTTGCTTATGGTTGTAGTATAATGAATTTATTGGGTTCATGTGTGTGAGCAATGCATTTTTTATCATAATTTTTACTAAGTTTTTCTATTTATTTGATTCCTTAAGTATTAAATATTTTCCAGGAAAAGTAACTAAAATAAGAATTGTTTCTATTCTTGTAATTTGTTTTAAAAGGCAATCATAGAAATAAATAGAAAATCTGCAGATTCTATGATAAAATTTTATACCTGCTTCCCAGTATCAATGGATGGAAATCAACTCTCAATAAGTATGGCTCCTGAAAACATGAGTGTAAAAGATGAGGTAAATAATACTATCATTTTAATTATATTTTAATTAAATTTATTGTAGTCTGTTATATTTTTTATTTTTCTTCTTTGGTTCACATTTTCTCTCAGACAGTGAGAAAGATTCTTTCTGTCCCTCCAGTGCCTGCCATCTCACTATTTTAGAGTGACTTCCATTTTGAGCGAATCCTATTCCTGTTGTATGTTTGATTGGGGGAAGGTGAACTATTGTTTGTAGAGTATTGTCTGTACCACCTTTGGATCCTCATTTCTGCCATTATGTATTATACAAACCCAGAGGTTATCTTTAGATTGTTTTTCTCATTTCTTATAGACCATTTGTCACTAAGTCTTGTCTGTTACATTCTAAATATTTCTGGAGTTTGTTCCCTGTTTGTTTTTTTGCCATTTCACCATTGCTTCTCTTCTTAAAACCTCCTAGTAAAGTAGCTCTTTGTATCCTTGACCTTCATTTGTTGTTGTTGTTAATCCTCACTAAAGGATATTTTTCCATTGATTTTTAGAAAGTGGAAGGTAGGGGAAGAGACAGAGAAACAACATTGTGAGCGGGACACATTGACTGGTTGCCTCCTGCACACAACCTGGGCTGGGAATCGAGCCTGCAATCTAGGATCTTTTGGTCAGTGGGCTGATACTCTATCCAATAAGCCAAACCTGCTAGGCCCCCTCTTTTTTTTTTTTTTTTTTTAAATTCTCACCCAAGAATATGTTTTCATTGATTCTAGAAAGAGGAAGGGAGAGGGGGAAGAGAGAAATATCGATGTCAGAGAAAAACACTGATCGGTTGGTTTTCCTCTTAGATATGCCTGGCCAGTGATGGAACACAACCCTGACCTTAACTCTACCTCCATTTTTGTTTCCCTGAAAATCTTTCTCCACAAAGTCCCGAGACTCACATAAAATTCAAATCTGTTCAAATTTAACTGATTTAGAAACTCATTGTTTCAGTGTGGCAAACAGCTACGAGGCATGAGGCAGAAATGTTAGAATCTCTAGAGCAAGGTAGAAATGCATCTAATTTTGAAAAAGCCTTTTATTGAGAATCACTTAATGTGCTGCAATAACTGGGATTGTTTTATAGATGTTAGTAGTGAAAGGGATCACGAAATCTGGGCACAACAGTAGTATTAAGAACCATAGTCTCATAAGATAAAGTTCCCTACTTATACATGTGAGCCTTCAATTAGCTTGGCCCTCTTGTCTCACACACGCCACTCTTGGCTTCTTTATAATTAGCACCAAATTGCTATACACTTAATATTCTGCGTGTTGTTTTTTTAGTAGCCTACATCTTTGTTCTTCCTTACCCCCTACTTTGCTTAGTTAACTTTTTGTTTTGTAATTTGAATCTCTTACTATCTACTAAATTAAATATCTTATTCCTTGCCTGTGAATTTGAATGTCTTCTCCTAAATGATACAGCCTTATTAATCTTTAATGTACTACTTAGGGGAATAGGATAAATTAGGTTTATGGGTAGGGTGCAACTTGCATAATTTACATAAGGAAAGATGTGGAAATAACAGAACTTTTGCTGAATTCATTTTATGAAATAGTGCTTAATGATTATTCATAAATGCTATTTTATTATAAATTTGACTAATTAAAATTATGAATGAGGAATGATGTACACCTTCAACCTTGTTCCATTTTGCTTTCCTAGGAAGCTATATTTACAGCCTTGATTAAAGACAATAATCCAGAGGTGAGTTTTGCAGTAAGTGCTTTCCTAGACTTGTTTAATGGTTGTTTATGTGTTCACCTGCTAGAAATTAAAGGAAACCTTAGCACTAATTTTAAAATTAAATGCTGTTAATCTATGTTATACATTTGATACTTACATTATACATTTGATACTTCAGCTGTGTGTTTCTTTTCCTATGCTCTCAAAAAAATTACAGGCAAACATAGAAAAAACATACAATCGATTTATACATATTAATAACTTGCCAGAAGATGGACTTCAGTGTGTACTTTGTGTTGGACTTCAGTTTGGAAAAGTGGATCACCATGTATTCTTGAGTAATAAAAACAAGGTAACAAAGTCCCTACTATTTTTACGTGTATGTTCTGTAAAGAATATAAAACTAAATCCTGTGTTATTATGGTCTGCAACTTTTAATTCAGCTTCTGAACTGAAGCACCTATAAGCATTGCTCAGCCTCATAGCAGGATTGTGGTAGAACAGTGTATTTTCTTTGGGCTGTGACAAAAAGGAAGATGATCTTTCTCCTAGAGCCTAGTTCTAAAGGGAAATAAAACTTGCACAACAGATGAAAGTTAATAGCGCAAAGAGCACTAATTTATGGGGAAGTTTTAGACTTGAATTCATCTAGCTTTAACCACCTTTATGCCTTGTCTAAGTTGCTAAAAAGTTCACACATTTTATTTGTAAACTGAAAGGGTGTTGCCAGGTATTTTCTAAAGTCCCTTCCAGCCATAAAACACCTAGAGAGTTGGGCCTCCTCTCTGTTTAGTTACATGGAGAGAAGTATAAAATGATCATTCTTTACTTCTGTGCTTTGGCTTCTTCCCTTAAAAGACATTACCTTCTTTCCATTTGCTATGCCCTCTGTGTTTAATGTTTAATTCAAGCACATGTCCATTAAAAGGAGATTTTGATCAACCTTATATTACCTAGAAATTTATGGTTTTGTATGAAAGTTGGAAATATTTGCTTTATAAAAAGTAGCTAATTGACCAACAACTAGTTATTAATTTCTCTGACATGCTTCTAACTGATACATAGAATGTGTTTGGTACTTTAGAAAAAGTGATATAGGGTGGAATGGAGATGACAGATGGCATAAGGAATTCTAAATAATTACTTCAGACATTTTTAATTTTCGGTTCTTCTTCATCCCCTACTTTGCTTAGTTAACTTTTTGTTTTATAATTTGAATTCTCTTATTAACTTCCTGCACACACCCTGATCAGGGATCTTATCCAGAATTGAATCAGTAGGTATTGGGACAATGCTCCAACCAACTGAGCCACACTCCTTTCCATTTTGCCTTGACTTTTCAACATTTTAAGGATTGTTTTCTCTTGTTTACTTTGAAATAAGGATTAACCTTACCTTTTAAATCACATGTTTGAAATCTGGAAAAACAAATATTCACACTGTTAAAATTAAAAAATATTTTATTGTAAAGTAACATAAAATTTACTGCCTAACTATATTTAGATATTAGTTCAGTGGCATTAGCATATTCACATTGTGCAATCATTACCACTATCCATCTTTCCATTAAAGAGTAACTCCACATTCTCACTCTTCCTAGCCCCTGGCAGCCACCATTCTACCATTCTGCTTTCTGTCTCTATGAATTTTACTAGGTACCTCATATAAGTGGAATCATACATTATTTGTTCTTTTGTAACTAATATATTTCACTTAGCATAATGTGTTGTAGCATATATCAGAATTTTCTTTTAAGGCTGAATAATATTTCATTGTTAATGCCACACTGCGATGAACACTTGGGTTGCTGTCACCTTTCGTGCACCAGGCCTCATATATATATGGCTAATATGCAAAGTATCCCCTCGGAAGTTCAACCTGGAGACTGAGAGTTCCATTGCTCGCTATGATGTGCGCTGACCACCAGGGTGCGGTGTGGAAAAAAGGAAGGCCACAGGCAGAGAAGCCAGGGAAGGAAAGCCCTGATCACCTGCCAGGCCCAGGGACCTACCCATGCACGAATTTTGTGCACTGGGCCTCTGGTTGTGAATAATGAACATCAATGTACAAATATTTGTTCAAGTCCCTGCTTTCAATCCTTTTGGGTATATACCAAATAGTAGAATTGCTAGATGATACAGTAATTCTTTTTTTAATGTTTTTAGGAACTATTCTTACCTTTCTTTATCTTCTCCAAAGGCAATTCTTCAGTTAGATAGTCCTGAATCTGCTCAGTCAATGTACAACTTTCTGAAACAAAATCCACAGAACATAGGTGACTGTATATTGACCTGTACATTATCTCCAAAAGTGGACTCATTCCAGGTAAGATTTTTTTTTGTTTTTTTAAATCAACTTTTGTGCTTTTAGAATATAAAGAAAGCATAAAGGTCATTCTCCCAAAGCTAGGTGATATACACTGAAGGTAATTTCTAGGATGATATTCTTGGACAGTAATCAAACTGGTTTTGCATTTAGATTCATTTAAAATTTTGTTTTGCAATCACTGCCAATTTTTATATTATGGAGCCGTATAAATTTGAGAATAAATTGAGGTAATTTTGGAAAGTTAGCATAAAACTTATTTTGGACATATGTTCAGAGTGATTCCATTGGTGTAATATAGTTATCTCCAGAATGCAGAGACTACTTTGAGTTCATTTTGGCTTTGCCCTGGTATAAAGAAGTATTGTCATTCTTTTATTTATTTAAATTATATTTATTATAAACTTTCTTCTTGTATAAGAAATACGACTTTACAGTTATAATACATGTATGAACACTACAAATAGTTCACCTTTGAAATTCAAATTCATGTTTTCTAACAGTTTCATTGTATGTGTATCAGTAGCAGTGGGTAAACAATAGGGTTTATATTTGGTGACTGAATGTTTTTTGTTTGTTAATATGCCAAAAATCTTGTGTAGCTCAAGAACATGAAAATTCACATTAAAAACAAATTAAGTAGAGCATTTATAAGTAATTGTATCACGATAGGTACTGACCAAGCACAAATTGAAGGAGTTGTTTAACCTGATTATTTCAGGTAAAAATTTGGAAATTTTAGTCCATGTTTCTCAACAGTACATTGTGTTTTTTAAGTTATTTTTATGCATTTTAAAGTTATTGCTTTGTTCAATTAAGTTAAGTATAATTACATAAAACCTCTGTCTACATTGCTACTTTACTTCCTGAACCCTTACCCATAACCTCATTCTTACATTTTAGTAGATTGGAGATCCCATTTGGCTTATTGTAAGAGTCTTAGCTACATCAAGAATAAGTTAGCCTTGGACATATTGGATAGTAGAGGCAGGTAGACTTCAAGATATTGTAATGGTCAATAATAATAAAAGCATAATATGCTAATTAGACCAAACGTCTATCTGGTCAATAACGTGGCAGCAGGGGCTGTGGTGGTGGGGGCCAAACCCCTTGCACTAATATCCTGCCTTTGTCCTCTAGTATAAGAATGAAGGCCCTAAGCTAGGGATTAGACTATGACAGTAAAATTATTCCTGCACCCAGAGTTTTAAATAATAGTTTTTAATTTATCATGTTTATAATGAATTATAACTTTCTTATATTACCCTGTCATCAAATGGTCCTCACCATTTCTGTTATCTATAAGTTGTTACAAAATCCAATAAATCGAAAAACTGTTGATACCTCACACAACAGTCCCATGCTTGGAGGTTAGCCTTAAACGTGGATACGTATAAATTCTTTCCCTGTGATCCTGAATTTCCCATGTTTTACACTTAGTTATTACTAAATGTCACTCCTTACCTTCCTTTTTGCTTTCTGCACGTGCTTCACTGGAGTGTACTTTCATCTGACAATTGTAGTTCCCCCAAACTCAGGCCCCACGTTGGGCACCACATGTGCCCTATAGCCGCTCCCTACAATTTGGTGCATTTGTATGTTTTTTCTTTTATCTATTTACTAGAGGCCTGTTGCAGAAGATTCTTGCAATAGGCTTTCCTTTCCCTGGCTGCTGGCACCGGTTTTCCTCCAGCACCCAGGACACAGGCCTTCGCGCTGGCCAGAGCACCAGTCCTGTAGCTCCCTATGCCCCCTCCCCTCATAGCAGGCATCCTGTCCCTCCTGACTGCTCTGTGCCTGTATATGCAAAATTACATCACCTTTGTTGGGTTAATTTGCATCTCCTGATTGGCTGGTGGGTGTTGCAGAGGTATGGTCAATTTGCATATTTCTCCTTTATTAGTGTAGAATGAATAAAGAAGCAAATTAGCTAATTAAAGGTAGCTGGTATAGATTTCCTCTACTGTCATATAAATTGTATGGAAACAGTGGATGGAGCTTATCAACTGCCATCTTTAATTTCAGTTATAAATCATTATGAGATAGTCTGGCTACCCCACTAGATACCCCAGTAAAGAAAGCCTTTTCTCTGGGCCTCCAACACCCACACCAGAAATTCTTTCTGGGCACATTACTTAAAAAAAAAAAAAAAGTAAAATCCTTAATTTTTAATTTTACAAAATCTGGAGGAAAATAATTCTCAACTAAGAGAACACAATTCCCACAGAAAAAGCCTCATGCTAGCATGTGTAAGCTCTAAAGGGCATATATTTTTATAGAGAGCAGGCTGACATCTGTGTGGAAGGTTGCAGGGGGGGTGGAAAGATTGAGAAAAAAGGAGAACTCATGGACACGAATAACAGTGGTGATTGTGGGGTGGAGGTAGAGGTCTAGATAGGAGAGATAAATGGTGATGGACGGAGACTTGACTTGGGTGATGCACACAGGACAGTGTACAGGTGATATGTTGTAGAATTGTGCTTTGAAACCTGTATATTATTGTTGACAAGGGTCACTCCAATAAATTCAGTTACCGTATTTGCCAGCGTATAAGACGATTTTTTGGCCCTGAAAAATATGCCTCCAAGTGGGGGGTAGTCTTATACGGCGAGTATATAACAAACTCTGTATTTTGAGTGGAAATGTTAGGGGGTCGTCTTATACGCCCAGTCGTCTTATACGCTGGCAAATACGATATTTTCAGGGCCAAAAAATCGTCTTATATGCCGGCAAATAAGGTAACTAAAAGGAAATAAAATAAAGGGCATATATTTTGGTTTGTTTTGTTTACTTAGTGTAGCATATGTCCTAAGTGCCTAGCCCAGTAATTGGTACGTAGACACTAAATTTTAATTCCTGCTTCTATTTTGGGCCCCAAACATTGCTTTCTTGGTGGTTCGGACATATGTTTAAATATTACTACTATTGTTAAATTTTGTCCAACTTTTCAAGGTGTTTCAAGTCAACTAGTTTCCCTTATGAATAGAACTTTTTTCAGTAATAATTGTACATTGAAGATGTTGATATTTGAGATTGATTGTTTTTATGCTTAGTTAAAGGTGGCATTTCCAGGCTTTTAAACTTAAAAATTTATTTCCCATTTATGTCAGCACTAAGGAAACTTACTTTTCTCAGTAGTTGCCATGTGTTAGTTTTTCTCTATAACTTAACCTTTATAGATGTAAGTTTTAGAACCTGATAGTTAAGTGGTCACTGAAATTTAATATTTATTTTAATATATTTTAAGTGTATTTTTGTTTTGTTTTATTTTCTTTTTTGCTTAGATTTTTAAGAATTGAAATCATTGCATTGATGGGTTAAGTATTTAAAGTTCAATAGAATAGGCTGTACTAAAATGTGGAATTGTGTTACAGGCTCAAGCTGAGAAAGACGAACTAGGAAAAGAAAGGTATGTGCTTTAAGTTTACTAACATTTTCATCTAGTATTTACTGCATTTCATTTCTATATTTTGTAGTAATTGTTCACCTATACCAAAAAAAATTCTTATTTTACACGCTCATTTTGTATATATATAAGTGTTGTGATTTTCTCTTTTGGCTTTGTTGACCAATGGGGCGATTTTTATTTTAATTTTTTGACTCAGTATTTACAGATTTTGTTTAGAAAAACTGTATAAATATAGTTTGAGTTAAATATATAAATATGCCTTCTTTATTAAATGTTTTGCTAAGACTCTTGACTCTGTGATCAGTTTTATATTCTTCATGTTATATTTTCTTTTCCAAAATAGTTACAATGGTAAAACTTTATTCTTTTTGCATAATTTGTTTTAAACTTAAAACCAAAACAGTAATGTTCAGTGTGTATTTTGATACTTTTTAAAAACAACTGGGACAGGGAAAATGATATTTGTAAAAGAGTAATATGTATGCTGCTTTATATTTTCAGAGGATGAAAGTTTGTTCTTCAGAATCTACACACTAAGTAGTGACATTGTTTTGAACACATTGTCTTTTTAGTCATTCTCTCATCCTGATGAATCCATTCATACCACCACCACCTTTGCCCCACCAATGAATAACCTCCCTATTACTACTTTTCATTGGTATTTACTGATTTAAACTCTTTTTTTCTTTCCTTATGCAGTTAAAGTAATTTACCCTTATTTATTGGAATTATGTAGCAAGGGCTTTTAAGTATTAAAGAATATTTTGAAAGTGTTTAAAATGTGGAGAGTTTAATTTATATGATGAACTAATTTTAAGATGCCTGAAGAACAGAAAAATAGGAAGTTTTACTGATTTTTTCTTAGTAATTAATATTTATAAAATAAGACTTTTAAATGATGAAGATGATTATGAGTACATTAAAATATGTTGGTGACTTGAAGCAATAAATTTGATGTATGTGTCAGCACAGACTTTCAGTTGTACATCATACCAATTATATTCATAAAGCTAAGAAGTAATACCAAAAGCAATACTTGATATAAAAGCCCATGTATGGCTTAATAAAGAATGCCACATGTAGTAGTAAAGATAGACCTACAGTTTGGCCACAGTAACTCTGTCTGATAGGTAAGTAAAGTAGGTTCTTTGAAAATTCTGTTTTATGTATTTCATCTGACAAAATTTCTTTCAGGTCTGCAGGAATAGGTTTCATCTGTGCTTTGGTCGTTTTTTCCCCTCTCGTTTTGACTTTAAAAATCAAATATAGTAATGAATTTAGAGATTTTTGTCTAATCTTAAAAATCAATTAAAAAATTCTAGCACTAATAACTTTTTAATTCCCATTTTGCACTCAGTTTTTATTCTGACTTATGTGATATTAGAGAAAAAGATGTGAATTTTAGCACAAATACTTCACATTTGTTTATTGGAGTAAATCGATTCTGAGAAAATATGGGTGCTTTTTTGCCTGTTTTTTATACTTGAAGTATTTAAATATATTTTCTACTGAACGGAAATCTCACATGGATATATTAATAATTTAATAATAACTCTACATTTTGCCTGTTCTCGTCTTCCCCCATGTAACATCATTTATCATGTGATTAAGGCTCAAAATAAATATACAAGATAAGATTTTCACCAGTTCATTCATAATGTTGGGAAATATCCGGAGGCCTTCAGAAATAAATACTAATCTTCATTCAGTATTGTTAAGTCTCAGTCTAAAGTTTCTTGTAAGTTGTATGGTATCGTGTTACCATTTGTTCTCATGCCCAGCTTTTATTGTATGCCTTTTTTGAAGATTTGACACTCGGCTGTTATAGGGAGTGGGGAGGTGGGACAGATGGTGGGAAATTAATGTATCCTGAATGCCTTCCTGGGATCAATTTTTTGTGCCATTTCCCAGAATATAATTGTTTTCCTTTATTCTTCTGAAAGACAGATTGCTTGACTTCTGATGTTAATAATTACATGTATTTGACATTTCAAAATGGCTGTCTAAGCTAATCGGATGAATATTGAGGTTTTTACCCATAATATCCAGAAAACTAGATACTGGTAAATGAATTCTTTGAAGAAAGCACTGTAATTTAAAAAACATGCTGAGACCAGTTTGGCTCAGTGGTTAGAGTGTTGGTCTGCAGACTGAAAGGTCCCAGGTTCAATTCAGGTCAAGGGCATGTACATTGGTTGCGGGCACATCCCCAGTGGGGAGTGTGCAAGAGGCAGCTGGTTGATGTTTCTCTCTCATCGACGTTTCTAACTCTCTATCCCTCTTAATTCCTCTCTGTGTAAAATCAATAAAATATATTAAAAAAATAAACAAATATGGCACAAGAACAATAATGGAATTGAGTCATTTTCCAAGTAGGCCTGTGCTCTTTGTTTGACATATGGAACTGCTGCATAGTGATTCATTTTATAGAAAAGATAATAGCTTTTTCTAAAAATTGACAAACTTTAAATATGGCAAAGGGGAAGGACTTGCTGTATTCTAGAGCCAGGAATCAAAATCTTCATTGCTAGTCTTCTAGACCATTAGATTGGTGTTTTTGCAATAGCCTTAATTTGTAAAGGCTTTAGAGTTAATACACAGTTCTGTAATGAGGCAGGAACTTGAATTTAATCCTTATCATTGGAAATGAGTCTTGTGATTTTAAAACAAAAGCAGTTTAAATAACTGCTATAACTGAATGTCACAACTTTTTCTTGTTTTTGTCATATTTGTGCTTGACCACAAGTTTTATTTTGACTAGTCCTAAGAATTTGGAACACTTAAAATCACCCATTGGTGTTTTTTAATATAAGGGATGTAAATTGTTTAAAATAACATTTAAACTCTTTTAGTGTGCGATGTGTAGCTTACAGCTTATATAAATGAATAAGATATGTATTGATTACGGTCTATGGTTACTGGCTCTTTAACTTAAATTCCTCAGCCTCTTTGCCTTTACTTTTTTTATTAAGAGGTATTTTTCTGATCTCTTAAAAAAAATTTTCTCCTTTGGAAGTTTAAACTTACCAACTGTATGCCGAAACCGGTTTGGCTCAGGGGTAGAGCATCGGTCTGTGGACTGAAAGGTCCCAGGTTCGATTCTGGTCAAGGGCATGTACATTGGTTGGGGGCACATCCCCGGTAGGGGGTGTGCAAGAGGCAGCTGGTCGATGTTTCTCTCTCATCGATGTTTCTAGTTCTCTATCTCTCTCCCTTCCTCTCTATAAAATATCAATAAAATATATAATTTAAACTTACCAACTGTAGGGAGAGGACTAGTTTATTGGCTCCCAATTATTAGAACCTTATGTGACAGCACTTTTTCCAAACTTCTAAAAAATTATTAACGTGTCAGGACAGATACACATTATCTTGTGCTCAATAAAGACATATGGCCACCTCTTACAAAGCATATCATAGGGGGTGTCTCATCACCTCCTATTTTTTAAAGTAGGGGGAAATGTAGATATTCTTTACTCTGAGGTATTGATGTGCATGATCACCCTCTGTCCGGTGTCTTCCTTCAACCTGTTGCTTGTGATGTAATTAATTGAATGTATTTTTGTACTTCAATTTGTGTTGATAACCTGCTGGACACTGACTTCAGAAGCTTGGATTTTCCTTATTACCCTTCAAGATTATATCTGATCTTTGGAGCATTGATATAGTTTATTCTGACTCTGTCACGATGAAAGTAGTTTAATTATAGAATCACACTTTTACTTACTTTTCATTTGGAAAGACCATGATTAAATAAGATCTACTACATATATTTTAAGTTATGTATTGGACTTGTATATTATTCTCTATACCTGGAAATATTTTTCTTAACATATTTCTTCTCATAATATAGCCAAAGGTACATATTTTAGAATAAGACTTCATATTTATGTTAGAGTGATACTACTATCAGTTTCATCTCTAACTTTAAATATCCAACAGAGTATTAAAATTTCCAAGGAATGTTTTAAGTATTAGTAATAAATACAGTTCTTGGGAAATTAAAAACAAATCTGTCTCATTCCCCCAAAAAAGAAAGGTGACTTACTCTCTGTTTCTGTTTATGTTGTTCCTTTTAGGTAAGGTTTCAGATTTCAATGCGTAGATTATTAGTTTTATTGTAGAGCTGTACGTATATTATTTCAGTTACCACTTTTAGAATGATGGGACCTAATAATAAGATGCAAATTTAAGAGAGTAGGAAGAAATTTATTTTAACTTATATGAGTTCAAGGATCGGATCAGTGGTTATAATTTTGCCATTTCCTTTGAACTAAGAAGAAATCTTCAATGCACTGAAGGATCTCTTTAAACTTTTTATATTGTTTATATATTTACAGCAAAACATCTTAACTATTTTAATGCCGATTGGCTGGATTTCCCTATGCTTATTATCAATGCATCAGGAAGTCTTAACAATTGGCAAAAACTGGATTATTTATGGTGTTTGAATTCTCATCATAGTTTGATTTTTGTTTGTGTTTTTGTTTGTGTTCTTTTTTGTTTGTTTTAAAATACTTTTAGCCCTGGCTTGAAAAACAATCCAGTTGATGAAAGTGATAGTGCCTCCGTTAAACCTAGTGAGGTTGAAGAAGAAGCTATTCCCAGCATTCAAAACGAAACTTATGTACAGCAGGAAGAGTTTTGTGAGGAAGAACCTGACAAAATACTATGTGACTCTGACTTTGCTATTGAAACGTTGGAAATTGAAACTCAAGGAGAGGAGTACAAAGTGGAAATTCCTCTTGTAGAATCCATTCCAACCAGTATTGAATTATTCACCGAAAATGTAGAGGAGTCCATTTTAAATCGGCAGGTGTATACCAGTGACCTTGGGAAGGAAGAGGCAGAAATTAATTCTGAAACAGAATTAGCAACATCTGACAGTGCATTTATAGAAGAAAGGAACATCCAAGGAATTCTAGAAGAATCTCCATCTGAAGCAGAAGACCTCTTTTCTGGGATTACACAGGCTATGATAGAAGCTATAGCTGAAGTGGACAAACATGAAACTGTTTCAGAAATAGTACCATCTACTTGTGCTGTGACCCTGGAACCAGGAATTTCCACACGGGATGAGAAGACAATGAGCAAAAAGGGAATTTCTGAAAAAAGTAGTATGGGTGAACAGGAGGAGAATGAATTGAATACTAAGGAGTCCAAAATGGATCTGCAAATGGGAACAGAGAAGGCTGAAAAGAATGATGCTAGGATGGTTGCAGAGAAGGTGGAAAAGATTGTGGTACCAATGAAAGAAAAGTCTGCAGAAAACACTGGGATCAAGGCATACCCAAGTAAAGGAGTGTGCCAGGCCAGCAAGCCTGATGAAACTAGTAAAACTAGTATGCTGGCTACATCAAATGCACCTAGCAGTAAATCAAGCATCAAGGCTGGTACGGTCTCTTCTCCAAAGGCCAAACCTACCGCTTCCAAATCTGAAAACCATAAAAGTTTACTCAGATCTGTACTCAGAGATCAAATAAATGCTGAAAAGAAACTTGCAGCCAAGGAATTGGGTCTTAAACCTGCAAGTGCCAGGTTGGCTGAAAGCAGCAGTAGAATCAAATCCACTCAGAGCGGTGTGACCAGAGGAGGCAGTGGAAGGTCCTCTGCCCTGCAAGACAAGGATTCTAAACTGGATTACAGGGATGTTACAAAACAGTCTCAGGAAACAGAGGCTAGACCTTCCGTCATGAAACGGGATGACAGCAGCAATAAGGTGAGGAGGGTAGGAAGAATGGCTCAGTGTGCTTTTGAGGTGATTAGCTCTCCTGTTGTAGCTTTAGAGTAGGAGATGTGATCTTGTTTTGTACTCTCCTCTCCTCACTTTGCTCCCAAGCTTCCATTTCCCTTTCTGGTTCCATTAATCTAAGCGGATAGACATTTAGAATAATAAGCTTGTTTATAATTATTAATAGGTTTGGAAAACATTATGTGGATAAAATGTGGTCAAAAACTTAACTTGTTGGTTTAAAAACAAAGTCTGCAGTGAGTCTCCTGAAGTGACTTACTACTCTGCTTCTGAATGGGAAACTTCTTTTGTAAGTTAAGCTTTATCAGCTTACTGATTGCCCAACTTAGACATTGTTGGAAAAGGTCAGTAAAACTGAATTTAACTACATCCTATAGATTATGTCTATACTGTTATTAACCAGTGACTTAGTTTAGAATACCTGGTAAATGTTGGCATAAATGAATGTGTTTGGATAATGTTTGTTGTTTGGATTCTCTTTCTAAAGAACACTAATAACCTAGTTGTAACTTCTTTTTTTCTTCTTCTATATTTTTTACTTAATATTTCAGACTTTGGTTGGGCAAAACACTAAGAATCCTAAAAGCACGACTGGTAGAAGTTCCAAATCTAAAGAGGTGAGAAATAGTTTATTAAAACAAACCCTTCTGTTCTCTCCTTCCAAAAGATAGGAATGATATGTTTTATTTTCTTTGGACCCTATTACCCATTTATTTTTTACCTTGAACCAGGCTAGTTTGTTGTTGTGTTTTTGGCTTGTTTTGTTGTTTGTTTAAAGTATTACAAATAATAGTACGTATGTGTCCTTTTTCTCCCATTGACCTCCCCCCAGCATCCCCTACCTCCTGGCACATGCCCTTCCCCCTCCCACCCTTCCCCCACCCCAGTAGTGACTGTGCCCATTGGTTATCCTTATTTATCTGCATGCATACAAGTCCTTAGTTTGTGTTCTTGGTGCAGGGCAAGAAGTTAACCCAGGGACAGAAAGAGAATTAGAGTAGGAAAAGCCTTTAATCTTATATTGACAAGAATAGGTTATATTGCCAAATCCGATTTGGCTCAGTGGATAGAGCGTCGGACTTTGGACTGAAAGGTCCCAGGTTCCATTGCCATCAAGGGCATGTTCCTTGGTTGCGGGCACAACCCCAGTGGGGGCTGTGCAGGAGGCAGCTGATTGATGTTTCTCTCTCATCGATGTTTCTAACTATCCCTCTCTCTTCCTCTCGGTAAAAAATCAAGAAAAAAATATATATATTAAAAAGAATAGGTTATAAACACAGAATAAAATGATATGTGAAAAGGAGACTGGCACTTGACTGGAGTCTTCCCCTCATTTTGCGACACTTCCAAAAAGGAGGTCATTTTGATAAATGGATGGGTTCTATGATCTATTTTTCTGATACCCATGGCACTGCCAAACATACAGATGCATTTTATGTTTGCTATTTTAGGATTCCACCATTCATAAAATGTTTTTCCTAATCATTTTATTTACTTCCTCTGGTAGGGGAAGAATTTGAGGCTTGTTTTATTGGGGAAAGAGAATATGTTAGTTTAAGAAACAGAAGTAAGGATATGGTTATTTCATTGACTTAATAAGTTAATAATACAACTGCCTACAGATTCCTTCCTCACCAAATTACTGGGTATATATTCAAATGTCATTATTACATGTACTAATAATTGATCATTGATAACATACTAAATGTTATAGGACAGTGGTCGATAAACCGCTGCTCCCGAAGCCACATGCGACTCTGGCCTCTGGAGTGTGGCTCTTCCACAAAATACCACGTGCAGGCACGTACGTACAGTGCTATTGAAACTTCGTGGCCCATGGGCAGAAGTCGGTTTTCGGCCTGGGCTAGTCTTTTTTGAGGAAGTGGCATTAGAACACTCAAGGGGCCAAAGAGCCACATGTGGTTCGTGAGCCAGGATTTGCAGACCACTGTTATAGGAAAAGCCTGCTGGGAATTTATTTTCTTTACTATTGGCATTATTTAAGGGCAGTAATACTTGCCTCTGAGTGTTAGTAATTTTCCATATAACTTTATCAATATGTTAACTTTATATTTCATTGTTGCATATCGTACAATATATATTACATATAAACTGGTCAATGGAACCATCTTGGTAGCTATTTACTTTCTAGCTTCATTGTGACATTTAACATATGAAACAGTCAGTTCTTTATATTAGATTGTTTGATAAATGCTTTTGTATTATTTTTGTGCACCGTTTTAAAACGTGTACATTATTTAGGAATTAATTATAGTGTTATTGAAATTAAGTGAAGGTGGGATTAGATTATTATTAGGGTTTTACTCTTGGCATTGTTTACCTTGTGAATCACAGCTAACTCATTTGTCAGACTTTTAAAAATAACGAATTTCAACATTTAGGGAACTTCTCTGTACTGAAATTCTCGCAAATTATACTTCATGCACATTTACTGGGACTATTTGAAATGTAGTTAGTTTATTAGTATTCACAATTCTTTGATTTTTTTTAACCTTTCAAACAGGAACCATTATTTCCATTTAATTTGGATGAATTTGTTACTGTGGATGAGGTTATAGAAGAAGTGAATCCTTCACAAGCCAAACAGAATCCACTAAGGGGCAAAAGGAAAGAAGCTGTCAAAAATATCCCTTCCTCTGAACTTAATGTAAAGAAGAAGAAAGGGAAAACTTCTGCCCCTCATGTTGTCAAGGGAGAATTATCTTTTGTAACATTGGATGAGATTGGGGAAGAGGAAGATGCATCTGCACACCTAGCACAAGCTCTGGTCACCGTAGATGAAGTTATCGATGAAGAAGAAATAAATATGGAAGAAATGGTAAAGCATTCAAATGCACTCCTCACATTAGATGAGTTAATTGACCAAGATGAGTGCATATCCCACAGTGAACCTAAAGATGTTACAATACTGTCGGTGGCTGAAGAACAAGATCTTCTCAAGCAGGAACGCTTGGTAACTGTGGATGAAATTGGAGAAGTAGAGGAGCTACCTTTAAATGAATCAGCAGACTTAAAATTTGCCACTTTAAATACTAAAGGAAATGAGGGAAATACTGGAAGTGATTCCATTGGCTTCATTTCTTCCCAGATGCCTGAAGACCCTTCTACTTTGGTTACTGTAGATGAAATTCAGGATGACAGTAGTGATCTGCACTTAGTGACTTTGGATGAAGTAAATGAAGAGGATGAAGATTTTAACCTTCAAGAAGAGCTTAATTTTGTTACTGTTGATGAAGTTGGAGAAGAGGAAGATGGAGATGATTTAAAAGTTGTATTAGCACAAAGCAAAAATGACCATCCCACAGATAAAAGAGGGGACAGGAAAAAGAGAGCTGTGGACACAAGGAAGACAAACCTTGAAGCCTTGTCCCAAGTGGGTCCAATAAGTGTGAATGTTATGGAAGAAGATCTGAACACCGTGATTGAGAGGCACTTAGCAGGTAGATACTTAGAAGCGGTTGTTTTTCTGTTTTATGAGGGTAATTACATTAAAACAAATTTTTTAAATATGTTGCAGCATTTCTAATACTTTTACTCTGTATTGATAAAAGAAGCCAACAAATAGTTATAGCCAAGGAAATATATACAGCTTTCACAGATTTCTCTTACAGAGTAGCCCTCACCCCACGTTGTTATACCTCAAGGAAAGGTACCAAAACCCAAAAGCAAACTAGAGTACCAATATTAAAATTGGAATGAAATGGTGTATTTGCATTTTGGATAAAACCAGCTTTGGTAAATAGAAGGTTGTTTATACTAGACCCTTGTACTTTGGATTAGAAGAATTCAAGAAGGTACCATTTCACTGAAGTAATATTTTGAGGGTATAGGATAATAGGTCAGCTCATCTCCAGGACTTGAGGGAGATCAAAATAATATCAAATAAGGAAATCTTGAAAGAGTTATCCATATTAAGAATAAAAAAAACAGTAGGAAGGTCCCACAGGTTTGTGGAACAAAATAGAAAAATATGTATAGGCTTCTTAGGTAACACAGGTAGGAAGGTATAGTTTGGAACAAAATAAATCAGAAAATAAAAGAAGAATGTTTAGACTAATACTGAGTGTTTTTAAATAAATGTTCTTATTTTATATTAGAAATGAACTTCCTTCCCAAATTTGAGTATTATCTTGTTTGCAAAAAAGGTGTTAAAATTGTCACTTAAAATTAAAAGCAATTTAAATACTGTTATTGTAAATAATAATTAGACTTTTTTTTTGAAGCTAAAATGCCAATGAAGAGAGTTAGAATTGGGACAACTCCACCATTGGAAAACACAGTTGAGACAGAACCAGAGCAAGATGAAGAAGAGGCCTACCAAATTAGTGAAGGTAAAGCAGGATTGATGGAAGGGGGACAAGAGAGTAACACAGCACGGGGTCTTAGATCTACCACTGAAGAAGAAAAGTAGAAAAACAGTGAAATAGCTTGTTGCGGGGCGGAGGGGCACAGCCTTATAATGATTAGATCTGAATAAAGATTTTTTTTTACTTACTTTTGTAATTTAGAGAGATAGTGGAATATAATGAAATGGGATAATAGAATAGTAGGCAATCCCATTATAATAGATTGTGACAAATTTATAGAAGTGATCCCTGAAAGGGCTTATTCTGATCATGTTGCAGTATCAAGTGGAAATCATTTAGTAACTAGCTCTTACTTGTAGACCAGATTTGTTGCTTTGTGCATGCTGCCAAGCAACCAGCCAGTGAATTCAGATGTCTTAATAACATTAATAAAACTTATGTTGAACAAATAGGAAACGTTGTCTAAGTGTAACAAGAATATTCTAGGCATGAAACACGTATTTGTCATGTGTCCATTATGTTCATGGCAAAATGCTAAAAAGGGTGGGGGGGGGGGGAAGCATACCATTCCAGATCTCAAGTTTATTGATTCAGAGATGTAAAGCAAAATATCAACTACCCAGTGACTTAAACAGCCCTTGCACCATCCTCTTTATAGCACCCTTCTTGCCATCTTGCTTTTCTATGTTAGAGAATATAGAATATAGGAAAAACTAACTGTGATCAGTCCAAGTTCATTGAGTCTGATCTTAGTTGGCCCTTCAGTGCTGCTCCATAATCTATAGGCCTCCTTCCTTTTCCATTTTTCCTAACCAGTTGTCGTAAACCTTCCCCCCACTCTGCAAAGCCTAGTCCATTTCTCACTGTATAGTCTTGCTTTCATTTCTATTTACCAGAGTAAATATATGATCTCCCCTTTCTGCCAGCTTAAAATTATGCCTCACACTTAAATTATGCCTAAGATTTTCCCTTTTAAAAAACCATGCCCTTAACTTTGGAATCCTAGCTGCCATCTTATCTCCTTCTAGAGCAAAGCATTTAGAAAGAACATCTACTATTCTTCATTTCCTATCAAACTGGATATATTTTGGCTTCTTTTGTAACCACCTTCCTGAATTGGTATTGAGAACCTCCATTGGGTTGTTGTGAAACTTGGTTGTTTTTTTTCTTCCAAATTTAGTTTTATTTGACTTCTCTGCATCATTTGTTACTACTAATCATGTCCTCTTTCTTGAAGTTCTCTCCCAAAGTGTTACTCCTCTGTCTCTTCTGTATAACCTCTCCTTGATACCAAGCCGTAGTTAGTGGTTTAGTTGAAGAATGAAGAATAGAGAAAGGATGATTTATTTACTGCTTCTGTAACAACATATTTCCATTAATGCAGAGACAATTTGTTTGGTAATATGTTTTCTAGCTTAAGACTTCATTTATAAAACTTAAAATATTTGTTTTAATTTATTTAAATTATTATATAATTATTATGAGATAAATGTCTCTGGAGCTTCAGGAGCAAATGTGTTTGAAAACGTTTTTTCCTTTGATAAGGAATAAATTTTGTAGGAAGATACTGGAGGCCATTTTGACTATCAAGTCAAGAAATGGGATACAGTCTTTCTTTTATTGATTCTTTAGGATTTGATAACCAGTAAATTGCAAAGAATAAGAGAAAAATTAAAAATGCTATCATAATTCGTAGCAGTTGCCTCAGATTTAGTAAAAGTAGTCCAGTTTTCCAGAGAGAGCACTGAACTTGAAGTCACAAGTCTTGGCTCTAGCTTCTGTCACTTAACTATCTATACAACCTTGGGCATGTCAGTTTCTTGGTTTTCCTTTCTCCATCTATGAAGAAATAAGGATAATAATGATTTGACTGGCCTCTCTTCACATGAGGTAAATGCTAAATGAGTGATGTGTATATGAAGGGGATTTTTCAAGTGCTATGCAACCGTGTAAAGTATTTCAGTTACTGAGCTTAGTAAATAAGATTGCTTGGAACCAGTTCTGTCTTTGTCTTCCCCCAAGTTCATATTACACAGTGTTTGCTGACATGAAGTGCTTCTTATATATTCTTTATTCTGCTGGGCTTTAACATTTGTATTTTCACTTGTGATTCTATCTAACAAGAGTCTTAGTCTGTCAGTTTTGGCTCATTTGGATTATTTTTGTTTTTCGGTTTTTGTTTGTTTGTTTGTTTGTTTGTTTGTTTGTTTGTTTGATGGTCGGAAGGGCCTCAGTACAGAGCATCAGAATTATTCTCTCCTTGTTGTGTCCTTTCCCCCTTAATCCACACTCTTTCCCCCAATCCAACACTTTGTATACACATGGTAACTCTTGACACTTTATTGAACTTCTTCCATTTCCCTTTAAATTATTTCTAAAACAATTTATTTTAAAAATGAGCTGTTAGCTTTATTTATTTATGATGTTCTTATTGATTGTTAGAGAAGAAGGGAGAAGGAGAGAGAGAGACAAATATCTATCACTACCTCCTGCACACCCCCTACTGTTGATCAAGCTCATGATCTTGGCATGCTCTGGTGACTTCTTGGTTCATGGGTCAATGCTCAACCGCTGTGCCCACTAGCCAGGCTAGTTCATTTGCTTTAACTTCACTTAATAAGAGGAAATAGATTTACCTATTTAGTCCTTACATCAAAGAATCTCAGAAGAGTGGTCAGGTAGGATTAAACAAGATGAGTCATAAATTAATCTTTGAAGGAAGGGATTATCTAATGTAAACTTTACAAAGTCCCAATTTATTTTAAATAACTTTTTTTTTTCTTTAAACATTTTAATGACTTTAGTTGATGAAGAATCTGACTTGAAGGATTCAGAACCAGAACGAAAACGCAAGAAAATTGAGGACTCTTCTGTAGGGACACCAGTGGCAGCTGATGTCTCTGAAGGTAATGTAACAATGACCCTTTTTTCTTAACCCATGAGACATAAAATTTAGTGCCATTATGAATGTTTTGTTGGTGAGATGAATAACAATAACTCATTCAATAGATGATTATTTTAAAGTGGAAATTAGCAAGTTTTGCACGTTGACATTTCTGTAAAGTTTATTATACTGTTTTCACCTAGGAAGGAATTTTTTTGACTGCGCTCTTGAAGTCTAGGATATGTCTCCTTTTGTTTCTGGCACTTTGTTTACTGCTCTGGCAAGAATTGAATTAATACTTGCCCAGGCAGAAATTTCATTTAAGCAGAATATACTGAAAAGCTTAGCTAAGCAGCTTTGTTCTTGGCTAGCTAAGATGATCTGCGGGCTCCTTATTTGTCAGAATAGCTCTCAAGCAGACAGTTGCCCATCATTTGCATCTTTGCTGTTTTATTTTAATAAGGGATTCCAAAGAGGTTTATTTCAAAGAATCTTGGTGAGATTCTTTTTCCAGGGATTACTGTTCTGAAGGATTTCCCTGGCATTCTGGAGGCTCTGGAATGTTATAGAATTTGTTAAAGAAATAACATCATTTTTTAAATTAAAAGCTTAATTGCTCTTGCTCCCTAGATATATATCAATCCTAGGTGTATGTTATGTTTATATATAAGTATATACTGTGCTTGTTTTTTTGTTGTGTTTAGATAAATTGATTAACATAGCTATGACGTATCAAATTTCCATCCTTTCTCTTTCCAACTTTCTGTCCTCTAGATTTAGACTTTCTTGTACCAAAGCCTGGATTCTTCTGTCCAATTTGTTCCCTCTTCTACTCAGGCGAAAGAGCAATGATAAATCACTGCAAGAGTACACGTCATAAGGAAAATACAGAGGTAAATTTCTAACTCCACACAAAATTTTCAGGTGATGGTATTATAGTCAAACTACTTACGTGTCCACACAAAATGTACATTCTTTCCCTTTAGGAGAACTCAAGGTGTATGCCAGTTGATTTTTCAAAGTTTGGAAACCTTTTCTTTCTCATTCATTGTTCCTTGCGAATAACTTCTAGTCTTTCTTTCCTCTGGCAGCATTTGCCTGAGGATTCTACAGATCACTAGTCCCATGTGACACTTTATTCATTAAATGTAGGAAGTTGTATTCTGATGCGCTCTTGCAGAGTCATTGACACACAGCATATTAAAGTTTCCAAATTGTCTAGTTAGATTTTCTAACCTAATTTAATCATAGCCACTTCCTTTTCCCCAAGTTATAAACATCTTCAGGGAGTGCTATAGAGAATTATCAGCCATATAGCTCTAGTTTCTCCTGTTTGAAACAGAGTTGTTTTTATACCTTTTCCATGTTGTATTTGTGGCACAGACACTCACCTAATTATTAAGTTCTTACTTGCTGGGAACTTATTTAATCCCCTCCGATCAACTTTATGAGGTTGGTGCTTTTAAGGATGAGGAAACATTTCCAAAGAGTACCTAAACACGAGTAACCCCAAGGTCATATAGCTAGTTAATGGCAGACCTATGATTTGAACTAAGCTTTGTTTTACTCTAGACTTAAACCCTAAATTGCTATGTTCTAGGGTTTTTTGGGGGTTTATTTTTAGCTCTTTGTTTATTTTTCATACACAAAAGACCTGTTGCTGCCTTTGCACCTTTATATTGCTGTTCCTTTGCCCTCTCCCAGTCCCATTTGTATTGCTGGTTGTTCCTCATTTTTTTTTTTTTTAATAATTTAAAAAATATATATTTTATTGATTTTCCACAGAGAGGAAGGGAGAGGGACAGAGAGCTAGAAACGTGGATGAGAGAGAAACATTGACCAGCTGCGTCCTGCACACCCCTTACCGGGCACGTGCCCACAACCAATGTACATACCCCCGACCGGAATCGAACCTGGGACCTTTCAGTCCACAGACCGTAGCTCTATCAACTGAGCCAAACCGGTTTCGGCTGTTCCTTATTTTTTAGGCTTTTACTTAAATAGCTTCCAGAAAAGCTTTTGCCCAAGAAAGAAGGAGCTAAAATAGAATGTTTTCTCCACAAAAGCGTCAACCTTAATCAATTACCTTATTAATGTTTCCTTTATAGGGCTTACCACCGTCCAAAATTATTTATTTTTTATTGTTTCTCTTCCTCCACTAGAATGTAAGCTTTGTGAGGTAAAGGGCCTTACCTATTTTGACCACTGAGTCCCTAAGCACAAAGCATGATGCCTGGTAATCATCAATATAAGGTGACTGATGAATGAAATAAGGCACTGTGTTCCAAATCTTTATTTTATAGGGTCAGGCTCTTTTAAATTGTAAATACAGTGAAATAGATTGTTTGTTTGTATGCACAGCAAAACAACATCTAATAAATATTGTGTATTACAAATTGATTTTAACAGAAGTTCATGGCCAAGGAAAGAAAGGAAAAGGAGCAGAATGAGGTTGAAGAAAGAAGCTCAAGCTCTAGGTGATTGGAGAAAAGTTTGTAGAAATTGTTTAGGGTCCAGTTAATTTGTGTATTTTTGTTATCATTAATTTGTAATTTTTATTTCAGAAGCAAATAATTCATGTTGTATAAATTTCTGATTGCCCTTGATGTAGAGAGACTGATGGGGAAAGTATGATGTGTTTGATTTTTATATCAAATCATCAGGCATGGAGAAATATCTTTTAGAAGTGTTAAATAAATGTTCCTACTGTATATTTAAAATACCATCTTGTGTTTGTGTCTGATTTATTAAAGATTTGCTTATATCTGATTGCAGAAAGGCTTCTTCTCTGTGACCATTATGGCTTGGGATGTTTGGGGATTCTTCATGTGTTAAAACCTTTCTCCAGCTATCTATGTACAAGTCAAAGATTTCTTAAAACTCCCAATTTTGCTGGCAAAAATTAGTTTGCAGCACATTTAGCCCAGGTTAAACTCTACTTGATTTCTTTTTAATGTGTTGGGAAGATATTTTTTCTGCTTCTGGATATATCTACTACTTCTTCCACAGCCACTTAAGGTAGCTCCTTGCAGGTAATTTAATATTAGCCTGAATACACAAAGACAAAGCAGCCTTTACTTCTGTGCACCACTAGGATCACTTTTTAAACACTTGAATTGGAATAGTTTTATAAGAAATTATAAGGGTATAAAAAAATAATAATACACTGGGTTGTTAAATGCTGGATATAGCCCAGTACTATAAATTTTAGAATAGGCCATGCTTAAAAATAAGCCTGCTGACTGAATTATTTTAGTACTTGATTTTTTAACTCCTCTAAGATTAGAGTGCACCAATAATAGAGGGTGAGTGAAGGGAACAGATACTACATTTCTAGGTTTCTTTCTCATCACAGCACAAGAGTTGCCGCACAGTCTACAAGAGTGGAGTGAAGTTGCTTACATTATAAAAGATGAGAGCTCAAATCAATTCATAGTTCAAGAAACTGGAAAAAGAATAGCAAAAACAAACCCAAAGCAACCAAAAGGAATAAAATGATAAAAATAGGAATCATTGAAATTGAAAAGGGGGGAAATGAGATGGGTAAAAAATAATGAAATATAAAGCTAGTTCCTTAAATCAATAAAGTAGATAAATCTCTAGCACTGTTAACAATAAAGAAATATTTACAACTCTGCTCACAATCAATAATTTAAAAGAAATGGACAAATTACAAACCACAAAACTAAGCCAAGATGAAGTTGAGAATCTAAATAAACCTGAATAATTGCAAGTTGAATTTATAAATAAAGTAATTTCAAAAAAGATACCTCCAAGCCCATACTATTTAACCAGAGAATTTACAAAGCATTCAGAGAATTTATAGTCTATCCCAGCAAATTGAAGAGAGATTACTTCTCAACTCATTTTATGAGGGATTACCTCCCGATCAGCAAGACTGGTTCAATATTGTAAACTCAATCAATATAATCTATTTTATATCAAAATTCAGAAAAAAGTGGCATTTGACAAAATTTAATACCCATTTGTGATAAAAACAAAAACTTCATGGAAAATAGAGTCCTCAGTTTCATAAAGAGGATCTACAAAAAATAAAAATCTACAGCCAGCATCATACTTAATTTTGAAAGACAATGCTTTTCCTCTTAGATCAGGAACAATGAAAGCATGTCCACTTTTACCACTACCATTCAACATAGTACTAGAAGTAATAACCATTAGTAGAAAAAAAGAAAAGACCCATCAGAAAGAAGAAATAATACTGTCTATTTGCAGGTAACATGACTGTCTACCTAGAAAACTCCAAGAACTAATGGCTTCAGTAAGATACAAGATTAACACAAAAGTCAGTTGTATTTTCTGTATACTGACAAGCAAGTAGAAACTAGACTTTAAGAATTTGGACAAGTACATGCAAAAACATTGAAACTAGACGACTACTTTACACCATATATAAGAATAAACCCAAAATAGGTTTGTATTAATAAATATAAGTCACAAAACCATAAAAATTCTAGAAGGAAAATGGGCAGTAAAATCCTAGACATTTCACTTGGTGTTTTCGTTGACACATCTCGGGCAATAGTAACAAAATAAATGGGACTACATAAAACTGAGAAGCTTCCATACAACAAGAAACGAACAAAATGAAAAGGTAGCCAAAACCGGTTTGGCTCAGTGGATAGAGCGGCGGCCTGTGGGCTAAAAGGTCCCAGGTTCGATTTCAGTCAAGGGCATGTATACCTTGGTTGTGGGCACATCCCCAGCAGGGGGTGTGCAAGAAGCAGCTGATCGATGTTTCTAGCTTCCCCTCTCCCTCTCTGTAAAAACTCAATAAAATATATATTTTAAAAATAAATAAAGTCACGAACATCACTCATAAAAGAACGAAAAGTAGCCATATGGCTATAAGGAAGAAAAGAGAGAGGTGTGTGATACCTGAGTCCTCATTTAAAAAAAAAAAAAGAAAAAAGGTAATAACCCAGTGGGTGGGAGAACATATTTGCCAATGATATATCAGCTAAGTGGTTAATTTCCAAAACATGCAACATGAAACTCAATGACAGGATGACAATCCAATTTAATAGGTAAAGAACCTGAATAGACACTTCCAAAGAGGACACACAGATGGTCAATAAAACTAACAGGGAGGGAAAGAGATCATTATACTCAGTGGGATAATTGGTCTTGTTTACCAGGGAGAGCATGAAGTGCTTCTACACCTTGGGGACAAGAAGGACTATAGTTCTTGCCCAGTAGTCCTCATCAATGGAAAACTGGCAATCTAGTAAAGACAAGACCAGCAAAGACTCAGATCTACCCGGCCTTTGTGCTGGCAGAAGGTAGGAGGAAGATGGGATGAGTAATAGAAAAATTCAACTGTGATTATCAACAAAGGCCTTGTTACCAGATACAGTCATCCGGACTGTATCAACCATTTGGTATGATTTTTAAAAATATATATTTTATTGATTTTTCACAGAGAGGAAGGGAGATGAATAGAGAGAAACATTGATGACAAACATCTATCAGCTGCCTCCTGTACACCCCACACTTGGTGCCAGCAACCAAGGTACATGCTCTTGAATGGAATCAAACCTGGGACCCTTTAGTCTGCAGACCAATGCTCTATCCGCTGAGCCAAACAGGTTAGGGCAGATTTCTTTGAGTTCAACTTCTGAGAGATGGGATTGTTCCTTAGATAAGTCAAGATATTCCCAGATGCTTGTCTTTGAGCTAGTCTCATAACTTCTCTTCATGTTCAGAGAGTGCAAGTCTGTCCTTACAACCTCAGTGAGCCTTTGCACTAGAATCATCATTCTCATTTTTCCTTCCCCTATAACACGCACATCGAGCCTTTTTTGGCAGGAGTCTGGATGAGGATTTCCATGCAAATGCATATTTTCTTAATCTGTAGTGTCTCTCCTGCTTTCTGGATGTTATGCTTCCTTGAACAAGGATTATCTTTCATCACTTTGTTGGATTTTTGTAAATACCCAGTTTGTTAAAACCTCAAATGCTTTTATTATAGTCTGAATGTTGGTGGCTCCTCAAATTCCTATGTTGAAATCCTAACTCCTAAAGGGGATAGTACCAGGTATTAGTAGGTAGGACCTTTGGTAGGTGCTTAAGTCATGAGGGTGAAAGCCTCATGAATGGGATGAGTGCCTTATGATAGAGGCTCCAGAGAGATTCTACCAGCCATGGGCAAACTATGGCCTGCGGGCAGGATCCGGCCTGTTCGGCTGTTCTATCCGGCCCGCGGAGCCAAAAGAGAGGAGGGTTCTATTGCTCTCCCCTCCGCTCCTTCACCAGCAGCCCAGGATGAGAGTGCCAGCATGGTCAGGTTGCTTTTGTTCTGGCCCTTCCTCGGGTCCAGTTGAAGAACCCATTGTGGCCCTCGACTCAAAAAGTTTGCCCACCCCTGTGCCCTTTCCCACTACATGAGGATGCAGTGAGAGGTCTGCAACCTGGAAGAGAAACCTCATTCAAACCTTGCTGGCATCCTGATCTCACACTTCTAGCCTCCACAACTGTGAAAAATAAATGTTTGTTGTTTATAAACCACACAGTGTAGGTTATTTTATTACAGCAGAATATGTTCTAAGCTTAACATTTTTATAGATGTCAGAGACCATAAATATCTGTGGCTTCATTTCTAAAGTTTTAATTCTATGAAATACTGGTTACACATTCCAGTAAGAACAATACTAATAATAATGCCTAATATTTATTGAATGTTCACTATGCACCAGGCACATATAATGTGTGTCAAACACTATTCGTGAAATTTCCTCAGAGAAACAGAACCGGTAGGATATATGTAAATGCAGAGATTTATTATGAGGGGTCGCTCTTGGATTATGGAGGCTGAGGAACCCCATGATCTGCTTCTGCAAGCTGGAGGCCCAGAAAGCTGGTGGTTTAGTTCCAGTCCCAACCCAAACCAGGGTGGGATGGATGGAGTGGGGGTTGCTGATGGCGTCCTGGTCCGAGTATGAAGGCCAAAGAACCAGGAGCACCAGCAGTGTCTGATGGCAGGAGAATATGGATGTCCCAGCTCAAGAGCAAGTTCATCCTTCCTCTGCTGTACTGACTCGGTCTGTTCAGGCCCGCAAAAGACTGGACGATGCCCACCTGCACTGTGAGGGTGATTTTCATTCAACTACTGACTCAAATGGTAATCTCATTCAGAAACACCCTCACAGACACATGCAGAAGTAATATTTTGCCAGCTATCTGGGCATTCCTTCGATCAGTCAAGTTGACAGAGTTAACCAAAGCACTGATCCTATGAGGCAGATATATTCATAGTCCCCACTTTACAGATAAGAAAACTGAGACTCGGGAAGATAAAGTAACTTGCCCAGGACCATACAGCTAGTAAGGAGAACAAAGGATTGGTCCAACACCAGAGTCATCCTTTTACACTGCTGCCATTGTTCTTTTCTAGTCCTGGTTTTAGTTTTTAGCTGAATATTATGTCCCTCACCTTCTCCCCACTCTTCCCAATGCTGTGCTTTCCACTTAATGCTCATATCCGGACAAACCGTCTTCTCAGTCCTCGTTGGAATGTACTCCCTCTGGATTCACAAGTACATTCATCTGGCATTTTAGATGACGATCCCGAGAGCCGAAGCCTGTTCTTTGCCAATACCTATGCCAGTGTTCATGGTCTTTGCTCTGCATACTAACTGGGAAGCTTTTATAAAAGCCAGAGTCCTGGGCCATTTTGCAGAGATGTTGATTCAGTAGGTCTCGGAGTACAGGGACCCTGGTGTGTCTTTTTTACAGGAAGATTCTGATGCAGGAATCTTTAGATTGGCCACACTAAGAAACTTGATAAGTCAAATATTCACTTCTTTTGGTTTCCTTTCATTTTCTTTTTTTTAAATTTTTAAATAAATCTTTATTCATATTATTACAAATGTTCCTCATTTTTCCTCCTCCATTGCTCCCCTCCACCAAGTTTCCATCCCACTCTCTGCCCTTTCCCCTTCCCCCATTGTCCTCATCCATAGATGCAGTTTATGTTCAATCTCTTCCCGCCCCGCCCCACTCCCCATTTCCCTGAGAATCATCAGTCCATTCCCCTTCCATACCTCTGATTCTATTATATTCACCCATTAATATTGTTCATCATAATTTTTACTTCCCTTGGTTACACCAGAGCTCTAACTCTTTATACTCTTCACGTCCTCTCTTCCTTCATGGACTGATCCCAACCACAACCCCAAGGAGAAATATAAGATGACAGTGATGCTTCATGCATTTTTTAATGTCATAATGATGTTCTTTTACAGCAAGAAACAGAACTATGCTTCGCGTTACCCAAAGCAAACTGTGAAGGGAGACGGTAGTCTGTTGGATTCCTGGCTGCTAGCCTCGACATCTGAGGCAAAAGAGGATTGCAGGAGAGCTTTGGGGGGCTCACGGAATGGCAGCCTCAGGAGATGGACAGGACTCAGGGCAGCAGGAGCCACAGCAGGAAAAGGCTGGTCACCGGCAGTCACTGCAGCTGCCACATCTGACTTCCAGAAGCTCTTTAAGGATTTACTTCAAACCTGGGAGGAGCAGTCAACTGGCTGAGTCTGGGCCATGCTGCACAGTGGTGGGGAGAGGGCCCTGGCTCTCTGAAACTTCCATAGAGAGAAGCAGGCGCCTCTGCTCCCAAAAACTGCTCCCGGGGAGTGGGAGAAGGTGTTTTGAGAAGGAGAGGTAGAACGCTGAGAGCCCACGTGACCGCCACCTCCAAGGCCATCTCTCAGAATTCATAGACAGACATGAGGAATGCTATCCAGGAGCAACCCTTCTCTGTTCCTTCCACCCACACCTGCTTATGATCTCTTTTTCTCTAACTGCAGAACGTTCTCCATTTCCAGCAAGCGGCTCCTCTGAGCCCCCAGTTTTATTCAGCCCAGCTCCAGCCAAGCACAGGCTCGCAGCTCACAGTCTCAGTTCCAGATTCCTGGGAGAGATCGTCAGATTTGTTCAGCTTGAATCAGATGTCTTTTCCTGTTGCCAGGGGGTGGACTCAGAGAACGTGGCTCTCTGAAAAGACACCCCAAACACGTCCTCCATAGAGAGGAATGAAATCAGGTGCCTTCTCACCGGGGCTCCTGTCTGAACAGATGGGGCTCTGTGCATGAAGAAGTTGAAGAGAACCTACCGTGTGAATAAGTGACGCAGAGGAGTTGTGAGGGGGATGGTTAACTTACAAAAAAAGACTGGTTCTTTTCAAACCACTTTAGTCACACCATATTTGCAAGCAGCGAGGTGCTTCTTAGATCCAATTTTAGCTCTGCCTTAGAGCAGGTTCATATTACTGCATGTATCTGATTAGAGTCAAACTGTACTTTAAAAATAGACCAGCCAATTAAAAAAAAAAATAGACCATCCAGAATGATGTGGCTCAGTGGTTGAGCACTGACTTATGAACCAAGGGTCATTGTTAGATTCCAGGTCATCACATACCCAGGTTGGGGCTCAATCCCCAGAAGGAGGCAGCAATCAATGATTCTCAATCATCAATGCTGTTTCTCTCTCTCTCTCTCTCTCTCTCTCTCTCTCTCTCTCTCTCTCTCTCCCTCTTCTTTCCTCTCTGAAATTAAAAAAAAAAGTTTTTTTTTTAATAGACCATAATTTGGGCTTTCCCTAGATCAACAGGACCTTACCCTTCTTCCCAATGAAATTAAATTGGACTCCCTACTTGGTACCTTCTCTAAAACTCGAATCTGACAAACTCCTGCCACATACAAAGCACCCTGTAACTCTAGGTTAAATGAGTGAGTGAATGAATCAATTAGAAAGTCACTTTATCCAGCGAGACCTACTAGTAATGGCCAAGCGAGGTAGCAAGGCATTTGATTCACTCCACCTGGCCTGCAGAATGCCCCTCTTACTCCTCCAGCTCTATTAGCTCCACCCCCTTTGCCCATTGCAGGTCATCATCATGTCTCGCCTTGACCCTCTGCTATAGCTTCTAACGGTCTCTTCACCTCTAGCCTGGCCTCTTGCACTTCATTCTCTGAAAAAAGCAGCCACACGGAGCTTTTGAAAAGTAAATTGGTTCTTATTATTCCCATGAATTATTCCCCTCCCCATTTTTATTTTTATTTTTCCGGTTCTTAGCAGACCTTGGGTAGCTTCCCATTGGCCCTACTGGTTTTCTACAGCAGCGATTTTCAAGTAGGTGTCACAAGAATTTTAGAAACACACAATACCTGACTATTTAGTTAGGGACACTGACCTCTTTTCCCTTAGATTGTAAAAAAAAAAAAAAAAAAAAAAAAAAAAAGACAGCCAACATAACAATAGCTGTCTGGTGTGAATACATCAAAATTGTACTATTTTTTTTGGTCAGATTGGCCAAAAATGCATTTTTTGTTGTGCCACAGAATTTTAGTGATTAATTTGTGTGCCCTGAGATGAAAAGGGTTGAAAATCGCTGCTCTACAGTCTCACCTCCTCCACCCCTCCACCCTCCCGATCCGCACTGTAGTCACGATGTTCTTTCCTCTCTTCCCAGAGCCTTGACCCAGAGCACTCCCTTCCTTCTCTTTAGAACGCCCCTGTCCTCCCTGATCCAACCTCAGTCTGGTCCAACGAACTCCAAATTGGCCTTCTGAGCTCATCTCACACAGCTGTCACTGTCCCCGCGTCCCTGCTCTCTGCTCTCACACCCACCCCTTTTCTGTCCTTTATTACACATTCAGGTTTGTAATGGTCTGTGATTGTCTTGGTTATTTCATAAATATCAGCTTCCTCTACTGAAGTGGAAACTTGTTGATGTAGTCAGGGGCTACATTTAGTTTTCTCAAGCTGCCATTACAAAAGCTCACACACGGGGTGACTTACGCAATCGAAATGTATGGTCTCACTGCCTGGAGGCTGGAAATTCAAGATCAACTTGTTGGTTGGCGGGTTCGGTTTCTTCTGAGGCTTCTCTCTATGGCTCTGAGAAGACTAACCCCTATTTTGTAAAACTGCTGTTTGGAATTCTCTGCTATTTTTTAGACGGCCTCTTATTCTAAAAAATAACTTTGCTTTCTAGCCTGCTTGAATAATGAGGAAGTTAAATTTAGCTGTCTGACCTTGTAGGCCAGAGATTAGATATGCCCATAATTTCAATGTCATGCCAGGTGCATTTAAAAAAATATATTTTTTTGATATTTTACAGAGAGGAAGGGAGAGAGATAGAGAGCTAGAAACGTCGATGAGAGAGAAACATCGACCAGCTGCCTCTTGCACACCCCCTACTGGGGATGTGCCCACAACCAAGGTACATGCCCTTGACCGGAATCGAACCCGGGACCTTTCAGTCCGCAGACGGACGCTCTACCACTGAGCCAAACCGGTTTTGGCGGGTGATGATTTTTTTAAAAATTACAGACCTTGGGGAAATGTTTCCCCGTCTTAGTGCCTCCTTATGGAGCCAAGCCAGCCTGGCCAGCCGCGGACCCTTCCTGCCCGGTGCCTGTGTGGGGCGGATGGAGAGGTTTTGCTGGCAGTTGCGCAGGCACCCATGCCCATGCAGCTCTCTTTAGAAGGTGAGTCACCCAACTGCTGGGCCTGCGGACCTACACAGCTCCGGGAAAGCGGTGCAGCAATAGGTACCGGGACCTAAAAAAAGGCATGTCCTTTTCCAGGGCTGGGAATCCAATCTAAGGGAACTAGCAGAGGGGGACTGAGATCTTATTCTCCCCCCCCCCCAATTTAATCCAAGTAATAGAAAGTTTTTCTTATCCGTCGTGTAAAACTTACTTAGTGAGAAACTGGGAAGAGCCTAAATGTGTAACAACAGGAGAAAGCTTTGCGAATCCAGTACATTCCTCCGATTGAAAATCAGGTAGCTCTTCATAAAAAGTTGTTAATGAAGGATTTTTAATGATGTAAAAAAAAATGTTACATGAAAGAGCAGGGCAAGATCTCAGATATATAACAAATAATGTAACTTCCACGCGTCTATACATACATTCACAGGGAAAAAAAACAACAACCAAAAACACCTTGATTGGTAAATATCCAAATGTTGATGTTATTATTTTTTAAATAATTTTTTTAATATATTTTATTGATATTTTACAGAGAGAAAGGGAGAGAGATAGAGAGCTAGAAACGTCGATGAGAGAGAGACATCGACCAGCTGCCTCTTGCACACCCCCTAACGGGGATGTGCCCGCAACCAATGTACATGCCCTTGACCGGAATCGAACCCGGGACCTTTAGGTCCGCAGACCAACGCTCTACCACTGAGCCAAACCGGTTTAGGCGATGTTATTTTTTTTTTCTCTAGACTCAGAGATTTCCTGTGTGTGTGTGTGTGTGTGTGTGTGTGTGTGTGTGAGAGAGAGAGAGAGAGAGAGAGAGAGAGAGAGAGAGAGAGAGAGAGAGAAATAGCATGTGTTGCTTTTACCACCAGAAAAGAGGGAGCGAAGCTTTAAAGGCAGCCAGTGGGATTCCCCAGCCGGAGCCTCCCTGCCCAGCCGGCCCGGGATCCCGCTGCCACCCGGGGGCCGGCCCGGCGGCTCCGCGGGGGAGTGCTGGGTCCCGGGCCGGAGGAGGCGAGAGCTCAGCCCCGCGAGGCGGGGGAGGGCGGCCGGGGGCGGGGCCGAGCCTCCGTCCGCCCGGAGAGCCCTGGCCGCTCCCTGCGCCGCCCGCCGGAGCGCCGGTCCAGCCCGGCCCCCGCCCCCGCCGCCGCCCGGCCCGCCAGGTGCCGAACGCCGTGTCATCGGGAGGGTCTGCGGCCGCGGCCCTGAGTCCCCGCCCAGCCGAGCCGGGAGGGCGGCGACGGCGGAGCAAGAGCCGGAGCCCCCGGGCTCCCCCGAGGGCGCGCGGGCGGCGGGGTGAGCGCGGCGGGAGCGGAGGCGGAGGCCGCCCTGGGAGCCGCCCCGGGAGCCGCCCGGCCGGCCCGCTGCGCTGGGAGGCCGATCTGCGAAGCGACCCGGCGCTCCAGGGAGGGACCCTGATCGGTGCCGGGGCTCCCCGCGCCCCTCCCCGGCGCCCCGCGCCCCTCCCCGGCGCCCCGCGCCCCTCCCCGGCGCCCCGCGCCCTTCCCTGGCTCTTGTCGCCCCTCCCCGGCGCCCCGCGCCCTTCCCTGGCTCTTGTCGCCCTTCCCCGGCGCCCCGCGCCCCTCCCCGGCGCCCCGCGCCCTTGGGGCCGCGCCCTAACCCGGGCCAGCCATGCTGCGGGTCTTCATCCTCTACGCCGAGAACGTGCGAACCCCGGACGCCGACATCAGCGACGCCTACTGCTCCGCGGTGTTCGCAGGTAGGAGGGGGCCGGATCCCGGGGGTTCGGGGAGGGGACGCCCGGGCCCCCCATGGCGGAGACTCACCGCCCCGGCCAGGCTGACAGTGAGGGCGGCGAAGAAGAAACGTGTCCTCCTCGGGGACTCAAAGCCCGGCGGGGAGGGAGCGGTGGCTTCTCGGGCCGGGCAGCTGAGCCCAGGCTGGGGCCAAGGTGGGCCAGGCAGGCGGGTCAGCATCTCTTTCCCCAGGCGGCACCCCTTAGCGCAGGTCTTCCTGCGCTGTGGGCTCCCCAACTCTCCCCGGAAGGCTGGGTCCCAGGCTTATTTATAGCCCGGCTCTCCCCGGGGCCCAGGCCTCGGCCTTTGGTCTCAGTCCCGGGCTAGGCGGACAGGCCGGCCGCCGCGAGGGCCAGAGGCACCGCCCACCAAACCAGGGGTCACTACCTTGGTTTTGGGCACGTGGATGGGGAAACTTTAGCAGCCGGAACAACTGTCACCAGCACCAGCCTCTAGGGACTTCCTTCCCCTACCCCAAGACTGGAGCACATGGGGGTGAGACCTGGGGGTGCTATCTCCATCAGCAGACGGGTGTGTGTGTGTGTGTGTGTGTGTGTGTGTGTGTGTCTGTGAGCTGGGAGCCTGCTCCCCTGTCGGACTGGGATCTCCCACGGGGTGGTCTCCACATGGGTCTGAGGACTTTCCTTCAGGAGGGGAAGGCTGGGCCTGGTTAGCTTCTCCTCTACCCGCTCAGGGCTAAGCCAGAGCTGGGCTACACCGCCGGGTCTCTGGGTTTGGAGCCATGCTGAGGCAGAAGGACCAGGTGTAGGCGTGTGAGAGCTACCTCTCCACCCACCCTGTGCATCCTCTCAGCCTCCACGACCGCCATGCCCTTCTCTCTAGACAAGCGGCTACATCCCAGGCACCTGGAACCCAGAGTATCGGGGTCCCTGGTCATCCAGTGGAACTCCCCTTTCAGTTTCATCTGCTCCCACACACCCCCACATCTGCGAGTGCATGTGACACCTGCGGTGTTCCAAGGAGCAGAGACTCTAAGAGAACATAGGCATGCATTCGCAACAGCACACACACACACACACACACACACACACACACACACGCCTGGGCCTGCGGCCAGGAAACCAGCCTAGACCAGGAGGCGGGACAGAGGGGGAATTAGAGGTGACTCTCCAGCTGTGTTTGGAGGTGACACTCCCGCTGCCTGCTTTTCCTAACTCGCCCCTTGGACCTGCTCACCAGTTTCCCACGGTCGCCTCTGGAAAGGAGCTTCAGCGAGGCGTTTCCAGGGGAAGGCCAAGGGCAGGAAGGGGGCCTCCACACTTCCTCTGTTTCCTCACCTGCGAGGCCCAAGCTTGCCGCCTGGGCTGAGGGCCCTGGGCTCCATGGCGTGCAACTCCAGGAAACACTATTTATACTGAAAATATCCCCGGGGCTGAGGGGAGGGAGGGGATTCTCAGGCTGTGGAGGGGGGACAGGCGCCTGTGCATGAAGCAGCTGCCTCTCCCCCCCAGCACTTCTCCCATCATCTCACTGAGGGGCTGAGCAGGCTTTGTGAGTGGCGCTGTGGAGCCGTCGGCCCAGTGCACAGATGAGCCCTGAGAGGGCCCGCCTTGAGCCCCTGTCTCTGTTCTTAGGGGCCTTGTCTCCTCTGGGGTCCAGATTTTCCTCCTCCTTCCCAGACCGCACCCCTACCTTCCAGTATCCACCACCCCCCACCCCCCGCCCCCTACACACATACACTGCCTCACACTTTGTGATCCCCTTGGTCCCCCCGACCCAGGCAGGCTCAGAACCCTCGCAGGAGAAAGGAGCGCGTGAATAATGAATGGGGAAGCGCTTTCTAACCCAGGCGTGCTTCACCCACAGGAAGTATAGCTGGTGCGGTTCCTCTCTTGTCATTAGTTCTGCCTCCAGGGCTGTCTATGGAACCGTCTTTCCCATCCTCCATCCACATCCTTGTCTCTGACTGAGCCCCTCCCCGCAGCGTCTGCCTGATGTCAGTCCTTGGTCCTGCCTGTTTTTTGCTGTCTTGGCTCCTTCCCCGAGAGAAAGAATGTTCTCTGTGCGGACTGTGAGTACCCTCAGCCTGCGGAGGGGGGCTGGCTGGAACCCCCGCCGGAAGTCATCCCAGTCTCTGTCAGTCAGTCGCCGGGAATGCAGTCCCTCCCTCCCTCCCGCAGCCCTGGCCGCATTCCACCTCCCGCTCTGGCCAACCTCTTCACCCGCCCGAGTCCAAATTTGGCCTCCCTGCGGCATTCAGCCTGCTGGACCGCCTCCTCCCTGCCCGCGCCAGGTTGGTGACTGATGACAGGGAAGGTTCTGGTCTCGGGGACACACTACCCGGAGCAAAACTCCCTTCTGGGAAGCCTTCCTCACCGGCCGGCCCTGTCCTGGCCTCCCCAGGCCTTTAGGGTTGGCTACCTGATGGTACTATCCCACCGGACACCTTGTCTCCTCCGGGCACGCACGCATCCACTTCCCGCTCCCAGCAGCTTTGTGAGGCCGGTGGACCGGAAAATGGTCCACAGACGAAACCCGATGAGCTCAGGGGAGGCCAGCGCGGCAGCCCTTGCAAACTCAGAGGCCGAAAGACACCGCACGGAGTGGTATGAACATAAGAATTCCTGGTTGACAGTGGGTCAAGGCCCAGTCACGTCCCAGGCATGCAGCTTCCGTGACCAAAGGTCAAGCTTTACCTCCAGGGGGCCTGTCTCTGTCTTTTTGTATCTAAGGTGACATTCCTTTGAAATGTCAAAGTAATCTCCCTTTTCACAGCCCCTCAGGGCGCAACCAGCTCTAGGTGCTGTGAATGTTAACTGTCCTGTCCCCGCCAATGTAATGGGAGGGTGTATCTCCCCCTTTCACTCTTTATCCAGCCCTAGCGACCACCCCCCTTTGCTTTCTCCTGCCTCCCTAGTCTACCACCAGGGAATTTCATGTGGCCCTCCTTCAGGCTCCTCCTTTGATTATAACGTATAAAATGCGGTGGAACCTGGGTTCTCAAATTCAATGTATTCCAAAAACCGAATCATTCCCCCCCCCCCCCCCGCTAGAAATAATGTAAATGGAATTTACCCCCAAATGATTCCCCGTTTTATCCTTTCTTATATATACCGTGTTTCCCCGAAAATAAGACCTACTTACAGGTTTCCTTCTGAGTGACATATAAGGCACCCCCCCCCGAAAATAAGGCCCCCAGGCTCTGTCTCAGAATGAAAATTAATTTACCGTAAACTGGTCGCTAGGGCCGCCCCGACTGGCGTCTAGCAACCAGTGACGTTACGCGGAGTCCTGACGTCACTGCTGTGTGAATGGAGAGATATCAGCGTGGAAACTTTGTGAAACCTAAACTGCAAGAAGTTGTGACTTGGTGGGTGAAGGATTCATGGGAGAAAAGCACTGACAGTTGCATTGCAGATGCACTGTGAGCAGGCTACCTTGACAAGAAGTACTCATTTCAAGACAGTACTATTGCTAAACATGAGAGATTTGGTCCACTGATTCTGAAAGAAATGGAGTCACAAGAAATTCACCAGGAAATTCAGGAATTGGATTGTCATGATGATGCTCCAGAAGATGATGATGACATGATTGTCATTGAATAAATGAGTAAATTCTTGATACTGTAGGATTCACAATTTGTCTGGTTTGTGTTGACAACTACCGTACTACCATACCGTATACAGCTAGTAAATTTCCTTTATTTTCATTTAACAATAAATGTGTACCGTATTCTTCTTCATGGAAAAATAAGGCATCCCCTGAAAATAAGAACTAGCGCATCTTTGGGGGCAAAAGTTAATATAAGACACTGTCTTATTTTCGGGGAAACAGGGTAGTACATATCTAATGTACTGTTTAATTTGTAAATAAACACTTCTTTTCTTAAATTTATCAAACCACCCCTATTAGCCTTAAACAAAGTCACTTCAAGCATTCGGTCCAGGAATATCTTTCAGGTCAGCATGCAGCATCTTTGCTTGCTCACATGTCACTGCCCCCGACAAACGGCCGTCCCTGGCTAGCTGCTTTTCCAAACCAACAACAGTTTTTCTACCTCTTCAATTGTCCGTGATCATAGTTTCTTTCACACTCATAGCAACATTAGCACTCTAGATGGCTTTTAAAAAATTTTTTAAATTGGGCTAATTGTTAATTTTGCTAGCGACAAAAACATTCTCTCCTGTGTTGCCTGAGAAATGCTTTTTGTCAAGCTGAGGTATATCAGCTTGAAAGGGCTGTCAGTTCAAAAACCGAAGTTTGGTTCGATGACTGAGACATTTTTCTTTTTTTCTGTGAACAACTTGGTGGAGAACTGAATTGTTCCAGATGGGAGACATCCGAGAAATGAGATTTGTCTGTAGCTGTCAAACTGACATTCTCTGGAACATTTTCTCATCCCGTTGAGATTTTGCTTCTCTGCAATCCTCCTCAGTTTGGCTTAAACTTTTACGAGAATTTTTCTGGAGGCTGGACATTCTTGTGTCGACAGGTCAAAGGGCAGGGATGTTATTGTCCGTTACAGATGAGCACATCGGCCCAGAGAAATGCAGGGGCCTGGCCGAGGTCACACAGGGACCCCACTTCCGCCACGAGTCCCTCTGTTATCAGCACCCACTGCTCAAGAATAAGAAAACTGGTTTCGCTTAGTGAATAGAGCATGGGCCTGGGGACTGAGGGGTCACAGGTTCGATTCCGGTCAAGGGCATGTACCTTGGCTGCGGGCACATCCCCAGTGGGGGGTGTGCAGAAGGCAGCTGATCGATGTTTTTCTCTCATCAATGTTTCTAACTCTATCTCTTTCCCTTCCTCTTTGTAAAAAATCAATTTTATATATATATATAAAGAAAGCGCTTTGGAAAGCATAACAAGTGCTGCCTACACCTGGGCAAACCCAGAGCCAGCACAGGGAGGACCGTCCTTGGGGTCCAAACGTGGGGGATGGCAAGGCTTCAGGGAACGCAGTGTAAGACAAATGGCCGAAAGATGGAGGGTTCTGATTTTGAAAATGTATTAATCTCAAGGAGAGAGGATGGGTATTCATTAAGCATGAGCAAGGTGCTATTTTCAGGTGCTGTTTCTTTAAATCCTCCCAATAATCCTGTGAAAAAAAGCATATTTATTTTATTTTATTTTATTTATTAAGGTATTATATGTGTACATAGCTTACAATTGCCTCCCTCCCCTCTCATGCATGCCCTCCCTCCCCAGAGTTCTGTGTTCGTTGGTTGTACTTATATTCATGTATACCAGTCCTTCGGTTGTTCTCTTATCTCCCCCCAGGTCTCCTTCCCCTCCCCGCTGTCATTTGACAATCTGCTTGTTTTATGGTGACTATCTCAGGACCACAAGAAAAGAGTCCGTTCCTCCTCTGGCTCACACCACCCCTCCCCCTGGGTCCCACTGCTTCCCCGGGGCACACGGCTCTCCCGGGGTACATGTCTCCCCTGGGGCACACGGCTCTCCTGGGACACCCTGCCCCCCTGGGGAAGACTGCTCACCCGGGGCACACGGCCCCCTGGGAAAAAGGCATATTTAACTAATGTTATACTTATGAGGTGCTAGCCACTGTTCTAAATAGAACTTATGCATTATGAGCTATATTATGCTTCAGTTGAATTTATCAAAGTACATATATGTAGATGTGGAATCCTTCTAGCAACCGTATTTGGTAGCAAGTATCATCACCCCATTTTACGGAGGAGAAAACTGAGGCACACAGAGGTCATGTTATATACGATAAGTAGTGGAGTTGGGATGCAAGCCCACAGGATCCAGCTCCAGAACTCCGTCTTTACCCACTCTACCATCTCCCTCTGGTCTTAACTCTGATTTACAAGACTCAAGCAGTAAGCCAAAACCGGTTTGGCTCAGTGGATAGAGTGTCGGCCTGCAGGGTAAAAGGTCCCAGGTTCGATTCCGGTCAAGGGCATGTACCTTGGTTGTAGGCACATCACCGGTAGGGGGTGTGCAGGAGGCAGCTGATCAACGTTTCTCTCTCATCGATGCTTCTAACTCTCTATCCCTCTCTCTTCCTCTCTGTAAAAAAAAAATCAATAAAAAAATATATTTTGCCCAAACCGGTTTGGCTCAGTGGTAGAGCGTCGGCCTGCAGGGTAAAAGGTCCCGGGTTCGATTCCGTTCAAGGGCATGTACATTGGTTGCGGGCACATCCCCGGTAGGGGGTGTGCAAGAGGCAGCTGGTCGATGTTTCTCTCTCATCGATGTTTCTAGCTCTCTATCTCTCTCTCTTCCTGTCTGTAAAATATCAATAAAATATATATATATAATATATATATATATATATATATATATATATATATTAAAAGACTCAAGCAGTAAAGGGGGAGGGGCAGGAAATTGTTTTTTCATTAATCTTCACCAGAGGATATTTTTTATCTTATTGATTTTTAGAGAGATTGGAAGGGAAGGGGAGAGACAGAGAGGGAAACATCGATGTGAGAGAGACACATTGATTGGTTGCTTCCCACATGGGCCCTGACCAGAGCCGGGGATGGAGCCTGCAACCGAGGTTGGTGCCCTGGGTAGGAAATGAACTCAGGACCCAACACTCTGTCTACTGAACCAAACCGGCTAGGGCGGAGGGCAGCATTTGAATTCAGGTCTGGCTCACACCCCGGAGCCTAGTCTCCATCTGAGGGTGCCTGCTCACATCCGGCCGCAGCTCCCGCGCTGTCTGTACTGCCACTCAGTCCCTTTCCTGCCCAGGCACAGACAGCCTCACTCTTGCCTCTGGTCCAGAGGGTTCTTCCTTATCTCAGAGGGGTCTCTGCTCTTCTGTATCACCTCCTCTGGATCTCATGGGACCATTCAGTCATCACTTGGCCCAGAATGCTCCCTCATGCCAGGCCATCTCACAGAGCTCTGGCAGACCCATGGTGGCTGCTCAGGTCTGATCAGCAGGATCGTGGGCACGGGGCACTGAGGAGGGCCGCCCGCAGTGGGTAAGGCAGGCACTCTGGGGCATCCAGAAGGGGGCAGTGTAGCCTTGGGTTCCCAGCTTAGCCAGTCCAGTCTGAAGTTGGTGGAGGGGCTCAGGAGGGCAGACAGCTGGTAGCCTGGGTCACATTCCAGTGGGACAAGAGCATCAAAGGAGAGGGAGAGCAAGATGGAAGCTGAGGGCATTGACCCTGGATCCAGACTGCCTGGGGTCTTGGATTTTGAATAGTTCTGCTACTTTCCAGCTGTGTGTCTTTAGGCCATTTATTTAACCAAGCTGTGCCTCAGTTTCCTCACTTGTGAAGTGTTGATAATAGTAGTCCCTGCTTCAGCATGGTTCTGAAGAGTTTGTGTTTCTCCACTTTGAATAGTGCCTGGCATTCAACACCTGTTAACTATCATTACTATTATATATATATTTGTTGTAATAATTATTATAGTTAACATGTATTGTATACATACTAAGAAATCACTGTACACGCCCAAGAAGCCTTGCAGGTGGCATAACTAAGATAAGGAAGAGCACGTGTCCATTGGGTGAGTGGTGGCAAGTGGGGCGACTTGAGAGGGCAATGCTCCATCCACAGGTGCCAGATGATCGCTGTTAGGCAGAGACTTTGGGTCCATGGGCCAGCTCCTCTGTTTTATTTTATTTTTATTTTTTTATAATATATTTTATTGATATTTTACAGAGAGGAAGGGAGAGAGATAGAGAGCCAGAAACGTCAATGAGAGAAACATCGACCAGCTGCCTCTTGCACACCCCCTTCCGAGGATGTGCCCGCAGCAAAGGTACATGCCCTTGATCGGAATCGAACCCAGGACCTTTCAGTCCGTAGACTGACGCTCTATCCACTGAGCCAAACCGGTTTCGGCTGTTTTATTTTTCAAGAGAAGCTAAAATCCAGATCCATACGGGAAATCTCCTAGTATTTATTTAAAGCACAATATTGTTACAAAACATTGTGTTGGTCCAAGACAACAGGGCTATGAACTGGATGTGTCCCCCGGGGACACCAGCGAGAGCAGCGGAGGTTCGATGTTTCCTTTAATCTGGGAGACAGACCTGTGTCCCCGGCTCTCTGGAGAGCAGGCAGCCGGTCTTCTCTCCCGTGGGACTGTCAGTCAGCACCTATCCATGACTGCATCGGTGAGGTGATGGGGGAGAGCTCCGGTCCCCTCCACCCCCTGACTTCTATTAGCAATGAAATGTCATTGCAGTTAGGGTGACATTGTAAGTGAAAACTGGGCTTGCACCCTAGACCGTCTGGCTCAGTGGATAGAGCGTCGGCCTGCGGACTGGATGGTCCCAGGTTTGGTTTGGGTCAAGGGCATGTACCTTGGTTGTGGGCACATCCCCAGTAGGGGGTGTGCAGGAGGCAGCTCATCGATGTTTCTAACTCTCCATCCCTCTCCCTTCCTCTCTGTAAAAAAATAAAAATAAAAAAATCCATAAAATATACTAAAAAAAACCTGGGTTTGCTGTGCAAACTCAGCTTCAAAACAGGTCTCTTCTCCCCTTTGCCACACAGCGTGGCTCCTATGTCAGTGCTGTCACCTTCACAGAGGGGCTGGCATGGTCAGGGGCGCCAGGGATCTGCTCTTAGCTACGGCCTTTGGTAGGATACAGACCGGCTATTTGTTAGCAAGCCCTCACTAACGGTGATGTGACCCTGATCGTCTCTCTCACTCACATTGCAGTTGATGTGCGGGCAGTCCTGGCTGGTACAGTTCTGGCCCTGAGGCTGTCAGGAGCTCCAGGTCCGTCTGGTTTGTGGCTCTGCTGTCCCCGTGCTGGCAACATGGTTGGCGGCGGCTCACCATCGCAATCTACACTGTGGCTGGGGCAGGCATGCCCTTTCCCCTAAGGACACACCCAGGCGGTTACATACATCCCTTCTGCTCACATCCTGCGGGGTCATCACTTGCTTTCAGGACCACATCTAGCTGCAAGAGAGGCTGGGAAACGTAGTCTTTCTGTGTGTCCGTGTAAAACTCCTTGGGAGATTTCTGTGGAAGGAGAGGACATATGGGACACGTGGAGGTCTCACTCACACTCCCCGGGAAAGCTGCATTCGCGATACAATCCCCATGGGGGGAAGCCCCCTTGAGCACGAGGCCCCAGTATGATGCCCCCCAGCACAGCCAGCTGTCTGGTCGGGGAACAGCAGCCACGGCAGGAAGTCGGAGGCTGGGACGGAAAAGAAGCCTCAGGAAGTGTCCCGGAGCCAGGCCGCCAGCTGCTGCGTTTCTGGCTTACAGAGCAGGTGTGTGGAGACCCTGCTCCTTGGACACACGCCACGTGTTTGTGAAAGCCCCTTGGGAGATTCGCTGGAAATGGTCGCCTACAGACTTCCTGTGCTGACGGACAGCAGAAGCAGGGGGCAGCGTGTGGTGTGGCGGGGGAGAGGAGCAAAGCCGGGAATCATTGTGAAAATGAAAACATCCCAAATCGACATATCCGAAACGCCCCCCTAGGGGGCAGTACTATCCTGATGGAGAGCCGCTGGCTTAGCCTGATATGGGGGTGGAAGGAACACTGGGAAGCCCAGGACAAGGCCCACACAACCCTGGGGGGCCCCTTACCATGCACTGGAATGCCTGGCTGACTGAGATGGCTTTGGCCTGTCCCCTTATTGCTAGCCAGACACCAATCGGGTAATCACCCCCATGTTATTCTTACAGCTGCGCCGGTGCTGCGGGCGGTGGTTTGCCATGGGAGCAGCCTAGGCCAGGAGGTCAGCGCCGGCTGCCTGGGGGCTGCTGTTGAAGCTGAGGCTTAAGGGATGAGTGAGGGCGGCCTGTGAAGAGGAGGGAGAGGTTGCATGGTGACAGATAGTTCCTAGATTTATCACGGTGAGCACATCATAAGGTACACAAATGCTGAATTTCTATTTTTGGAAAGAAATCGGTACTTTAAAAAATATATTTTATTGATATTTTTATAGAGAGGAAGGGAGAGAGATAGAGAGCTAGAAACGTCAATGAGAGAGAATCATCAACCAGCTGCCTCTTGCACACCCCCTACCAGGGATGTGCCCGCTACCAAGGTACATGCCCTTGACCGGAATCGAACCCGGGACCTTTCAGTCCGCAGACCGACGCTCTACCACTGAGCCAAACCGGTTTCGGCAGAAATCGGGACTTTTTTTTAAAACGCCATGGGACGCAGGACAAATTGTTCAAAATCGGGACGTCTGGTCACCTTATTTTAGGAGTACAGACGATTCATTCATAGCAGGAGGGACGGCAAAGGATTTGGGCTCACGGGGGCCAGGAGGCTGGGAGCCCGAGGAAGTGTTCCACTGTGTAAATAGGAAGCAAGCGGAGTGAGGGCGGCGATGGGGTTGCTGCGGGTTTGGGTAAGAAAAGGGAAATAGCAGTCTAGGAGGGAGGGAGGTGGAAGACCGTATAATCGCCAAGCAGCGGTGAGGGCCCACCAGGGTCAGGGGTCGCGAACATCAAGGGACAGGGAGCAGGTGAGCTGCTATCCTCCAGCACCCTCAGCGGCTAGGGTGCAGCGGTGGAGTAGGCAGAGGTGGATTTCACCAGGTTGTGATTTTGCCACATGAAAACGCTGGGTCCTCAAAATACCAGAGGAGAAAGGGCGCTGCGGTAATGATAACTGGCCACTGAGTTTGGGCTGAGAAAGGAGCTCGGCGAGGACCGGGGAGGCGGCAGGGGGACCTGTCCGGGGCTGGGCGCAGGAGCAGAAGCATACAGAAGTGAGAAGCCGGTGTGGTTAGGAGGTTCACCAGCTGGAAAGGAACCAGATACAATGCGGGAAAGCGTGCTAAAAGCTGGGACCCACGGCTCACGCTGCAATCAATTTCCCCCACGGTGGTGGCAAGGGAGCCTGGAGACGGCTGGTGTGCGCGCGTGTGTGTGTCGCCAGTGGACCCTTGTACTCCAAGGACACAATGTAATTCGGACCCCCTCCCCTCCCCAGATGAGCCACTCCTGACTGCCCTGAAAAAGGAGCCGAGGAGGGTTCGAGGGCTCGGGCCTCGGAGTCTGAGCGCAGGGCTCCCTTCAGCCGGCCTGGCGGCCTGGGCTGTCAGCGCGGAAATGGGGCTCCCGGCGCCCGCCGAGCGCGCTGCCTTGCTCGCGCACCCCACGCGCTCCTTTGGCGCTCGCGCCAAGTTGCAGTTTCCCCGCAGACACCCTTTTGTCCCCGAGGCCGGGTCCCCCGGGCCTCCCGGGCCTCCCGCGCCCTCCTCCCGCGCGGCCCCCCGCCCAGCGCCCTCGCCCTGCCGGCCGCGGGGGCGCGGCGGGGAGGAGCGCAGCTCGCGCGGCGGCGGCGGCGGGGAAGCGGCCCGAGGCGCCGGGGGTTCGGAGCCTGGCTGGCCGGGATCCCGGACGCTGGGGGCTCCCGCGAGCAAGGCCGGCCCCGCGGACCGGGGTTCCCGCGCCAGTGGCGCTGTCCCTCCGGACGCGGGCGGGGACTGCCGGGGGCGCGCGCCTGCCCCCCGCCCCGCCCGCCCGCCCCGCCCGCCGCCGCGGGGAGGGTCCGCCCGGCCAGTGTCCGGTGTCCTCCCCGCGGCCTCCCCCAGGCGCTCGGACGTGTCCGCGGAGGCGCGGCGAAGGCAGCTGCTCCCCTTGGGCGGGTGTCTGAGCCCGGTGCGCCCGCTCCCCTCCCGCCCGCGCGCCGCTGCGCTCCCCGGGCGCCGGGACCATGCTGTGCTGCCTGCTGGCGCGGGCCAGCAACCTCCCCAGTGCGAAGAAGGACCGCAGCGACCCGGTCGCCAGCTTGACTTTCCGAGGTGAGAGCCCCGTGGCCCCCCGCGCCCCCGCGCCCCCCGCCTCTCCGCACGCGCCGCGGGGTTTGCAGCCCCGGCTCCAGCACTAACCCTAATGCCAGGCACAGTTTTCATCCGCAGGGACAGGAATCTCAGCCCTGTCTTCCGCACAAGGGGAGGAGGATGAAACAGCACGTTGCCACAGTGCTCTGAGATTTTGGAAAAGTGCATGCGTTGTAATATGTCAACAGTTACCACTTAAAAAATGTTTCTATTGGGAGAGAGAGAGAGAGAGAGAGAGAGAGAGAGAGAGAGAGAGAGATTAATTGGTTGCCTTCAACTGGGGTGGAGAATCAAACCTGCAACCCAGACCCTTGACCAGGAATCAAACCTGTGACCCTTGGATGCTCAGGCAGGTGCCCTAACCACCGAGAAATACCAGCCAGGACTACAGTTACAACTCCCTGATAGCCAGAGGGAGTAAAGTGCGAGCTCTTACCTGGGCCTGTAGACTGGTGTGCTTTGAATCGTTATTTCATTCATTCACTGGCCTGTCTTTATTGAATGCATCAGGTCTCAGTTGGGAGTAAAGGAGCATAATGGGTTAGATACTGCCTTGATACAAGGATTTTGAGGGTTGTCAAGGCCTTTAAAAAAAAATTCAAAGATCCTAAGTACCTACATGTGGTGCTTAGATGAGCCCCTCCCCCCCCCTCTCCCGTTTGGGGCAACAAAAGGCTTACAACCCCCGTCTTATGAGGCACCTTTAACCCCCTACTTTAAGGCAACCATTCCCACGGGTGGAGGTGTCTTAGGAGGGGAAAGGGAAGAGGAAGGATCTGTCAAAATTAGGAGAAGGAACAATGGCTGTGAGTCAGGACCCCAGTCCTGTGAAGAAAGATAAATAAGGAGAGGAGAGAGAGTTTTCCACTTACCAGGATGCATATCCTGTGGTTTTGTGGAATTAAAAAAATATATGTATCACAAAAGATGGTCAACTCTGTAGGAAGAAGTGGCTGGTGTTTCCATGACACTTGAAAACAATGGGGGCACTCTCAGCTCGGACCCGTGATCTCCATTTGCCCGCCAAGCACCCACAAATACTAATCACCACAGATGGAAGCCACAGTTTGGCCACATAGTGAGAACTATGTGCAGCTTTAATTTTTTGTTAGGGGATCATTTACATTGCATTTCTCTTTTGAGAAGCGTGAGTTGAAACATTTTAGAAAACTGCTGTTTTCATTAATTGGTGACATCCCTGCGTGCCCACTGTGAAATGCAACTTCCGGACAAGGTTCCTAGCTCTCACTTGCCCACCAGACTTGGCCCAAGCCGGTGTTTCCCAAAGTGTGGTACGCGTACCCCCAGGGGGACGGGAAGAGTTTGGTGGGGGTTCGCGTTGCACCGGAGTTTGGTGGGGATGTGCACTGCACCGTGCTTAGCTGTGCCTGATTCTACGTTCTCGTGAGTCAAGTCAAGACAGTCTTGTGAGGCGTGAGATGGTCCGGTGTGCAAATAAATGTTATTTATAATATAACTTTTATTTGTATTTTATTATGAGTAATTTTGTTTTTTGTTTATTATTATTTTGTGTATGTACCAAAAAAATATATATTTTGATTGTTAAAATACATCCATTTTTTTTGACAAGGGGTACTCAATGTTACAAAAAATTATAGAAGGGGTACACATATGTCAAAAGTTTGGGAAACACTGGCCAAAGCCATTCCTGAGCAGAAACTGTGAGGCCACCACCGGCTGGAAAAGAAATTCCCAAAGGACCCTGGGCCCAAGGGCCACGCCAGCCTAGTCCTCTCGAATGCTTTGGAACTCTTTTGGGGCTGTTCACAGCTCTCTTTCCTTGGTTATGTTTGCTTTTTTAAAATATATTTTATTGATTTTTTACAGCGAGGAAGGGAGAGGGATAGAGAGCTAGAAACATCAATGAGAGAGAAACATCGATCAGCTGCCTCCTGCATATCCCCTACCGTGGATGTGCCCGCAACCAAGATACATGCCCTTGACCGGAGTCGAACCCAGGACCTTTCAGTCCACAGGCTGACGCTCTATCCACTGAGCCAAACCAGTTTCGGCTTTAAAATATATATATTTATTGATTTCAGAGAGGAAAGAAGAAGGAGAGATAGAAACATCAATGATGAGAGAGAATCATTGATTGTCTACCTCCTGCACGCCCCACACTGGGGATCGAGCCCACAACCCGGGCTTTTGGCTTGACCAGGGATCGAACTGTGACCTCCTGGTTCATTGGTCGAAACTCAACCCCTCAGCTATGTCAGGTGGGCTCTCCCTGGTTCTGTAACAGTCTCTGGTAGCAACTAATCTCATTCTGCAGATAAGGAAATGGCAACATGGGGAAGTTAAACGATGTGTCCAGGTTGTGGTTGTGGCAAGGAGCTACCAGTGTTGGAATGGGCGGTACCCATGAGTCAGGAGGGCGACTTAATAGGTAACCCATTGAGGCCCCCCCTCTTGGTTGTTGCTCTGGGCCAGGTGCCCTACCTGCATGGCTGCTGTCCTCGCCCGCCCAATCTCTTCATGTGCCACTTGTTACAACATCTTACTATTTATGCACTGACAAGCCCCGGGCAAGACTGAAATCTAGACTATCACATATCCGATTTTTCGAAGTCTTTCAAAGCCCCAGTGCAATACCACCTCCTCCAGGGAGGCGCCCAGGATTCCCCTGGCTCCCACTAGTCCCTCCTCTCGGAGGCACAGCGCCTGGCTAGGTCTGCTAGCACGCTCACTCTGCAGGGCTGTGCGCAGCACTCAGCTCCGCACTTACGGCCCTGTGGCTCCTTGAGAGCAGCCGCCTGTCCTTAGCACCAGAATGCCGGGGCCAGGTGCAGACAGGTGCTCTGAAGTGTTTGTGCCTTTTCGGGTCCAGCCCCCGGCCGTCACGCAGCCTGGGACAGTGGCCTCCACGCTTCCCTGTGCCTCAAAGACAAGACTCCTGGGTCCCCTCCATACGGGTCCTGCACGTCAGCATCGATCAATCTGTTTCCATTTTGGAAACACACCTCGAGAGGCATTGGCGGGAGATGTGAAAGGCGAAATCAGTGTGGCGTCCCCCGCCTTTCCCAGGGGGAATTCGTGCTGGGGTTCGGGGCTGAGCTGATGCTCAGAGAGGGAGGCCGTTAGAATTGGACCCAGACCAAAGCCGGTTTGGCTCAGTGGTAGGGTGTCGGTCTGCGGACTGAAAGATCCCAGGTTCGATTCCGGTCAGGGGCATGTACCTTGGTTGCGGGCACATCCCCAGTAGAGGGTGTGCAAGAGGCAGCTGGTCGATGTTTCTCTCTCATCGATGTTTCTAGTTCTCTATCTCTCCCTTCCTCTCTGTAAAATATCAATAAAATATATTATAAAAAAAAAAAGAATCGGACCCAGGACTTGCAGACCACCTCCCCGGGGGCAGCCAGCCTGGCTGCTCGTCAGAGTCACGTGGGGAGCTTTAAACACAGTCGCTGCCAGCCTCCCTGTCCCCTGCTCTCTCTGGGAGGAGGGGCCCAGGTGGTGCAGGTGTTTCTAAACAGACTCCAAATGTGTCAGAGGTGCTGTCGGGATTGGGAACCCTTGAGCCCAACCCCGCTCACGGCACAGACGGGACTGTGGCCTGCTCGCAGGGGAGCCGCCTCGCCCTGGGCTGGGCTCCCCCGAGAGGCCCCAGGCGCCTGGGCCTGGCCGGCCCCACGTAGCCAGCAGTTGTTCCCCCGGCATTCCAGCCCCGGATGTAATTTCAGGACCTGCCTCCCAAAATAGACCATGAGCTTTGGAAGGCCCGACCCCGAGGGTACTTTTTTTGGTTTCCTTGTCTCGAGGCTTCAGGGTGGAGGTGATTAATGAATCTTTATCATTCCCCTGTTCCCGTACTAATTAGTTAACTAAAACTGCCTGGAGTTGAGGGGCTGTAGAGGTACTTTTGACTAACGGTCTTTGTGAACGAGCAGCTTAATTTCCTGTAGCGTTCAGTGATCTGCCCTTTCTTCTGCCCTGCCCCTTTTCTGTCCTGTCATGTGGTTATGTCCCTTCATTCGTGTGTTTAGTTCATTGGACACATATTTATTGAGCACATTCTAGAGCAGGGGCGGGCAAACGTTTTGACTCGAGGGCCACCATGGGTTCTTAACCTGGACCGGAGGGAGGGCCGGAACAAAAGCAACCTGACCATGCTGGCACTCTCATCTTGGGCTGCTGGTGAAGGAGCGGAGGGGAGAGCAAGAGAACCCTCTGCTCTTTCGGCTCCGTGGGCCGGATAGAACAGCCAAAAGGGCCGTAGTTTGCCCACGGCTGGTCTGGAAGCTGGGGGATGTTCCAGATGCTGGCGATGCATCCAAGAACAAAACCTGAAGCTTAGACTTATTTCCTTGAAGTTCGGTTCTCTTATACCCCCACTTGGTGGATTTCTATTGGCTTCCCAGGGCCCACAAGCCAGAAAACTAATCATTGCTGACTCTTCTCTCTCCCTCATCCCTCCTCGTGTCTTTCCTGGAGCTAACCCCACTCCTTTCTCCCCCTACTCTCCCTTCCACCTCCTGGGAGGTCTCTCGACTTTACACAGGAGCCCGGGGGAGTCTCATAGAACTGCCTGACGGTTGAGATACAACTGAGGAGCAGACCTGACTCCCCTTTGAAGGGAAGGTGGGCTAAGGAGATACTGGATTCTCTGGCTTTTTAAACATTAGAGGTGACTTTAAAGCACTGACAACAGCCTTCTGCTTTCTTTTTGAGAACATAATATGCACTCCGTGTACAAAAGGGGGTGTGAGGCAAGAGTAATAAATGGCCCCCAAATCCTGGCACTTTTAATTAATTTTTAGTAATTTGACATATATCCTCTAAGATTTTTTTCCCCCTATTAAAATGAAGCCATGCCGAAACCGGTTTGGCTCAGTGGTAGAGCGTCGGTCTGTGTACTGAAAGGTCCCGGGTTCGATTCCGGTCAAGGGCATGTACATTGGTTGCAGGCACATCCCCAGTGGGGGGTGTGCAGGAGGCAGCTGGTCGATGTTTCTCTCTCATGGATGTTTCTAGCTCTCTATCTCTCTCCCTTCCTCTCTGTAAAATATCAATAAAATATATTTGAAAAAAAAAATGAAGCCATCTTAGATGTGAAATTTAAGACCCAAGTAAAGGACTTAAAATAAAAATGTATGCTTTAATGTAAGGATTCTCACCTGGGGGTGATTTAGTTCTTTAGGGGACATTTGGGTTGTCATCACTGGGGGTGTGTGTGGAGGGGGTGTGGTGGTACCCACATGCGTGTGCTCCCACTATTGGCGTCTTGTGGGCAGAGGGCAGTGCGTAGTCCCCTCCCACAATAAATGTCCAGCCTCTATGTTAATAGTGCCCACACTGAGAGACCCTGCTTTGATGGACAAATTAGGAAGGGATTACACACATTATCACCAGGTCAAGGAACGGAGTCTTTGGGCTCCACCCTCCCACCAGAGACCTCCAGACCCCTTGCCTTTCCCTCCCGAGTAATAGCTTCTCTCAAATGCTCGTCAATTTACACTTTCACGTAGCAGTACACCAGGGGCATTTTTCTAAGTCAGTCAGTGTTCTCCACACCTTTTAAAATGGTCTGCATAGTGTTTTAATGTATGGATGTACCATCATTCAGTTATACAACTTCCCATTGATGAATATTTAGGTCCTACCAAATGTTTTATATTTATAGTCAAAACTTAAATGATACGGTCACTGTTAGAATTATCCTGGTGTCTAAATCTTTGCCCACATATGTAATTATTTTGGGGGGTATATACCGGAAGTGACACTGCTGTGTCAGAGGTGTGCATATTTAAGGCTTTGCTGCATTTTCCACATTGCTCTCCGGAAAATCTGTAATTTCCCTTCCGACTTTACCCTCCCATCAGCGGAGTATGGGGGCTTGTTTTCTTATACCAATCCTGCTAACATAAAGCATTATCTCTTTAATAATTTCTTAGATTCAAATGGCATTTGTGATATTTCCAAGTTATTACCTATTTGAATTTATTTTTACTCAATTGTTTTTTTAAAAAAGTTATTGATTTTTTACAGAGAGGAAAGGAGAGGGATAAAGAGTTAGAAACATCGATGAGAGAAATATCCATCAGCTGCCTCCTGCACACCCCCTACTGGGGATGTGCCCGCAACCAAGGTACATGCCCTTGACCGGGATTGAACCTGGGACCTTTCAGTCCGCAGGCTGACTCTCTATACTGAGCCAAACCGGTTTCGGCCTGAATTGCCTTTTAATTTACCCATTAAGAGAGGGCTTCAGTGCTTGTCTTTTTCTTAATTAGTTGCAGTGCTGTTTATATATTAAGAACATTAGCATTTCATCATGGATGTGTCAGATGTCTTCCCCAGTTCTAATTGGCCCTTTGAGCTTCGAGATTACCCCTCTCAGAGTACGTTCCCCCACCACCCCTCCCTGGCTGCGTGTTTCCGGGACAGTGTGGTTTCAGTGAGGATTTGGAAAGGTGGAGACGGAGCAGGCGTTTTTGAGGGTGAGGAGGGCAGGGCTTGTGCTGGGCAGGGCGGGAAATGACAGCTGCCCCGTTCTTGGGGTGCCCAGGCCTGCGTCAGGGCAAAGCCCGCCCTTCGCGTTGGGGGATCGGTGCCGGGACGCAGGGCAGACGGCCCTTCGGCAGGAGCCAGGGCTGCCTTTTCCCCTTTCAGTCGCCTCTGCCTCTGGCTTTTGCTGACATTCCGAATGTCTCTCAGCGTCTTTGTCTGCCGGGTGTTCTAATGAACGGTCAAGAAAGTGCCCAGCCTTCCTTTGTAAGGCTGAATTTGTCTCTCAGTAATCACCGAGGAGCAACTGAGAGGCTGCCTGCGGGGCTGAAGGGCTGCCCAGCTCCCGGCAGCAAGCGCCTCACCCCGGACAGAGACAGCCGTCCCTCTGGGTGCCTGGCGCCCAGCCAGCCACGCACCCCTGTCAGAACCCGAGACACCCTCTGCCACTCCCCGACCCCTTCCTCACCGGACACTGGCCTGCACCCAGCCCCACAGCCTGTGTCCTCTCATCTTTCACCTGGACTTTAAAATACTTTTTTTGTGGTAAAATTGACCATTGTAGCCATTTTTAAGTGTACAGCGCAGTGTCATTAAGTACATTCGTACTGTGTGCAGCCGTCCCCACCATCCAACTCCAGAACTCTTTCCTCTTCCCCAACTGAACTCCGTCCCTGTCAGATGATATCTCCCCGTTCCCCCTCCCCAAGCTTATTTCACTTCGTATGATGTCCTCAAGGCTCATCCATGTTGTCGCTTGTGTCAGAATTTCCTTCCTTTTTAAAGCTGAATAATACTTCATTGTATGCACATCTCACATTTTGTTTGTCCACTTATCTGTCGGTTGATGCTTGGGCTGCCTGAACATTTAAAAAATATATATATTTTATTGATATTTTACAGAGAGGAAGAGAGAGAGATAGAGAGCTAAAAATGTCAATGAGAGAAACATCAACCAGCTGCCTCTTGCACACCCCCTACTGGGGATGTGCCCGCAACCAATGTACATGTCCTTGACCGGAATCGAACCCGGGACCTTTCAGTCCGCAGACCGACGCTCTACCACTGAGCCAAACCAGAGAGGAAGGAAGAGGAAGAGAGAGATAGAAACATCAATGATGAGAGGGAATCATTGATCAGCTGCTTGCTACTGGGGGTCGAGCTTGCAACCCAGGCATGTGCCCTTGGCTGGAATCGAACTTGGGACCCTTCAGTCCACAGGCCGACACTATCCACTGAGCCAAACTGGCTAGGGCCCTGCTGGATTTTTATGTAGCCTGTGACTGTCCCCTTTTTTGTCCCACACTCTCTGAGGTATGGAGACCCTGGGGCCTCTCTGCCTCTGGCACATCCCTCCAGCAGAGTAGCTGCACTTCTTACGTGGACATTCAGGGATCCCGGGGTACCATAGAAGCTGCTGGCCCTCCTTTGGCCCCAGGGCTGGACCAGATCAGTGTGGGGGCACCACACATGGATGTGATTGCCAGGATGCTGGTTCAGTGGGCCAGCCTTGGGAATATCAGGTCCTCCTTCAGCTCCTGGAAGTGGGGTTGTTTCTTTTTCTCCTTGGATATGAGGGCAGGGTGGCTGTGGCATCTGTACCCCCTTTAATTAACACTGCCCCAGCCTTGTACCAGGCACATAACAGGTATGGGAAGAGGTCTGTATACTTTTGTACATCATTCCCCTCGTGAAAGTCAATGTCCCTCACACACTAGGGATAGCAACTCTAACTGTTGAGTTGTTTCACTTCTTGGGGCCTTAAAATTATTTTTATTGTGGTAAAATATACATAACCAAATTTACCGTGTTAACCATTTTAAATACAATTCAGTGGTATTCAACACATTCACATTGTTGTGCAAGCATGCCCATTATCCATCCTTAGAACTTCTTTATTATCCCAAACTGAATCTCTACACCCATTACATAACAACTCCCCTTTCTTCCTGCCCCAGCTCCTGGTAACTTCTATTCTACTTTCTGTGTCTATGAATTTGACATTCCAGGTACCTAAGTTAAACCATACAATATTTGTCCTTTTGGGTCTGGCTTATTTCATTTAGAATAATGTTTTCAGTGTTCACCTGGAAGCATGCGTCAGAATCGCCTTCCTTTTTGAGGCTGAATAATATTGAATTTAAGTGGCTGTTCCACATTCTGTTTATCCATTCATCTGTGCACGGACATTTGGGCCTTGGTGCCTAGAGATGCAAAGGGAAATGGACCAGTATTCCTCAGCCTTTCTTCAAGCATCCTTCGTCAGGCACGAAACTCTCCCACGGTATAGACTGTGGGGTGTGCCCTGCCTTAGAGTGTGTCTTCTCCGTGACCCCACCAGCCCCAAAGATCCCATTGTCACCAGTGTCACAAAATCCAGTGTTTCGTCTGCTTTCCAAATGTATCATTACCTTTATAATTGAGTTGGGGGGGGGGGGTTGGGAGTCTGTCCTGTCGTGGCTACTGGAGATTGACAGCTGGCTGTGCGCCCTTCCACACTGTAATCTCTCTGTGTGTACAGACCCTGGGGGGCTAACGAGCCTCTGAAAGGTATCTGTTCCCACAAGATGGGCCCGGACCACTGCGGGGCACAGTACCCTGGCCACTAGTAGGGGGATGTTACTAGGTGATGAGCAGAAGGGCCGTGGCCATATCTGACCTTTAGGTGTCAGGATGTACGTGGGGCCCTTGCCAGTGGAGATTGCTCAGCCAGGTGGTCCCCAGCTGGGACAGGGGGGTCTGGCTTCTGACCAGTCTCTGAGGCCCTCCTCACGTCCCTCCCTCAGCCCATGGTTTTTGTTGGCGTTGGCTTCAGGGGGACCAGGACCGTGTTCTACTCCATTCCTGCCACACGCCTTGGCTCTTGGCACTCAAGGGCGAGGGTGGTGATTTCTTGGTTCTCTAGTTCTCCTCGGACAATCTTCCTGTAAGGCAATATTTTCAAACTTTTTGGACTGTTGCATACAGCAAGACTCATATTTTGCATTAAGTTGCAGTACGCTTAGATAAATATGTATGTGAAAATATAATCAAAAGTGTTTTTTTAAAAAAAATATACTTTTATTGATTTCAGAGAGGAAGGGAGAGGAAGAGATAGAAACATCAGTGATAGGAGAGAATCATCAATATAATCAAAAGGTTTAAGTAATAGTACTTTTCTGACCAAAGACGTACTCTGAGATTTTCTTCTCTAGTGTGCCCTGCCATTAAAAGACAGATTGGTTGCCAAAACCGGTTTGGCTCAGTGGACAGAGCGTCTGTCTGCGGACTGAGGGGTCCCAGGTTCGATTCCAGTCAAGGGCATGTACATTGGTTGCCGGCACATCCCCACTAGGGGACGTGCAGGAGGCAGCTAGTCGATGTTTCTCTCTCATTGATGTTTCTAGCTCTCTGTCCCTCGCCTTTCTTCTCTGTAAAAAATTAATAAATATATTTTTAAAAAAAAGACAGATTGATCAACTTACTCAATTGATGTCATGGCCCTCTGAGCCGCGCCAGCACAGCCAAGGGTTTGGCGGGCCTGAGGGAGGGCCAGTGAAGGATGAGGAATAAAGATAGACAGAGAGAAAAAGCTGGGTGCAGGTGGATCTGCTGTGCCTGGCTGAGGCCACAGAAGAGAACTAGACTGCAAAGCTGATGCTTTATTTCTAATCAGAGGCAAACAAGGCAATTTACAATGTTCTTGTAAGCTTCACTTGTTTTGGCAGCACTTGCTGCCCCTCCCACTGCCCACTAGCTCCCCAGGAAAGATCTAGGGAGCAGTTACAAGATCACGCTTAATTCTGCTTAGAGCACTGTGCCCTTCAAGCTGGGACTTGTTTGTGACTTTGCCAGCAGGTCAGTCTGAGGCTTAACCTTATAACCTCTTCCTACTACCCTCTATTGGGTCCCAATTGAAAATCACCACCATGCAGTCATGGGGCATTGCGGTCTAGGACTGTGGGGTTGGGTGGTGTGGGTTAGGCTTGAGGAAACAAGTGAATTGCCATGGGGAGCAGAAGAGTTAAGTTTATTCCTCTTCACTGAGATTTTCAAGTCTGGAGGATCACCCCATGACTTCAGCACCATTCCCATGAATGCCTGCTGGTCCCCAATATTCTGCTGAGCAACCCCGGGATGGGGCATAGCCCCCCTCCCAAACCCCAGCTGTGAGCTCTTCTGTATCTTTAATTATTGAGTCTATTGTATGTGCATAAAACCACATCTCTTACGGTCAGAGTTAATTAGCAAGGACAGGGCAAGTCTAAATTCATGATGAGGAAGGAACTGTTTCCTAATTAGCAGCGCGCCTTCCTCTTTCTTGGCGCCTGTAAGGCATGTGATTGTGTTGGGTTACTGTTTCGTTTCTTTCTTGCTCCTCTTTGGGGCTTCAGTGCCCATCCGTGACCCCTCAGTGTCATCCAGAGGGTCCAGAGTTGGCCCTTCTAACCAGGACTTAGTGAATGAAATCTAGTTGAGGGCCTTTGTTTCCGCCATCCTCAGGGAAGGCAGGAAATGGAAACTATTTGAAGGCCATTATGCACAGGGCTTGGCACACAGAGACGCTCCTTAATTAATACCAGTCAGGAGCACCAGGAAGTGCTTCCAACGGCACCACTCAAGAGAGGCTGCGGATGGAATTTTCCACGTCGCTCCTGTAGATCCCAGGAATGGATAGAGAAGGGGACACAGATGCTCAGATAGCAGCATCTTACATCCTTTCAAACCCCATAAAGTAGACACTCACCATGACTAGCTTATCGCTGAGAGAACTAGAAATGTTATAAGCCCTCCCCAAGGTCACACAGGAGTGGCTGTTATCTGAATGGCTCCGAAGCCATGTGTCTGATGCCCGCTGGAGCCACACCAGCAGAGCCCACGAGGAGATTTAGGGTGGTCCCGCCAGGACAGACCTGGGCCATTTTGATAAGAAAACTGGTGTCCCTCCCGGGACGTCCCTCCCCCTGTGCGTCCTCTCATCCCCTCCTTTTGTTGGTGCACAGCCATATTGTTAATGCAGTCCTTGTGGCGTTCTCTGAGAACAGTGGTTCCATCCTCGGGTGAGGAAGCGAAGGTGCAGTCAGCTTGGAAAAGGACCCACTCATTCAGCGCCCAATGACTGGGGACCTCGCTATCTATATGGTTACTAGCATGGTAAGGCATGGCGTCTGCCCTCTGAAGTTCATGGTTATCCTGCTGTCTGCTACCTGTGGTCACAGCTTCCAACTGTAAGGGAGGCTTCTCAGAGGAGAAGATGAGCCGGGTATTGAAGAATCAGTAGGAGTTCACTAAATGCTTCCGGGTGGGGCACAGAGGGGAGGGCTGGGAAGGGGTGGTAAACTTGGGTTTAAGGAGTATGCTGTGCGTTGGGCACCTCATGCATCCTATCCTGTCTAATTTTCACAACAACCCCACAGGGAGGCATTATTAGGATCTTACAGATGAAGAAGCAGAGGCTAAAGTGTTCAATAAGGTTCCTAAGAGGTTTCTCAGTGTTGTACCTGGGCCCCTGGGGGGTGTCCAGGACTCTCTGAGCAGGTCAGTACGGCCAACACCGTCTTCATAGCATCACTAAAATGCTGTTTACCTTCACACTGTGTTAACATCTACAGTGATAGCGATGGAAGGTCCTCAATTTTTTTTAAAAAATTATATTTTATTGACATTTTACAGAGAGGAAGGAAGAGGGATAGAGAGGTAGAAACATCGATGAGAGAGAACCGTCGATGAGAGAGAAGCATCGACCAGCTGTCTCCTGCACAACCCCCACCGGGGATGTGCCCGAAACCAAGGTAGATGCCCTTGACCGGAATCCAACCTGGGACCTTTCCGTCCGCAGACCGACGCTCTACTACTGAGCCAAACCGGTTTCGGCAGGTCCCGTTTGGACCAGAATATTTGAGAACTTTTGCCCTAATATCTCTCCCCCCCCTCCCCTCACCCCGCTTCACAAAAAAAAAAAAAAAAAAAAAAAAAAAAAAAAAAAAAAAAGCCGAAACCGGTTTGGCTCAGTGGTAGAGCGTCGGTCTGCAGACTGAAAGGTCCTGGGTTCGATTCCGGTCAAGGGCATGTACATTGGTTGCGGGCACATCCCTGGAAGGGGGTGTGCAAGAGGCAGCTGGTCGATGTTTCTCTCTCATCGATGTTTCTAGCTCTCTATCTCTTTCCCTTCCTCTCTGTAAAATATCAATAAAATATATTTAAAAAAAAAAAAGTGTTCCATGGTGGTCTGTGCCATTCCAAAGTTCAGGTTCTTTTCCTACATTCCTGATTTGCCTCAGGCGGTGAGAGGGGGCTGGGATCTCACACCCCCCCCATTGGGGGATGTTGGTCAGAATCTCCAAGGAGACTTGCCAAAGCTGAGTGACCATTTTCAACAGAATTGCCTTAGATCTGCCGGGCCCCGCTCTGCCTCTCGCCCTCAGAAGTTTCTTTCGCCACGATTTTCCTTTCCTCGCTCTTCCTCTGTTGTTTCTCTCCTCCAGATCCTCCCCCAAACCTTGCTCCTGTCCTTGATCCCTCTCTGCTTCCCTCTGTTTTCCGCTCTGAAACGTCCCAGGTGGGGCTGACCCCTCAGGAGGCTGCACTTCGTGGAAACCAGAGAGGCGCGGACACTGCTCTGCTTCTGAGGAGGCCCGGCGGGGGTCCGGGGAGAAGTTTCCCAGGCTTGAGGGGCTCCCCTGGTCCAGACCAGCCGTGGGCAAACTACGGCCCGCGGGCCGGATCTGGCCCGTTCGGCTGTTCTATCCGGCCCTCGGAGCCGACAGAGCAGAGGGTTCTCTTGCTCTCCCCTCCGCTCCTTCACTAGCAGCCCAAGAGGAGAGTGCCAGCATGGTCAGGTTGCTTTTGTTCCGGCCCTCCCTCTGGTCCAGTTTAAGAACCCATGGTGGCCCTCGAGTCAAAAAGTTTGCCCACCCCTGGTCCAGACTCTGTGACAGCTGAGCAGTGCAGGCGGAGACCGAGGGCTTCTCCCCCGGGAGCCTCACACAGGTGGGGTTGAACGTGTGAATTCTTCGTCTGGTTGAACATACTTAGTCCCCCATTTGAACACAGCTGTTGCTGTTGGAGTGCTTCATGGAAGAGTGGGAGATGCTTAGTGGCTTCTCACCCCAGGGCCTCAGAGGAAGCTCTGGCTGTCATCGGGGGCGTTGGGGGTCTGCTCGCCACCACAGTGTCAGTTCTTATTGTCTGTCTACCCCAATCATTCTGCGTTATTCTCATCCCAGCCCTCATGAATGTGTAGACCTGCCTTGGGATAGCCCACCCAGACAGACCCCTTCAAGGCCAGGGTAAGCTGGATCCTTTAAAATCCGAGATAGCCGGCTGGCGTGGCTCCATGGCTGAGCATTGACCTATGAACCGGAAGGTCACGGTTCGATTTCCCGGTCAGGGCATTTGCCCTGGTTGGTGGCTCAGTCTCCAGGGTGGGGCGTGCAGGAGGCAGCTGACCCATGCTTCTCTCTCATCATTGATGTTTCTATCTCTTTCTCCCTCTCCCTTCCTCTGTGAAGTCAATAAAAATATACTTAAAAAATAAAAAGTTGAGATAAAATTCACGTGCTCTAAAGTTCACCAATTTAACTGTTTAACAGTGTACATTTGAAATAGTTTGTAGTATAGTCACCATGCTGTGCGATCATCATCACTATCTAACCTCAGACCATTCCATCACCCCGAAAAGAAACCTCTGTTAAGCCTTCACTCCCCATTCCCATCTCCCTCCAGCCCCTGGAAAGCACTTATCTGTGGATTTGCTTATTCTGGACATTCATGTAAAGGGAATCATATAATGTGTGGAGGTGGATGGCTTGAAAAAGAAAAATGGAGTATTTTCAACGAACATCATTCATTCTTAAGAGTCAGAAAATGTGCAATTGAAAAATGTTATTTAGAAAGTCAGGAATAACAATTTCTTTTCTTTTTAAAAAAATATATTTTATTGATATTTTTACAGAGAGGAAGGGAGAGAGATAGAGAGCTAGAAACGTCAATGAGAGAGAAACACCGACCAGCTGCCTCTTGCACACCCCCCACCGGGGATGTGCCCTTGACCGGAATCGAACCCAGGACCTTTCATTCCGCAGACTGACACTCTACCACTGAGCCAAACGGGTTTCACCCCCCCCCCTTTTAAAAAAATATATTTTATTGATATTTTTACAGAAAAGAAAGGAAAGGAAAGGGATAGAGTTAGAAACATCAATAAGAGAGAGACAGCCAAAACCGGTTTGGCTCAGTGGTAGAGCGTCGGTCTGCGGACTGAAGGGTCCCGGGTTCGATTCCGGTCAAGGGCATGTACATTGGTTGCGGGCACATCCCCGGTGGGGGGTGTGCAAGAGGCGGCTGGTCGATGTTTCTCTCTCATCGACGTTTCTAGCTCTCTCTCTCCCTTCCTCTCTGTAAAATATCAATAAAATATATATATTTTTTAAAATAAGAGAGAGACATCAATCAGCTGCCTCCAGCACACCTCCCACCGGGGATGTGCCCATAACCACAGCACATGCCCTTGACTGGAATCAAAACCAGGGCCCTTCAGACTGCAGGTCAACGCTCTATCCACTCAGGAATAACAATTTGAAATCCTTAAGAAGAGTCCGCCTGGGTATTTTCCTTTAAAACAGCCTTCTGGTGGGCTGCTGCTTCTCCGTCCCAGAGCTGAGAGGAGTCGGTGGTCAGCGCTGGGCATCGTGCGGGCGGGTTCTCCAGGCAGCCGTTGGTTTGTAAGGTCTCCCGGGCAGGCGAGCTGCGGGGCGTGTCTGAGGGGCTGCCCCTGTCCAGGGGAGGAGCAGGGCTGGGGCAGGCTCTCACCCCCTCTTTGGGTCTCTCCTAGGCGTGAAGAAGAGAACCAAAGTCATCAAGAACAACGTGAACCCTGTGTGGAATGAGGTATGTGGTTTCCTCACCCTCCCTCTCCTCTCTGCTGCCACGGCCTCTGTGGGGACCAGTCAGGGGCTCGTGCAGGGGGGGCTTTCTCTGTGGCATTGTCAAGGAGGGGAGGCATGGTGGTCCCGTGTGCCGACTAAATCCTCCTGGCGCTGGGACCCTGGGGGGGGGGGGACAGGTGGTGCCCTGGTCCGCCAGACAAACAGAGGGGGTGTGGCCTGGGGAGGGAACAGTGTCTATCTCTGCTCCCTCCGGCTCTGCCAGCCAGGTGGAGGGTGGTGAGGGGCTCTCTTGCCTGTCGTCGCCCTTACGCAGGCCATTCTCCCTGCCCACAGCCCGCCTCTTCCCCCTTGAGCTCCCAGGGGCACCAGGTCCTCCGCTGGCTCCTGCCGGCCCCTTGCTTTTTTTTTTTTTTTTTTAAATATATTTTTATTGACATTTTACAGAGAGGAAGTGAGAGAGAGAGAGAGCTAGAAACGTCGATGAGAGAGAAACATCGACCAGCTGCCTCCTGCACGCCCCCTACCGGGGATGTGCCCGAAACCAATGTACATGCCCTTGACTGGAATCGAACTCGGGACCTTTCAGTCCTCAGACCGACGCTCTTCCACTGAGCCAAACCGGTTTCGGCCAGCCCCTTGCTTTTAACCAGCTCTCTTCATAGGCCTCCCTGGCGGTCCTTGGGAAGCCCCGATGCCTTCTGTGGATGGGGCTGGGGTGCACAGGGGAGCCTTTGCTCTGAGGAAGGTCCGGGGATCTCTGGCTGGGCCTCCCCAACGAGGCACTAACTTCTGCTGCCCAGCAGCGAGGGGCCTGGCTTCTGGACGAGCACATGGGTCTTGGCCCCCGAGGACCCCGCAGGATCCTGGGCGTTTTCCCCGGCGGCGCTCCTAGGCCTGGTGACTGGTGGGATTGAGTTGGGGAGGGGGTTATGGGAGTCTGGCCTCCTCTCTTCTGTTGCCTCCAGCTCTCCCTATCACCCTGAATCATTGGGACCCTGCCATTCATGTATTCATTCACTCATTCATTCACTCATTTACCCACCCCTCCACCAGCATCATTGATGGATGCCTGCTCAGTGCCCTTGGAGGACCAGGGTGAATGAGACAGTCTCTCTCTCTCTCTCTTTTTTTTTTTTTTTAAATATATTTTTTAATTGATATTTTACAGAGAGGAAGAGAGAGAGATAGAGAGCTAGAAACGTCGATGACAGAGAAACATCGACCAGCTGCCTCTTGCACACCCCCTACCAGGGATGTGCCCGCAACCAATGTACATGCCCTTGACCAGAATCAAACCCGGGACCTTTCAGTCCGCAGACCGACGCTCTACCACTGAGCCAAACCGGTTTCGGTGAGACACTCTCTTCTCCTCAGGGGGCCACAGGTTAAGTGAGATATGTCTTTTTCTCCTTTTCTTCCAGGGCTTTGAGTGGGACCTCAAGGGCATCCCCCTGGACCAGGGCTCTGAGCTTCACGTGGTGGTCAAGGACCATGAGACGATGGGGAGGAACAGGTGAGGCGGGCAAGGGGGGGGGTCTCTGTGGCCCGCAGGTCCAGGTAGGCTCATGGTGGACGTAGACTCCAGAATCGGGGCCCGCAGAGCTGGTGTTTCAACTCCGCATTTACCAAACACCTGCCTCTCCTGGCGGCCCGGCTGCAGCCGCAGAGACGCAGCCCTGGGTGAATCTGAGAGCCGCCGAGGCCGCAGGGCAGGCGATGGGCTGGAGTCAGGTGTGCACGCGTTGGCACAGCAGCCTGTGGCCCAGGGAGGGGGGGGGGGAGAAGGAGCCCTGGGTCCTGCTCCAGCCCAGCTCCCTCTCCTCGCCCTGCCCAGACCGGAGAGGGCAGCGCACACTGCCACCCCAGCGGGGAGCTCTCCGGAGGGCTTCATGGAGGAGGTGGGCCCGGAGGTGAGGCTTGTGGTTTGGATGTTGGAATGGTTCCCACTGGCGGCACCCCTCCCTGGTGGTGTTTTCTGTTGGTGGTTCCCTGAGGCAGCAGGAGGGAGGGGGTTGCCAGACAGGGGGAATAGCAGATGCGAAATTGTGTTGGCAAAAGCAGGCGGCTCCCTGGCGATCCCTCCTCTTGTCCTTGGGCTCCCGGGCCTTGTATGTATGTGCTGGTGGTAGGGGTGGGGGGCGGGCAGGGCCGGCGGAGCACGCAGAGGGTCCTGCTGGTTGTGGGTGGCACGGCCCGGGCACAGATGCAGCTTGCAGGGCTGCACAGCTGTGGCTGTGAGGGTCTCGGCAGTGCCCGCCGGGCAAGGTGGGGTGCGGGTGCGGCTGTGGTGGGCGCCGGCGGGGGCGCGTTCGTGCTCTGGGCGCGGGGATCAGGCATGGCGGCCTTGCTGTTCTGTGATCTGCTCACAGGGGAGCCTTTGTCTGGGAACTGGGTCAGTGGTGTCAGAGTCCTGGGGAGGCCTGGCTGTGTTACCTTGCCGGGGAAGGGGGGAAGTTTGGGGGGGTCAGGGGAGGAGGAGAGAGAGGGAAGGAGGGAGGATTCAGAGACCTGGGAAAGGCTGACAAGGGTCTCAGGCTGCCAGATAACCTGGGAAGTTTGAAATCTGAAAAGGCTTGCAAGAAAAAGCCAACTGCCACCGTTTCTCCGTGGTTCTGCTGGCCGCGGGTGCAGGGCGTGGTCTGTGTGGGGCCCCTTCCGCTGGGCCTTCCCAAGGTGGGGCTGTAAGGCGTGGGCGCCAGGGCCTCAGCGGCCCCATCCTGCACAGGGGGCAGGGGCTAGAGTCAGCTCGCACGAAGCTGTCCCAACACGGGCAAACATTTTGTAGGAAACATAGCAGCCTCCAGCAAGAACAAATAAATGGTGGGCCCACAGGCCAGGAAGGGGGTGATTCTGAGCACTTCCTGGAGGGGGGCCCACTCAGCCTGACTCAGAGGCTGGGGTAGGCGTTAGGGAGGTGAGGGAGGGAGGGCATCTGATGCCTGGGTATACATGCAGCCAGGCTAAGGCCTTATAGGTGGGACTGAGTCACATGACATGTGAGCCAACTGAGAAGACAGCAGTGGGCCCAGCTGGTGTTTTCTAAGAGCTTCGCCAAGGGTCTGGTCCTGGCCGGAGTCTTTATACACACGATCTTTTATTTTATTTATTTATTTTTAAAAATTTATTAAGGTATTATATGTGTACATAGCTTACCATTGCCCTACCCCCTCCCATACATGCCTTCCCTCCCCAGAGTTTTGTGTCCATTGGTTGTTCTTATATGCATGCATACCAGTCCTTCGGTTGATCTCTTATCTCCCCCAGATCTCCCTACCCCCCCCCCTGCTGTCATTTGACAGTCTGCCTGTTGTTTTACTGTCACTATATCTATCTTTCTGTTCATTAATTTATAATGTTCTTTAATATCCATAAATGAGTGAGGTCATGTGGTGTTTCTCTTTCATTGACTGGCTTATTTCACTCAGCATGATGCTCTCCAATTCCATCCAGGTTACTGCAAATGATGAGAATTCCTTCCTTTTTATGGCAGCATAGTATTCCATGGTATACACAAGATCTTTTAAAATCAGTTACATGCTACTGTTACAGTTGTCATCGTTACAGGTGGAGAAACGGAGGCTCTGAGAGAATGGGTCATTTTCTCCGAGGCTAGTGACAGCAGAGCTGTGGTTGGAGGGCTCATCTGCAACTTGCTCGTGGTCATTCCACCTTGCAGAGGCTCCTGGGAGCCCGAGGAGGGGCTGGGGCCTGCTGGAGAGCGCAGTTGCCTGAAGATGCTGGAGTGGATGCAGGGAGAGAGCTTGGCGAGGCAAAGGCGGGCCGGCGGGTTGCTGAGGGGCACTCGGAGGAAACACGTGCTTCGTTTTCACGATCAGATGCGGCACGTCACAGACCCTGCGGGGAGACTTCTCAGACCCTGAAAGCAGCATGAGAGCAGGGGTCATAAATATATGTTTGACCAACTCAGGGGCCAGCCTGGCCCTCAGGGGGACACCAGGCCGGTGCCACACATGGCCTGTCCTGGCCGTGGGTCAGAGGTCACGGCAGGGGCCCTCTCATTGGCCCCCGTGGGCGTCCCCCAGCTCCCGGAGGGAGGGAAGCTGGCTCCCAGAAAACCAGTTCCCACGTGACGAGTTCACTGCCGGGCCAGGGCGCTAGAAACCAGTTCCTCAAACACCGGTTTACAGAACAGCAATTCACACAAGTTCCCAACCTACCAGAAACTTCTTTCTGATAACCACTGGAATAGAATTTTTGAGTTTTCCAGACATTTATCTCAATTTTGCATTTCTAGCAATTAAAAATTAAACATTGGCCCTGGCTGGGTAGCTCAGTTGGTTAGAACAGTGGTTGGCAAACTGTGGCTTGTGGGCCACATGCAGCCCTTTGGCCCCTTGAGTGTTCTAACGCCACTTCTTCAAAATAGACTCGCCCAGGCGGAACACCGACTTCTGCGCATGGGCCACGAAGTTTCATTCTCACTGTACGTGCTCACCCGCCTATGTGGTATTTTGTGGAAGAGCCACACCCAAGGGGCCAAAGAGCCGCATGTGGCTTGCGAGCCGCGGTTTGCCGACCGCTGGGTTAGAGCGTCGGCCTCGATACACCAAGGTTGTGGGTTTGATGCCTGGTCAGGGCGCGTACAAGAAGCAGCCAATGAGTGCGTAAGTAAGTGAACAAACTTGTATTTCTCTCACTCTCTCAAATCAGTAAGTAAACATTTAACTACGATTTGAATCCAATTCAAATGTAAACCTAGATTTATGAATATCTGACGCATTTCAGAGGTTGCCCCAACAACACTGCCACCTGTGGAAGCGACAGAACTCTGGCGTCCGTGTAGGAGCCAGTGGGTGGGCAGCCTGGATGGCTGTTTGCTTGGATGTTGGATGTCCGAGGGTGGACCTGCTGGATCGGGGTGCGGGGTGGGGACAGGCAGGCGGGTGGTGCCGTGACGCCTCACGGTGGGCCCTCACAGCGCTTTCCCCTTACACATGAAATCTGAGAAAAGAATTCGGGAGTAACAACTCTAACGTGATGAAACTAAGAAACCTACCGGGAAGTGACAAGAGTAACCCTGTGACATTTTTCATTTTGAAAGAGAAAATGGGAACAATTCAGTGAGCTGAGTTGAACGAGCATTTTTTTTAAAATTTTAATTAAAAAAATATTTTATTGACTTCTTATAGAGAGGAAGAGAGAGGGATAGAGAGATAAAAACATCGATGAGAGAGAATCATCGATCAGCTGCCTCTTGCACAACCCCTACTGGGTATGTGCCCGCAACCAATGTACATGCCCTTGACCGGAATCGAACCCGGGACCCTTCAGTCCGCAGGCTGACGCTCTATCCACTGAGCCAAACCGGTTTTGGCTGAACGAGCATTTTATTTTATTTTATTTATTTATTTATTTATTTATTTATTTATTTTTGAACGAGCATTTTAAACAGCACACCTCCTCGCTGCCCCCGGCCGCCACCGACCCGTCAGGCACAAACAGGGAAGTAGCAGGCATGGCAGTGACCGTGGCCACCTGATGGTCCTTGGGGCTTCTGTGAGGTCCCACGGGGTCGCCGTGCAGCAGCCCCCTTCGTTTCTGGGGTTTTGGGTGTGTGTCCTGTGAGCTCCTGACTGGTGTACGAGGTCCTAGTCCTCCACCGCTGCTCACGCCTGCCGTCTCCCTCCATCCGGCCTCCCTCACTCTTCCTGACCTCCCGCCTTGGCCTCCATCTGTGTCCAGAGTTCTCCCCCATGTCTTGCTTATTCTTTTTTTTTTTTTTTTTTAATATTTTATTGATTTTTCACAGAGAGGAAGGAGAGAGGGATAGAGAGTTAGAAACATCGATGAGAGAGAGACATCGATCAGCTGCCTCTTGCACACCCCCACTGGGGATATGCCCACAACCAAGGTACATGCCCTTGACCGGAATCGAACCTGGGACCTTTCAGTCCGCAGGCCAACGCTCTATCCACTGAGCCAAACCGGTTTCGGGCCCTTGCTTATTCTTTAGTCTCAAAGTCTCTTGCATTGCTTTTTTGTCCTTCCTCACGCCCCTTTCCTCTCAGTCTTTCTCTCCACCAAGTCCCCCCACCTCTCTTCTCTCTGTCTCCAGGGCTTGTGGGGCACTTGACACTTGTGTGTTTCCCTGGCGGCTGGTGTCAGTTTGGGGTGACCTCGCTGTGCTAGACTGGTCCACTGGCCGGGAGTGGGATCGTGGAAAGTCCTGGCAGGGGGGCGGGAGGAGATCTGAGGCCGGGAACTGCCTCCTGGCTGCTCACCACCCCACCGACCCTTAGCCCGAGGGACCCCGGAGCCAACCGCAGGGGTGAATACACTTCGTGTTGATAACATCGGGTTCGAAATGCACAAAAAAGGAAACTCCACTCATTGCAAATCCAGCTGGAGGTCCTGGACTCCCATCCCAGGCCGCACTGAACAACGGACTTCCTGTTTATTCCGGGCGTCTCAGAGGGACGCTGGAGGGGAGGGGACCTGACCCCTGACCAGCTGTTTTGACCCCTGGGATGGTCAGCTCAGAGGTTCCTAATCCAGCCACCCCGTCAGCAGCATCCCGGGCAGCTTTTATAGACACTGCCTGCCCCCACCTGGGGTTCAGATTTCATGGGTTGGGGGCGAGGCCGTCACCATGACAAACGCCCAGGTGTTGGGTGTTTCCATGTGCAGCCGGGGCTGAGATCCCCTCATCGACCAGTGCCACCCAGCAGGACTTTCTGAGGTGATGGAACTGTGTTGGCTTGTGTAATGGAGGAACGGAATCTTACATTTTTATTTAATGTAAATACAAATAGCTAATGTGTGTGGTGGCTGTGTGCTGGACAGAGCGGGTCTAGGTGTTTGGACCAGTGTTCCAGGCCTGCCCGCATACGAGAAGGACCTGGATGCTGGGAGACATCCCTGTCTGGGCGCTGCAGCAATCGGCTGAGGGGAGGCAGGCGCGAGCATTTCTTGAAACTGCCCAGGGGAGGCCAGTGTGCACCAGGGTTGGGCAATGCGGGCCCTCCTGCCAGGAATTGCTTTCTATTTTCTTCATGGGTTAGCTCAGGGCCAAATGTAATCTGGTAGTAGTTTATGTGTGAAATTGTTGGTGGAAATGATCACCATACAATAATCGTGGCCCAGGCTGCATATGGTAAACTTGATAAGGAAATGAAAACTGACTGAAGAATCTTAAAAAAAAAAAAAATATATATATATATATATATATATATATATATATATATATAATTGATTTTTTTTTTTTTTACAGAGAGGAAGGGAGAGGGATAGAGAGTTAGAAACATCAATGAGAGAAACATCAATCAGCTGCCTCCTGCACAACCCCACCAGGGATATGCCCGCAACCAAGGTACATGCACTTGACCGGAACCAAACCTGGGACCCTTGAGTCCTCAGGCCGACGCTCTATCCACCGAGCCAAACCCGTTAGGGCCTGACTGAAGATTCTTGCTGGCAACTGTAAACACTGACCTGGAAAAATGGGTTTTAATAGAAATGATTGGACCAAAGAAAACTCAAAATGGGAAGGAATCAAATTTGATATGAATCCCCCAAAAGGAAAACAAATCTGAGCTAAATCTGTGTTGGGGAACTTAAACAGAGAGCAGTTGTATCAGTGGCAATGATTTTGGCAAAAATAAAAATGAAGATTAAGAAAAAAGGGAAGTTTGATGGCGTTTGTTTAGAAAATGTATCAAATCAAACGAGGTTATTTTGTTCTGGAAAATGCCTTCCTGGTGAAAATTAATGGAAGTGTATTTTTGGTTTAAATGTCTGGTACGTACAAGCATGGAAGCAGAAGTCTCCACGGGGTCAAAACACCCGCCTGCCAAAGCATCAGGGTCAAAATGCTCACCTTGGCCGAAACCAGTTTGGCTCAGTGGATAGAGTGTCAGTCTGCGGACTGAAAGGTCCCGGGTTCAATTCCAGTCAAGGGCATGTAGATTGGTTGCGGGCACATCCCTAGTAGGGGGTGTGCAAGAGGCAGCTGGTCAATGTTTCTCTCTCATCGATGATTCTAGCTCCCTATCCTTCTCCCTTCCTCTCTGTAAAAAAATCAATAAAATATATATTTTTAAATGCTCACCTTGACAGCGGCCCCTCCCTGGCCAGGCCCAGCCAGGCCCAGGGAAGCTGGCCAGCTTCACAAAGACACACACAGGACACTCAGTTAACTGCCTGGGACTCATGTAAATGATCCATAGTGTGTTTGGAATGTAAACTTAACAGGGAATCCTGCATTCGATCTGACCAGCATGCCCCCGGATGACTGTGGCCAGCCCCCGTGAGGAAGAGGAGGAGAGACCTGGACTTACACAGGAGCCGGTTAGGAGGCACTCGCTGCCTTTTAACAAGCTTTTCTCTTGGCCCTCACCATAGTGTTGCCCTTGGAATAGTGTAAACCCCTCAAACCCCCACTTTGCTTTAGCAAGTCACGGAGTCGTTAAAAGGTTGTGAGTGCATGAATTCATGCACCGGTGGAGACCCTCCCGCAATCTGGGACCCCTCGGGGGATGTTGGACTGCCGGTTTTGGCCCGATCCTTGCAGGCCAGGCCGAGGGAACCCACCGGTGCATGAATCCGTGCATTGGGCCTCTAGTATGCATATAAGATCTTTTTGGTTAATCTCTTCCCTCTCTCCTCCCTACCCTATTCCCTCTGAGATTCATAGGCCTGTTCCATGTTTCCATACCTGGGCATTGAGTGTCTTCTCGCTGGTGGTCAGTGCGTGTCATAGCTACTGGTCAAAAGGTCAGAAGATTGGGCGGTCACTTAGGCTTTTATATATATAGATAACTTAAAAAAACACCATACGAGTTAAAAAATTATAAGTATTTTTATAGGCTCAAGTAAGCTCTGTTTTTGGCTCAGTGGTAAGAACTGAAGGCTCCCAGGTTCAATTCCGGACAAGGGCGTGTGGGTTGCAGGTTCCAGCCCCAGCCCCAGTTGGGACACGTGCGGGAGGCAACCAATAGCTGTGTCTCTCACATCAATGTTTCTCTCTCTGTGTCTCTCTGGGCCGCCCTTCCACTCTAAGGATCAGTGGAGAGAATATCCTCAGGTGAGGAGTAAGACGACAACCACAACAAAGCTATAACGGGAAAAGTCCAAGTTCTCCCTCCCACTCCCCACCCTCCCCTTCCCTCCAGTGGTGTCCATTGTTGACAATTTGAAACACATCCCCCTCGCCTTTTCCTAAGCAAATGCGAGTGTCTGTTTACATACATGTGTATACATTTACCTACCCCAAAAATGGGATCGTGCTCTACGTGCTGATCTTGCTTTTCGTCACCTCGTCATGAACCCTTTTCATCAGGGTGTACTGATCAACCCATTTTAAATGGCTGTGTGTATTTCACAAAGTGGGTGTGCCGGGCTTTACCCCACTGCAGTACCCGTATTTTTAAAAAATATATATATTTTTATTTCAGAGAGGAAGAGAGAGAGAGAAAGAGAGAGAGAGAGAGATCAATAATGAGAGAGAATCATTCATTGGCTGCCTCCTGCATGCCCCTCCACACTGGGGATCGAGCCTGTAACCCAGGCATGTGCCCTGAGTGGGAATTGAACCGTGACCTCCTGGTTCATAGGTTGATGCTCAACCATTGAGTCGCTTGGCCAGGCCTGCAGTACTCTTACTGATTGCTATTTAGATTCTTTCCAATTTTTTGCTCCCAAGTGATTATCATTTGAACATCTTCATCCAAATGGTTCTATGTCCCTACACTATTTTTTCTTTTGGAGCAGTCTTTAGAAGTGGGATTACTGGATCCAAGGGTAGGAGTATGTAACATTTCCCAGATTCTACCAGAGTACTTTTCAACATGTTGGCCTAATTTATGACCATCAACGGAGTAAAATAAGTATCTGCCAGTTTTTTTTGTTTGTTTTTCTTGCTAGTGCTATTGGGGGGGGGGGAATGGTTATTGTATAATTTGTGTCTCCGTGACTCATTGTAAAGTTGAGCATCTTTTCATGTGCTTTTTGGCCATTTGTATTTCTTCTTCTGCCGGTTACCTATCCTTATATTTTAGTTGCTTGTGTTTTCCTTACTCATTCATGGTGGTTTGTATATTTAACCCTCAGTCTGTTTTATACTTGTCACCTGTCAGTTGCTTTGTCATGGTGTCATTCCACACAGAAATGGATAGTCATTCAGGTGTGTGTGTGTGTGTCCAGGTGCACACACATTTGGACATTTAAAGAGGCAGAGAGGTGGTTTGCCATAGCTAGACGTTGGTGAACGTAGGCCTCAGTTTCGACCCTGGGTTTCAGCACACAGGTTGGCAGGCCCCCCTTTCTGGAATCCGGGGGGGGGGGCTCTCTGGGCAGGAATATTTATAGTCCACCACCCCATTGTTCTCAGCCTGCTTGGAAGTGCTGATGCTATCCTTATTTTCCGAGGATTTTTAAAAACTATATTTTGTTCTGGATTCTATCCAGGGCATCCCTGGCTTTCAGAGTAGTTTTTGTTTCTCTCTCTGGACTGAAGTGGAAAACTATTTAGAGTGAGTCTTAGGCAGCCCCCGGGAATCAGATATTGGCGGGAAGGCTGCCAGAGGCCAGGCCGGCTCCGGGGGTGGGGATGTCCGCCTGTCCCTGGTTTCCTGCCCCTTGTGTGTGGTCGAGGGCTGGAGGGCTCACGGGCGTCTCCCCCCCCAAGTGCGTGCGTGTGTTCGTGTCTGGCTAGGGCAGGGGCTCTCTGGCTTTCCCGTCACGCCTGACACTTTGAGAGGAAGGTGCAGCTGAGTCATTGATGAATGTGTCCACATACTTTAGTTGGTATGTCCTTTTCTTAGTTTAAAAGATAAAGAACGAGAAACTGCCCTGGCCGGGTGGCTCGGTTGGTTGGCGCTCGGTCCTGTGCGCCAGAGGCTCCAGGTTCCGTTCAGTCAGGGCATTTACACAGGTTGCTGGTTTGATCCCCGGTCGAGGTGCCTATGGAGGTAACAGATGGATGTTTCTCTCTCGCCCCACTTCTCTCTCTCTCTCTAAAACCAACAAAAAAGTATCCTCCCATGAGAATTAAAAAAAAAAAAGAGAGAGAGAGAGAGGGCCGAAACAGGTTTGGCTCAGTGGTAGAGCATCGGTCTGCAGACTGAAGGGTCCCAGGTTCGATTCCGGTCAAGGGCATGTACATTGGTTGCAGGCACATCGCCGGTAGGGGGTGTGCAAGAGGCAGCTGGTGGATATTTCTCTCTCATCCATGTTTCAAGCTCTCTATCTCTCTCCCGTCCTCTCTATAAAATATCAATAAAAATATTTTTTTTAAAAAAAAGGAGGGAGAAACTGACCCATGGAAACCTTTCTGGAGCTATTTTTTTTTAGGAAATAATGTCAAAATTATAGAGTAGTTGCAAAAATAGAACAAACAAATCCATACACTGTTGTCAGACCTGCACCCCACACCCGACCCTCTATCTGCTCCCTCTTCCCAGTCACCCCCTGAACACCCCAGTGCGTAGTGCAGACCAACCATGTCAAACTCAGAGGCTCACAACGGGCCAGATAAACAAGGTTTAAGTGTATGTGGGCCGCAAGAAAACAAAAGCTTCCATTTTCATAGAAGCGTAGGTTTACTTCGATAGAATACACCTGCTGAATACAAGGGGCTGAAATAAATGAGCAATCCTGAACATAAAATAATAGAATATTTTGATAAAAATTAATATTTTTTTTCTGAACATTAACTTAGCAGACACGGAATAACTGCACAAATTAATAAGTGTAATGCAAATAAACCTATTTTTCTTGTTCTCTGAAAGCGAAATATTTCCTGTTGCGCACACCAAACAAGTCAGTCCAAGACTAATGACATGGCAATCGGCTGCTAACATATTCGCTGCTGGTATTAGTGGAGAGAAATGGTGGGCTTGTGCATAAAGTCAGGTAAGGGAAATGAACACGAACACAACATGATTATAGTAATCAGTCCTTAGTGAATGCTGTAGTTTGTTATTAATAATTACGTAGAGCAGGATATTGTAAAAATTAAGTTGTGAAATTTTAATGAAAACATTTCTTACATACCGTTATATTGGCTGGGCCGCAAAAAATATTCATTGTGGGCCGCATGTGGCCCGCGGGCCTCGAGCTTGACATGCTTGGCTTAGAAGATAGGGTGGGCCGTACCATGGAGGGCCACTAGGAAAACACCAGGGTGAGCCAGGAGGCAGAGGGGTGAGGGGAACCACGGGCAGAACCTTTGCTTCGGCTTCCTTTGCAAAGGGCATTCAAGGCAGGGTAAGAGGGTTTGGGATTGGCTAGCTTGAATAATTTTGGCAGGTTCTGGAGGGGAGTGGCTGTCTGGAGCTGTGTGGAACCTCCCTGGGGTGATCAGGGCAGGGGCATAGTGCCCGGAGTGTAGGAGCCCATAGTGGTGGGCGTAGGGGCTTTGGCTTGGCTGGTTCACACTCGCAGGTGTAGAATTTACTATCTGTAGAAATTGGCTAGCCCTGGCCCCAGACACCAAAGCATCAAAATACAGAAAGTAAAAAAGGCATGCTCATGAATACAGCTTGGAATTTGATTTTTTAAAATGTTGGACCACATCAAATTTACAGGCTGGGTCCCCTTTTCCATGGATAAAGCAAATCCAGGACCCTCTTGTTTCTTTCATGCTGTTCTCATGTGTCTCTGAGGTGTCCCAGCTGTCCGGGGGTGCGGTAAAAGGTGAGGTTTGGAGTCTGGCTCTGCCTGTTACTCGTGTGAAATCAGGCAGGTTAAATGCCTTTCTGAGTCCCAATGTCCTCGCCGCCGTATGGGGATGGACCAGTAATGGTACCCACCCCACAGACTGGTGTCGGCTTAGGCCGGCCAGTGCACGGGCGGTGTTGGCACTCCATCCCATACACACCGTCGATAGGAGGGGAGTGACCACAAGGAGCTAGTTCCATGAGGGCGAGGACGGTGTTTGGCTGGATGTGCTAAGTAAATATTTGTTGAATGAATAAATTAGAAGGTTTTTAAAGAGTTTTATGTTCTGTTTTTAAATTTAATTTTTGAGATGGTGAACATTTAATTTTTTTGTGACAAGAACAAAAACTAGGCCGAAACCGGTTTGGCTCAGTGGTGGAGCGTTGGTCTGCGGACTGAAAGGTCCCGGGTTCGATTCCGGTCAGGGGCATGTACCTTGGTTGCAGGCACATCCCCGGTAGGAGGTGTGCAAGAGGCAGCTGGTTGATGTTTCTCTCTCATCGACGTTTTTAGCTCTCTATCTCTCTCCCCTTCTCTCTGTAAAATATCAATAAAATATATATTTAAAAAACTATAAGAAAAAAATGCAGCAAAAATTCTCCCTGTCATCTGTCTCTCACCTGCCCCCTACTCATTCCTCCCCAATGGGTACCACTGTTTTTGGTGTTGTATCTATCATTACAGAATTCTTATGTTATAGCTTCATCACCAATACAGATTCGGACATGTCTCTCTTTTTAGGCAAGAGGCATCATATTAATTTTTAAGTAGATTTTTAAAAGTGTGGTCAAATGCACACAGCAGTATCATCTTAACTAGTTTTAAGCTTGCAGTTCAGTGGAATTAAGCACATTCACACTGTCGTGCAGCCATCACCCCCACCCATCTTCATCACTCTTCCAGCTGCAGAACTAACACTCTGCACCAGTGGTCGGCCAACTCATTAGTCAACAGTACAACGATGGAAATTTCTTTTGAGAGCCAATTTTTTCCCCAAAATACACTTGCCCAGGCTGTGGTATTTTGTGGAAGAACCACACTCAAGGGGCCAAAGAGCCGCATGTGGCTCTCGATGTTTGCCCACCATGGCTCTATACGCATTGAATAGTAACTTCCCATTCTCCCTTTTCCTTAATCTCTGGCACCCGTGATATTAGGTGCTTTGTTTAGGCTTTTAAAAATTTTAATTTAATTTTTATTTTTTAAAATATATTTTATTGATTTTTTACAGAGAGGAAGGAGAGAGGGATACAGTTAGAAACATCGATGAGAGAGAGACATTGATCAGCTGCCTCTTGCACACCCCCTACTGGGGATGTGCCCGCAACCAAGGTACATGCCCTTAATTGGAATCGAACCTGGGACCTTTCAGTCCACAGGCTGACACTCTATCCACTGAGCCAAACCGGTTTCGGCTGTCTAGGCTTTTTATTCCTCGAGGTACAGGTAGCCCATCGTACACACTCTTTGGCACATTTGTTAAAAGAGGTTTTGAAGGTTTTGCAAAGAGAAGTTTGCGGTGTCCTCCCCATGTCCACGGCAGGGACCATGCTGTATTTATTTTATTTTTTATTTAAAAAAATATATTTCATTGATATTTTACAGAGAGGAAGGGAGAGAGATAGAGAGCTAGAAACGTCAATGAGAGAGAAACATCAACCAGCTGCCTCTTGCACACCCCCTACCGGGGATGTGCCCGCAACCAAGCTACATGCCCTTGGCCGGAATCGAACCCGGGACCTTTCAGTCCGCAGACCGACGCTTTACCACTGAGCCAAACCGGTTTCAGCCCATGCTGTATTTAAATGTTTACCCCTTGGCCGGCATGGACATCTGGGTTGCCTAACATGCTTTTTTTTTTACAGTGACGTAAAATGGTCCCACGTCCTAAAAGAAAACTGTTTAGATTTCTTTTTGCTTCTTTCAAATAAACGTACTTGGCCACATTTATTCACTCCCCCACCCCACACTTAAGGCTCAGATTTGGAGGCCTGCACCCCACAGCTCTTTTCACATCGCCCACAGGGCAGAGGCCCACAGGGGAGGGTGGCTTCGGGAAGGAACTCTTTCTCCATGGAGGAAAAATGTGTGTCCTGTGAATATGGAAATTGCTTTGACCTCTCCCTCTCTCCTGCACGCCAGCTCTGTCTCCTTCTGTGTCTGGGATGGCAGCAGCTCTTTCTGCCCCCACGCTTCCCCTGCCCCCCGCATTCCAGGAGCTCCTGAACCCAGTCCAGCCCAGCCGGGAGGGGTGACGAGGGGTGGGGGGGGGACAGGAGGGCGGGGTAGGAAGAGGTCTGGGGAGGCTGAGAGAGCAGTGGCATTTTTCTGTGAGTAGGCTGCAGGGGGTCAAAGCCCATGGTGGGTGAGGGGGGTTCTTTACCACCAGCAGGGCCTCGGCACCCACCCAGAGCTGCTAGAGGAAGCCCCAGCCACCTCCCCGCCCCCCTGCCTCATTTGATCCTTATTTTTTAAATGTTTTATATATATATATATATTTTTTTTTTAAATACATTTTATTGATATTTTACAGAGAGGAAGGGAGAGAGATAGAGAGCTAGAAACCTCGGTGAGAGAGAAACATCCACCAGCTGCCTCCTGCACACCCCCCACCAGGGATATGCCCGCAACCAATGTGCATGCCCTTGATCGGAATCGAACCCGGGACCCTTCAGTCCGCAGACCGACGCTCTACCACTGAGCCAAACCGGTTTCGGCATCATTTGCTCCTTATTGAATCCCATCTGCCACACTTGGCCACTGGCTGGTGCCTACCGAGAGTGGGGCATATCTGGGCCCACCGGTCTATTTCTCAGTCAAGTGTTCGGGCCTCCCACGCTCAAGGCCCCCGGAATGAAGCTCTGGCTCCCGCATCCTCTGGGAAGTGAAGGAACAGCGGCCATCAGGGTTTCCTGTCACCAAGCCCCAGACCCCTGCCACCTCCCAGGGAGCCCTCCCCGGCTCCCCAGAGCAGTGCTGTGCTGCCCACCCCGGGGCAGCCCCCCCTGAGGCGTGGGGCCCGCCGCAGCCCTTCCTTCTGGGGGGGGGGTGACGGGGGCCTGTGAAGCCGCCAGCTCCTGGGGGGGGGGACTCCTAGGGCCCACGGCAGGGGTGGCAGGTGGGGCATTTCATAGCCCAGAAAGGCATGTAAGGGAGGAAATAACAAGCTGTCCTTCGTGGCCAGAGGGGCCTGGCTGGCAGGGGTGGGGCCTGCCCTTCCTCCCGCATTTCCTCCCATTGTTCCCGCCCCTCTTCCTGGAATTCTCCTGGGGGAGGGGGCGGCTGGGCGGGCGGGCGCCAGAGAGGGAGGCCTGGGAGGCCTGGCTCCGCTGTGTGCGTGTGGCTGATGACCAGGCCTCTGGTCACTCCGCTCCTCTGCCCGCCCGCCTCCTGCTCCCCCAGGCTGACCCCTCGGGGAACGTGGGGGCCCAGTTTCAGGGCAGGCTCCCTAAGGGGAATTGTTCAAGCAAGTCTCTCCGCTCTGCGGCCTCCGTGTTCCCACAAGGGGCAGGGTCACTCTGATCACCAGTGTCCCATGGGCACGCAGGTCCTCCATGCCCACTATCCGGCCTTTTCTCTCTCTTTTAAATCCTCACTTGAGTACATGTTTAGAGAGAGGAAGGGAGAGAGAGACAGTGAGAGAGAGAGAGAGAAAGAGAGAGAGAGAGAGAGAGAGAGAGAGAGAGAGAGAGAGAGAGAGAAACAGTCAGACAGACAGACAGACACAGAGACTGTGTGAGAGAGAAACATCCATCAGTTGCCTTCTGGTAGATCCTCCCCGGTTTCGGAACCGTTATGAAAGATGAAACAGAGAGGGGCCAAAGACCGGGATGCTCCCTGACTGGGGATTAAACCCACAGCCTGGGAATGTGCCCTGACCGGGAACCGAACTGGCATCACTTCGGTGCATGGGACAACACTCCACCAATCTGGTCTTTCTGACAGTGCCTGGGTCCTGAGGGCCCTTCAGGCAACACACGGGGGCAGGGGTCTCCCCCTCACTGGCCAGGGACGGAGACACGCCAGAGCCCTTAGTGAACTGTGGGACAGGTTTGCTCCACACTCTGAAGGAATGTAACACAAACCACCCCAAATTCTAGAAAGTGTGACGCTGCTAGCGTGGTCTCTCCTGGAACCCAGCATGCCTGTTAGGGGACACCTGTCGTTTTAGTCCTTTCTCTAAAGCAGTGTTTCCCAAACTTCTCTCATGATGAGAATCTCCTGGTGGAGTTGTTAAAATACAGATTCCTGCCGAAACCGGTTTGGCTCAGTGGATAGAGCGTCAGCCTGCGGACTGAAAGGTCCCAGGTTCGATTCCGGTCAAGGGCATGTACATTGGTTGTGGGCACATCTCCAATAGGGGTGTGCAAGAGGCAGCTGATCGATGATTCTCTCTCATCGATGTTTCTAACTCTCTATCCCTCTCTCTTCCTCTCTGTAAGAAATCAATAAAATATATTTTTTTAAAATACAGATTCCTGAATCCCAACTAAGAAGTGCTAAACTAGAGTTTTTGGGAACATAGAGGACTCATGTTCCCAAAATTGTATACTTACCTAGTGCTCTAAGCTTAGTGTACAATTTTACCTCTATGTTCCCCAAAATTCTAGTTTAGCACTTCTTACTTGGGATTCAGGAATCTGTATTTTAACAACTCCACCAGGTGATCCTCATCACGAGAGAAGTTTGGGAAACACTGCCTAAAGAGATGTTGGAAAAATGGGTGTGGAACAGACACCAGGCGCATTGCCTTGCCAGCAAGGTGGCCAACAGCCCGCTGGCTCCCAGAGGGATGGCAAAGGAGGGGTTTTGTTGGGCAGGAGCTTACATACGCAGCTAGTTTATCTATTTGGCATCGTAAACTGTACACGACAACACTTAGCCAATGTAATGAGGGTCAGCTGCCCCCTGCACACCTCCTACTGGGGATGTGCCCGCAACCAAGGTACATGGCCTTGACCGGAATAGAACCTGAGACCTTTCAGTCCGCAGGCCGACGCTCTACCACTGAGCCAAACCGGTAAAGGCTAAGCTTGTCAGGTTTTTACGCAGCCCCCTTTTTGCTCACACCGTTTACAGTGTGCCGCGCTGTGGCCTTACGTACACTCACCTGGTTGTGCAACCATCACAACCATCCTTCTCTGGAATGCCTTGGTCCATCTCAACCAGCGGTTCTCCACGGGGGTCGCCTAAGACCACCGGGAAACACAGACATTTACATGACGATTCATTAACAGGAGCAAAGTCACAGTTATGAAGTAGCAACGAAAATAATGTTATGGTTGGGGGTCACCACCACGTGAGGAGCTGTATTCAAGGGTCGCAGCTTTAGGAAGGTTGAGAACCACTGCTCTAGACTGACACTTTGAACTCACCAAACTTTAGCCCCTCTTCCCCCTTGCTACCCAGCCCCAGATATTGGCTATTCTACTTACTAGCTCCAAAAACTTGCCTACTTTAGGAATCTCATGTAAGTAGAGTTATACGATTTTCACCCTTTTGTGTCTGTCTTGCCTCTCTTGGCATAAAGTCCTCAAGGTTCATCCCCATTGTAGCAGATGTCAGAATCCCTCTCCTTTGAAGTCTGAATACCAATCCGTTGTATGTGCACGCCACGTGTTATTTATCCGCTCACCTGCTGAGGGCCTCGGGCCGCTCCCTCCTGCTAGCTGTTGTGAATAATGCCGCTGTGAAGGTGTTGGACAAGAATCTCTGTGAGCCCCTGATTCCAGTTCTTTGGGTAAATACCGAAAGTGGACTTGCTGGGTCGCACTGTAGTTCTATTTTTCAGTTTTCGAGGAACCATTGTACTGTTTTCCAAGTGGCTGCACCTTTCTCATCCCTACTAACAGTGCACAGGGTTCCCGTTTCTCCACATCGTCAACAACGTTGGTAGTTCCCCCTTCTTCCTTCCTTCCTTCCTTCCTTCCTTCCTTCCTTCCTTCCTTCTTTCCTTCCTTCCTTTTTTCTTCCCTCCCTCCCTCCCTCCTTCCTCCTCCCTCCTCTCCTTCTTCTCCCCCCCCCCCCTTTCTTTCTTTTTGTAAAATAGTAATCACCTAATGGGTGTGACTTGTCAGCAGCCAGTTTTAAAAATTAGCTAATTAGCTCTGGCTGGGTGGTTCCATTGGTTGGAGTGTCGTTCCTTATATCAAAAGGTTGTAGGTTTGATCCCTGGTCCGAGTGCAGACAGGAGGCAACTGATAGTTGTTTCTCTCTTCCATTGATGTTTCTCTCTTTCTCTTCTCTCTTTTCTCTCTTCTCCTCTCTTCTCTCTTCTCCTCTCTTCTCTCTTCTCTCTTCTCTCTTCTCCTCTCTACTCTCTCTCCTCTCTCTCCTCAATGAAACTCAGCCTTGGGTGAGGATAAAAAAATTATCATTTAATTAGGTCAAGATTAAAATTTCATTTCATGAGGGCATATTCAAATCGGTTGTTACAGAGACCAGATGTGCTGTTTATTCACTAGCAAAGAAAATGAAGAAGCAAAGGCGAGAGGACACCTCTCGTGGTTGACACAGGGCACTTGCTGTCCTCTGCCCCTGCGTGTGCGGAGTGCACTGGCCCGTTTCATAGCTTACGGAGCACAACCGTTTCCCGTGGCGTTTTTTGGAGGGCCCTTCACTGGTCACCGCATGTGGCCTACGGATTCCGGAGAGCCCATCGTGTAGGGGCCCCTTCCCTCAGTCAGAGATGCGGCCTCTGGTGTGTGAGGTGTGACGGTCACGGGCTGCTCTTGGGAATGGGGCAGGTCTCCCCTGCCCCGATGTTCTTTCCTCCCTGCCCTCAGAGCAGGACGTCTGTCTGTTTCTCGTGTGTAGTCAGTCATTGCTGGCCGAGCTCTGGGAAACCTGTGTAGATGCGACTGTAGACGGGGTCAGAGGTGCCGAGGAGCCTGGGAGCAGTGCGGATGTGAGGAGGGACTGCAGATGTGATGGCCGATCACCCCTTCTGTGGGGTACCCAGGCAGACAGGGGTGGAGGGCTGGAGTGGAGGCAGGGGCGGAGGGCTGGGCCTCTGGGGAGGGGCAGAAAGGGGTCAAAGTTGACCTGGGGGCCGGGAAGGTGTCCCTCTTGTGCAGGGAGAGGGGCCTGGCCCTGCGGGGGTGGTGATGGGTGACGAGGAGGAGGGGTCCTGAGTGACTCTGGAGCTCTAGGAGATCAGCTTGTCTGTGTGGTTTGTGTGGTGGTGAGGGGTGTGGTGAGAGACGGGCTGGACACAGGCTAGTGTCTATATCAGCCGTGGGCAAACTACGGCCTTTTCGGCTGTTCTATCCGGCCCGCGGAGCCGAAAGAGCGGAGGGTTCTCTTGCTCTCCCCTCCGATCCTTCGCCAGCAGCCCAAGATGAGAGTGCCAGCATGGTCAGGTTGCTTTTGTTCCGGCCCTCCCTCCGGTCCAGTTTAAGAACCCATGGTGGCCCTCGAGTCAAAAAGTTTGCCCACCCCTGGTCTATATTCTACTTTTCCCTCCTCTCAGGTTCCTGGGGGAAGCCAAGATCCCGCTCCGGGAGGTGCTCACCACCCCTAGCCTGTCTGCCAGCTTCAATGCTCCGCTGCTGGACACCAAGCAGCAGCCCACGGGGGTAAGTGCTCGCCGAGCCTCTGCCCAGGCCGGCTCCCGGGCCGAGGCCTTGCCTTTCTGACCCGCAGCTGTGAGCCTCCAGCGCCCAGCAGCCAGGTCGGGGCCTGCCCTGGGAGGGCTCCGGGCTGGAAGGGGGGGTGGGGGACCAGAGGCCGCCTGGTCCCGCCTGCAGGGCTCGGTCATCCTTGCCTCACACCAGCGTGGCTGCCCTGGTCCCTTCCTGGGGTTGTTTTTGCACTTGACACCGATGTCTTTCCCAAGTTCCCCGCATCCTGGGGGTATCCCCACCCCAGTCTCCCTGGCAGCCTTTCTCACCGCCCGACCGCCTTCTCCAGATCCAGAAAAGCTGAGTCATCTGGGTCACAGATCGCAGGGGAAGGGAGACAGACAGACATCCCTCTCCTCTGGCCCCGGACCTGCCAGACCCCTTCCTCTTCTCCATTGTCCTCCGCCCCTCCCCCGGCCTTCCCAGCACTCTCCCCGCTCTCCCAGACAGTCCCAGCCTCCTCTCTCGCCTCCTGTTATTCTTAGTGAGCTAAAAATACCGGGCAGGCTGAAACCGGTTTGGCTCAGTGGTAGAGCGTCGGTCTGCGGACTGAAGGGTCCGGGTTCGATTCTGGTCAAGGGCATGTACCTTGGTTGCAGGCACATCCCTGGTAGGGGGTGTGCAAGAGGCAGCTGGCCAATGTTTCTCTCTCATCGACGTTTCTAGCTCTCTATCTCTCTCCCTTCCTCTCTGTAAAATATCAATAAAATATATTTAAAAAAAAATACCGGGCAGGGCTCTTCCCTGGTGGGCAGTGGAATTCCTGACCTCCCCTTAGGGTCAGCCTCCAGGGTGCCCTGGGGAATTATCAATCAGGTAACACTTCCTCCCTATAGAGGCTCAGGGGGTTCCACCTGGTGTGTGTGTGTGTGTGTGTGTGTGTGTGTGTGTGTGTGTGTGTGGTGGTGGTGGGGGGTTTGGGCTGAGTTATTTCAGACAGAGTGGGGCTACCTTGCCCCATGGAGTGTGTGTGTGGGTGTGAATGGAGGCATATGAGCATGTGAATGTGAGAGTGTGTGTGTATGAGTGTGAGTGTGAATGAGTGTGTGTGTGAGTGTGTGTATGAGTGTGAATGTGTGTATAAGTGTGAGTGTGAATGAGTGTGTGTGTATGTGTGTGTGTGTGTGTGTGAGTGTGTGTGGGCAGGCTCCTGGCTGGCTTGGTGAACCAGAAGCGGCCGGTCTGGGCAGGGCTCTGAGTGGAATCCCTGAGACCCAGAGAGAGAGGGTGACTGACAGACATCACCCAGGGAATCGCTGTCCAAGTGGGCGCGTGCCTCAGAGGGTGCATCGCCCAGACCCTCCGGGGACTTGGATAGGCTCAGTTATCCAGGTTACGGGCTTAGGCTCACAAGACGAGCCCGCCCCCCTCCCCCATGCCAGCCCCAAGTCCAGGCTGTCACCTGTGCCTCTGACCGACCCACCGGCTCTAGATCCGAAGTTTCAGCGGCTCTGTCCTTGGGTTCAGTGAGTTTCCCAGAGCGCCTCACGGAACCCAGAGGACCATTTGCCTCCTGCATCCCTGGGTGATGGTAGAAGGATGGAGCTGAGGAGCAGCCGGACAGAGAAGCAGAGCCAGGAGTGGGAGAGGCGAGGAGCTCCCGGGCCTCCCCACCCACCGCTCCCCCCAGCACCCCCCCCGCCCCCCCCCCCCCCGCCTCCCCGCCCGCTGCTCTCCCCAGCCCCACCCGCCCCGAGGGCTTCGACTCCTGCTCTTCGGGTTTTATGGTGGCTGCATCACACAGGCATGAGTGCTGAAATCACTGGTCACCAGTGATTAAACTCAATCTCTAGCCCAGCCGTGGGCAAACTATGGCCTGTTCCACTGTTCTATCCGGCCCGCGGAGCCGAAAGAGCGGAGGGTTCTCTTGCTCTCCCCTCTGCTCCTTCACCAGCAGCCCAAGATGAGAGTGCCAGCATGGTCAGGTTGCTTTTGTTCCGGCCCTCCGGTCCAGTTTAAGAACCCATTGTGGCCCTCGAGCCAAAAAGTGTGCCCACCCCTGCTCTAGCCCCTCTTTCCTGCCCGGAGGATGGGGTGGCTGGGGAAGTGGGGGGAACGTGGAGCTGAAAGTTCCAACCCCCTGATCACACGGTCGCCAGCCAGTAGCTCTCCTGGTCACCTCGTTAATATGACGAAAGGCACCTTGACCGCCATCACTACTGAGGGAATCCCGAGGGTCTTAGGGGCTGTGTGCCAGACACAGGGTGCTAAGGCCAAATATGCATTTCTTATTGTCGCTCACTATATCACTGCCGTCCAGCAGGACTCTGGGGACATCTGAACACCCCGCCCCCTTCAGGGGTCCTGGCGAGGCTGTGAAGGGGTGAGCACCGACGGAGAAGTGGGGGAGTCAGGGATGGGGCTCCTCCTTTGCTCTGTGTCCGGCCCTCAGTGCCTCTAACCAGGCCTTCTCCCTTCCCAGCCGGCGGCTCAGAGGTTTCTTTCTTTCTTTCTTTCTTTCTTTTTAAAAAAATATATTTTATTGATATTTTACAGAGAGGAAGAGAGAGGGATAGAGAGTTAGAAACATCGATGAGAGAGAATCATTGATCAGCTGCCTCTTGCACACCCCCTACTGGGGATGTGCCCGCAACCAAGGTACATGCCCTTGACCAGAATCGAACCCGGGACCTTTCAGTCCACAGGCTGACGCTCTATCCACTGAGCCAAACGGGTTTCGGCAGACGTTTCTGCCTGTAGCCCTGGGTGCACCCGGCCGCTGTGGTTCCTGCAAGCGTGGAACTGGCTCCACTCTGAGTTCCGAGGCGCACCCACCCGAGACAGAGCTTTGCACACTCGGTCCCCGTCCGTGGGCTGAGCCAGGCTGGCGGCCTCCCCAGAGGCCTCGCTCCTCCTCCTCCCCTCGCTCCGGCTTCCCGTGGCCTGCCTGCACTTCTCCTCCCCGGGCGGGGGTCCCCGGTTGGCCGCAGAGCCTGTCAGTTCTTCACAGACCACGTCTCCAGGAAGGGGGTGTGAGGGCCGGGGGTGATGGGCGGGAGAGGGGGGCTGGGCCCCGCTTGGGTGAGCCCCCAGCTGAGCACAGCCTGGGAGAGAGGGGCTCCCTCCCCGTGGAGAGGCCTGGGGACTGTCTCCTGCTCCCCGTGGGAGCACAAGTCACGGGGAGCACAAGTCACGGGGCAGCCCAGGCAGATCCCAAGACCCTCCGCGCTGGGGCTTCCCTCCAGGGACGGGGGGCTGCGCTGCCGTGGGAGGCACAGAGAACAGGGCGTGTGGCCAAAGGGGACAGAGCCCTGCCAGAAGCCGTAGCCTCTCACTGGCCTTTTACCGAAGCCGATTTCGGGGCTGAGCCCAATGGGCCACGTATGCCAGGCCCCCCTCCCCGAGCGGCTGTGGCCCCGACTGCCTCCGAGGGCTGACGGAGCCACAGGCGTGGACACGGGGCCTGCGGGAGCCGTGGGAAACCCCAGGAGGGCTGAGAGGGCCGGGGGCTGCTGTCCATTTGCCGCCCCTCGGTGTCCTCTCCTATGGGGCTGCGGGCCGTGGGGAGAGGCCAGCTCTGCCCTCAGATTCCGGACGGAGGAGGGAGGTACTCCCCTACCCCGGGGGGGGGGGGGAAGGAGCCACGTGCTCACAGATGTCTTAGGAGAGAGCAGGTTGCTAATGAGGGTCCGGCTACCCCACGGACACTGTGGGCATCGCCTCAGCCTTGTCAGATCAGAAAAAAGCCCGTGGGTGACGAGTGCACCTGGCACCCGAGGGTGTGGGGGGTCGGGAGCCAGGAGGAAGGGTGGTGGGAGCAGGGACCTGGGGTGGAGCTGAGCGGGGCAGGAGGGAAGGACCCCAGAGCCTGGCTGCGTGACCTGTGGGAGGATCTGATGGGCCTCCCTGGGAATCCTGGGACATTGTTGACCGTGTGACCCCGTGATGGCAGACATGGGTGAAGAAGGTCCCAGCCCCCAGTTGGCGGACACAGGCCTGACTGCTAGGACGTCTGCACGGTGGTGCTGGGGTCCAAGACCTGAGGATTGGGCCTGTCATGTGGCAGGGCTGAAAGAGGGCCCCTCTGGGGGCTGTAGGCCAAGGTCACGTGATCCGGGAAAGCATGGAGCTCACCCTCCCACGGGAAGAAAAGCTCGGCTCTGGTTCTGTCTGGAGTTGAGGAGAGGGGGTGAAGAATGATGCCACGGCGAGGGTGGGATGTCCTGACAGCGGGTGGGTCCCACAGACATGCCCCCCCGCTTTCTTTCAGACCCTCAGCGGGCGCTAGAGGCCTCCAGTATCAACCACCCCTGGCTCTGAAGCAGTGGCCCCTGGCTGCTGCCCCCTGGTGGCGAGATGTGTTTTAGACCCTGGGGCTCTAGGTCCTTGGAGGCGGCCAGGGATGTCCCGTGGCTCCTCGCTGGGTGTGTGAGCCGTGGAGCAGCTGGTTCTGGGCTGTCAGTCTCACCCAGGTGCCCGGAGCCACCGGCATATTGCCAGCTCTCCAGAGGGGCTGGAGTGGCGTTCTCCGTGGGGAGGAGACAGGGTCTGTAGGAAACCCCGGGGAGGGTCTTGGGATTCTGGGATTGCCGCTCCAGAGCCCATGTGCCCACACCCGGGCCCTGGGGTCACACTCCTGCAGCTCCGGCTCGGCACAGAGACGCAGACGCCCCCGTGTGGTGTGGAAGGGGTGGGTGCAGGGTGAGCCCTGAGAAATAGGAAAGGGTGTCCTTCAAGGGGATCTGGTCCCGGGGTCAGGGGACCTCAGTCCCCAAGTGTCAGAAGAGCCTGGGGCTGAAGGACAGCCGAGCTGTGCCCCCTTTTAAGTTTTTGCTCAGTTTTCCTCACTGGGGTCCATTCAGACCACTCAGACCACTCAACTCTGCAACCTCACTCCTCCCTGCGCCCCCGCCCCACCTGCCCTCTTCTTTACCTCTTCTTTTCCTCCTCACATGCTGGGTAACTTACACATTTGTGTTGTTCATTATGTATCGTCTGTCTCCTCCGGTAGCTGCCAGCTCCGTGGGGGCGAGGGCCTGTGCTTTGTTCGTGGAAGTATCCCAGTACCCCGACGTGCTTGCCCCCTTGCAGGCGCTCGGCATATGTTTGTGGCGGGAACGAATAAGCAAATGAATGAACGCAAGTAGGCCAGGCCAGCGATTTCAGGTGGGGTCCCACTCAGGCTGGGCCAAGCACACACTCCACACACACCGGCCCCACGGGCATTTGGTTGAATTCTCTGCTGTCACCTTCTTGAAATTCTCTGTACATTTGTAGCAAGGGGCCTGACATTCTATTTTGCACTAAGCCTGCAAACTACATGGCTAGTCTTCAGCTCACATTACTCCCGGAGGGTAGGAATCAGCATGGCGTGGGGGCTGGGGTGTTTGCCGTGTGTCTCTGCTGGGTGTGAGTCCTGTGGTTAGAGCAGAAACAGATTTCTAAGAGGAAGAGAGAGAGAGAGAGAGAGAGAGAGAGAGAGAGAGAGAGAGAGAGAGAGAATGAGAGAGATGAGAGAGAAACATGGATTGGTTACCTTCCCTACTTGCCCCAACTGGGGATTGAACCTGACATATGGGCATATAATCTGATTGGGAATCGAACCCTTGACCCTTCGGTGATGGATGATGCTCCAGCCAACCGAGCCACACTGGCCAGGGCTGTTGTGTTGATGGTTGTTACATGGTGGTGGTATTCTCAATCAGTTATTTTTGTGTGTGTGACTCAGTTGGGATTTCACTGTGAAAAAAAAAAGCTTCCTTCCTGTTTTATTTACTTATTTATTTCCATTTGGCATCATGTCTTTTTCTCATAGTCCATGGTTTAATGCAATTATCATTTTATTTTCATGTTTAAATTGACCCAGATTTGGCCGGTGGCAGCCACTGACTCTTTGTCCTTTTGACATGTTTCCGTCATGTTTTGGTCATCTCCTTGGTCTCTGGCATAAGACATGTTTCAGGGTTGTCTTCGACCAATCCGCCCCCCCACTTCCCCAGGTTGCTCTCCCCCCCCCCCCCCCCTTCATTGGGTTGCAGGCTCCCAGGATGCGCGTGCGAGTGCGAGGCACGCTGGCTGCGCACGTGGCGACACCTGGTGGTGGTTTAGGAACCTGCAGCGGCGGCTAGGCTATGCCTCGGATCTGGATATTTACTAGTAAAAGGGTCTCACTGCCTTCCCAGGCCTCCTGCAGGGTCTCTGGGGTGTGGCGCTGGCTCGGCTCCTTCCTTAGGGCTTTGAGACCCGCCCCCCATCAGCCCTGCCTTTACTTAGCCTGGCTCCCCCTGCTCAGACCTCAGTCTGAGGGTTCAAGCCCCAGAGCCGGATTACATCCAGGACCTGGAGCATCGTCTGTCTCAGAATCAGCTTTTGCTCCAGAACCTTCGGGAAATCCCTACTATTACTCAGTTGAGAGAGTAATAGTAGCGAATTCTACTAGAGCTGCTCAGATGATATTATGCACCTTTAACAGTTATATTTATAAAGAGTTTGTAAAAAAAAAAAACAACCCTTGGGGATGTGCTTGCTGTCTAACGTTAAGTAAAAGAAAAGCATTTTATACACAAACAGAGCTGCCCGCTGTTTAAAAGCTATGAGAGGCCGGGGCCGGTTTGGCTCAGTGGATAGAGCGTCAGTCTGCGGACTGGAAGGTCCCGGGTTTGATTCCGGTCAGGGGCATGTACCTTGGTTGCAGGCACATCCCCGGTGGGGGGTGTGCAGGAGGCAGCTGGTCGATATTTCTCTCTCATTAACGTTTCTGGCTCTCTGTCTCTCTCCCTTCCCCTCTGTAAAAAAAAAAAAATCAATAAAATATATTTTTTTAAAAAGCTACGAGAGAGAATGATATCGAAATGCAAATACTGGTAGAATCACAGCAATTGGCTTTCCTCTGCCTTCGTGAAATAGAGCCCTTACTACTTTGAGGGGTAAAACGGCTACCCCAGCAGGCCTGTTGGACCTGGGGTTCGGGGAAGGCTTGCCCCCCCCCCCCTGGCCTGGGAGCCGGCCATGCCTGTGCCTTTTCTTCAGGTGCGGGCCCTTTGAGCAGTGCGGCTCTCACGGTGGGTCAGGTGGCGGGGGCACGGGCAGCCTCCCCTGTCCATTCGGGCCATGTGACCGGTCACTCTCCTCTTGGCTGCTCAGAGCGGGAGCCGCGGGAGGGGAGGTGGGACAGAGGTGCCTTGGGGAGAGAAGGGGGCTCAGCAAGCCTGCCTTGGAGCGGGGTTCGAGCTGACCAGGCTGGGCTGTCTGTGGAGACGAGGGAAGGGCGCTCGGCTCAGCAGGGAGGCCAGGCCCGGGCTGGGCGCTGAAACGTTCTCAGGAGCGGCTGATTCATGTATGGAAACGTATGATGTGCTCTGTCCACGCTTCTAGTCCTCACTGGACCCCTGGGGAAGGTGCTCTTGCCGTTACTACCCCAGTTTTACAGAGGGGGAAACCGAGGCACGGAGAGGCTGCGGCTCCCGGGTGGTGGGACCTGGCCTCAGCTTGGACGCTCTTACCCGGAGGGGCCCCGAGGGGTGGCTTTGCCACAGCCTCCGGCAAACCTGACCCTCGCCATAGCCGCCTAAGGAACAGGAAGGATGGGGGAGGGCGGCGGTCCGAGGCTGGGGCACCCACCTGCCGCCCCCCCCCTCTCTTTCAGGCCTCGCTGGTCCTGCAGGTGTCCTACACGCCGACGCCCGGAGCGGTGCCTCTCTACCCCCCCTCCACTCCTCTGGACCCCTCCCCGACCCTGCCCGACCGGGACATGATGGCCGGTGAGGAGCCCGCACCTTGGGAGGCCGGGGAGAGGGGAGAAGCCCAGCCAGGCTCGGGGCAGGGGGCGCGGGGCCGCAGGGAGGCTCAGCAGCCGGTGCGGCCTTGTGGGGAGGACACGGGTGTGTGCGTGTGTGTGTGTGGGTGTGGGGGGGGGGGCTGTTCCTGAGAACTGCCTCTGTCACACCGGAGAAAGTGGGTGCCTTTGGGATTAGGGTGAGGACACCCTCCCCTCTCCCTCCGGCTCAGGGAGGGAGCTGGCCCGGGAGGTGCTCGGTGGGCGCCATAGTGTGGAGGACGCGCCTGTGGGACCGGGCCTTTTCCCAGGTGATGCCCGAGGCCCCACCCATGCCCCAGAGCCCGGTGCGTCCCTGCCCCGGACCCAGCAGGCCTTGGGTGATGGCACATGTGACCGGAGGGCTGGCATTTCCCTGAAAGAGCTCTGGTTGAAGTGCAGGGACCTGAGTTACAGTCTTCCCCGTGACACCCAGAAGCCGTGTGACGCTGGGCTGGCCACGCGCCCTCTCTGGGCCTGCAGCCGATCATTTGTGTTTTTAAAAAATATATATTTTATTGATTTTTTTACAGAGAGGAAGAGAGAGGGATAGAGAGTTAGAAACATCGATGAGAGAGAACCATCGATCAGCTGCCTCCTGCACACCCCCCACTGGGGACGTGCCCACCACCAGTATACATGCCCTTGACCGGAATCGAACCCGGGACCTTTCAGTCCGCAGACCGACGCTCTATCCACTGAGCCAAACCGGTCTCGGCTAGCTGATCGTTTGTGAGGAGAGCAGGCACAGTCGAGTCCCACGGCTGCCTCGGCTCGCTCCACCTGCCTCTGGGGGGCCGGCCCAGGGAGGACCCGGCCAGGGTGGCTGGCTTACCCGAGAGGGGCCTGGGTGGCCGGGCTGCGGGGTGGGCAGGAAGCTACGCAGGTGGGAAAAGGGCCTACAGCCTCTCTCCTGGTGCGGAGACCTGGAGGCGCACGCAGCACAACCCGAGCAGCGTGTCCTGTCTCCGCATAGAGCCCCCCCACCCCCCACCCCGAATCCGTGGGCCCCAGCCCTGCGTGGGCTCTTGGGGAGGGGGCAGCGCAGGGCCCGCCTCCATGAGGCTTGTCGATGGGAGATCACTCCGGCTGGGGTGCAGGTGGAGGGAGGAAGGAGGGGTGCTCCCGGGGACAGAGGGTGGGGAGGTGTGGGGAGCTGCAGGGCCCCGGATGTGCTGGGCAGATTTGAGGGGCTCTGACAGAGTTGGGTTCACGCTGCTCGGGGAGGCTGCCACCTCGAGGTGCCCACTTCCGGTCCCGGCTGGAAGGCGGGGGGAGGGACAGTCCCCCACAGGCCGGGCATCTGCTCCTGAGCTTCGGGTGGGGCGTGTGGGCCCGGGGTGGCAGGGAGAGCAGGGCTGGGTGGGAGCGGGGAGCGAGGCTGGCTTCCCTCACCCATTCCCTCCCTCCTCCTTCCCCTCCCGGGGCTGTGCCCGCCTGCCCGCCCGTGTGCCAGGTGGGGCACAGAGCAGGGCAGAGACTTGGTCCCTGCTCAGTGACAGCACTGTGGACACGAGATACTCTGGAAGGAAGTGGCTGGCCCCCACGGGTGAGACGCAGCCAGGGCTGTCCTGATCCCGCCCTGTCCCCCGTAACCATCTCACGGCCGCCTCCTCCGCTCAGGAGAGTGGCCGAGGGGTCCCCCCTGAAGGACAGGGGGCGGGGGGCCATCCTCTCTCCTTTCTGTCGACTAACTGGACTGACTGCCCCCCCCACGTGCAGCTGCTGGAAGCTTCTCTTCTTCCTCATCCATCCTGGCTCATCGAGGGGGAAGGAGAGGGGCTGGGGTGAGCGGTGGGTGCTGGTGCTGTGCCCTGTGGGTCCCCAGGGCGGGACCCCGGGGACCAGGACTCACTAGCAGCCTCTCCTCCCAGACACAGGAGGGGAGGAGGACACCGAGGACCAGGGCCTCACGGGGGATGAGGCGGAGCCCTTCCTGGACCAGAGCGGCCCCCCGGGCCCCGGGGCTCCTTCCACCCCCAAGAAGCCGGCTTCCCACCCTCCCCCGTACCACCCTGGCACCAGGAGGAGGAGGGGCGCCCCCGTGCCCGGGAAGGTGCTGTCGGACAAGCCGCAGGACTTCCAGGTAAGGGCTGTCTGTGGCCACGGGCCACCAGCCACTGGCCACCATCTCCTTCTTTGGGGCCCGTGGCTGTGGTGCCGGAGCCTGCTTGTCCGGACTCAGGGGAGACCTTAGAAGCGGTGTGGGGGAGTGAGGGAGTGGGGGAGCCTGGTTTTCTGGGGCCCGGAAGGTGCACCATGGGCGGTCACATCATGGAACCTCAGAACAAGCCTCTGCCCAGCTCTGGTTTTGCTCTTTAAAAAGTAAAAACCGGCCGAAACCGGTTTGGCTCAGTGGATAGAGCGTCAGCCTGAGGACTGAAAGGTCCTGGGTTCGATTCTGGTCAAGGGCATGTACCTTGGTTGCGGGCACATCCCCAGTGGGGAGTGTGCAGGAGGCAGCTGGTTGGTGCTTCCCTCTCATCGACGTTTCTAGCTCTCTATCCCGCTCTCTTCCTCTCTGTAAAAAAAAAAAAATCAATAAAAATATATTAAAGGAAAAGTAAGAGACTCAGCATATCTGTTGGTGTGCCTGGCTCGCTGGCTCCGCTGCTCCAGGCGTGGTCCTCGGACGTGCGGTGTGAGCATCAGCTGGGACGCTGTCTGGCTCTGACTCCTCTCCCTATATCCGTGCCCTTCCTCCGTGCCGTGGCTTTTCTGAGAGTCTGTGAAATTTGAATTTGTCTAACCTCTTCAGATAATAAACCTGTCAACCCTTTGGCATATTTTTATCCAAAAGTCCATTCCATTTTACTTGCTTTTTAATTTGGGCCCTTTGTTTTTATCTGTTTGCTTCTCTACAAAACGTTCCGTCCTGATAATAGTGGCACGTGGTGACCTGTAACTCTTCTTAGGTTGGCGCCCAACCACTGAGCCACGCCTGCCGGATTTCTCCTCTTTCATTCCCTTCCCAGGACCTGCAGTTAGCATGGTCCCTGAGATTTCCGATTTTTGGGGGGTGGGGGTGGGATGTGTGTGTTCCTGACCGAGTCTGCTTTCCTCCTGCTCACGCCCCGTCCCCCCCTCTTGGCTTTCAGATCAGGGTCCAGGTGATCGAGGGGCGCCAGCTGCCAGGGGTGAACATCAAGCCTGTGGTCAAGGTCACTGCCGCTGGGCAGACCAGGCGGACGCGGATCCACAAGGGGAACAGCCCAGTCTTCAACGAGGTGGGAGGCCCTGGGATCGGGGCTGGGACCCCGGGGGGGGGGGCCCTCTGGGTAGGGGGCATACGGCAGACGCCTGGCCAGCCGCCCAGTGTCTACCTCCGGCGCTGACTTTGGGTGGAGAGATGGGCCCAGTGTGAACAGGGAGAGATGGCTTTAGCTCTTGTTCTTGCCGTGTTCTCCCCCAGCTCCACATCCCTGTCATCCTGTAGGGCCAGCCGCTCACCCTGCCCCGGAGAGGACGACCCCAGGGGAGGGTCTTCCCAGAATCTGTCAGGCCCCAGAGCTCCGTGCGGGCTGAGCTTCACGCCACGACTTCCGCGTGGACTAGCCCACCGAGGGCTGTGGTGGTGGGCGGCTGGCTCTCTCCCCGGCCCGGGGTCCGGCAGGCACTCACGTGTCTCCCTTTTGCCCCGAACCTACAGACTCTGTTCTTCAACGTGTTTGACTCTCCCGCGGAGCTGTTCGATGAGCCCATCTTCATCACGGTGCGTCTGAGTGGTCGGAGCGTCCTCCGGGGGCTGTGTACACGCGCGTGCCCGTCACCCGTGCACGTGTGTGTGACAGAGATGCCGTGAAGCGCGGGGCATGGGTGCTGTGCAGAGGGTCACCCCGAAGCTGCTGGTCACAGAAATGCTTCCAGATGGAGGCAGCAGCTGAGAGGGGGAGGGCCCGCTGCTCAGCACCCCCAGGTGTCTCGGGTCAGGGACCTGACATCGTTCTTGTAGCGGGAACATTGATTTTCATCTTATACTAGAGGCCCAGTGCACAAAATTCACGTACGGGTAGGGTCCCTAGGCCTGGCTGGCCATCAGGGCCCATCTGTGGGGTGACTGGCGGGGCAATCAGGGGGCCCTCCCGCTGGCAACTGCCCTGGCCAGCCTGATGCTGCTCGCTCGCTCACCCCCCCCCCCACTGCCCTGCTCTCTTCCCCCGTTCCCCCCACTGCCACTGCTGCTGCATTAGTGATGGGGGCAGGGGAGGCCCCCACTGGCATCCACCTTGGCTGGCCTGGGGCTTACAGGCTGGGGGCAGCTCCTGCGTTGAGCGTCTGCCCCCTGGTGGTCAGTGCGCATCAAAGCGACTGGTCCTTCCACCTGTTCTTTCACTGTTTGGTCGATTTGCATATTAGGTTTTTATTCTATAGGACTAGTGGCCTGGTGCAGGAAATTTGTGCACAGAGGGGGTGGTTCCCTCAGCCCATCCTGCACCCTCTCCAATTGGGGGCCCCTTGGAGGATGTCCGACTGCCGGTTTAGGCCCGATCGGACATCCCTCTCGCAATCTAGGACTGCTGGCTCCTAACTGCTCACCTGCCTGCCTGCCTGGTCACCCCTAACTGCCTCTTCCGAGAGGACGACCATGGCAACCCAGTGATGACTTCCGGTTGGCCAGCCTTTGGTCATGATCGGTCGTTACACCCTGGCTCTTTTACTATAGAGATTGTTTGTCCGTGTGCCCGTTTCTGGCCAAGATTTTCTCTCTCTGGGCCTTGGAAGCTCTTTCCTCCTTTCCTCTAAAAGGCAATAGAGTCCAGTGGTTAAAAGTGTGGGCCCTGGAGCCAAACTGCCTTCTCACCCTGCCGCTGCCATTTAGGAGTTGTGTGATTCTGAACAAGTCTTGTAATCTCTCTTGCTTTGCCTCTGTTTCTTCATCTGTGAGATGGGGGAACAATAGCACCTACTCACAGGGCTCTTGTGCGGGTTACACACGGCTTAGCACAACCTCTGGAGTGGCGTTCGGGGGGAGGGGGCTGTGGGCTGGACCCTGTCTGGGCAACATTTTCTCGTACGTGAGAGAGTTCCTTTACCTTCCCCTCCAGGTGGTGGACTCCCGTTCCCGCAGGACCGACGCTCTCCTCGGGGAGTTCCGGGTATGGTTTGTTCTTCTTTGCCAGCCCTCGGTTCTCGCTTCTCCGGGTTAGTGGAGGCTCTGTGGGCACAGTGCCAGGGCTGGGCACTTCAGACGTCCTGTCTGGTCGGTGTTGGCGAAATAGAATGAACAGAACAGGATCTGCCGGCCCACGGAGGGAGAGGGGGAAGAGCACTTGTGTCGCTGAGGAGTCACTGAACCAGAGGGCAGTGTGCATCCCCGGCAACCCGCCGAGAGACGGGCTCTTCAAAACATGATGTTTTTGGAAGATCTAACTGGCTTTATTAAGCGGTCCATGAATCGGCAGCGTCCCATCCAGCTACCTCAAGGGCACGCCCTCCCTTCAAAACGGGGTTTTTAGTGGGGTGATCTGATGGACCGCACTTCATGTAACACTCCAGGGGCAGGAGTTTGATGGGCGTTTCCTCTGTTTAATTTCAGATCGATGTGGGTGCCGTCTACAGAGAGCCCCGTGAGTCATCACCTTCTTGTCCTTGCATTTTGGTCTGGAGGCTGCTTGGGGGACACCCATGTGGGACGTTCAGTTTCCTCCAGGGGGTTTAGGACGTAGAGGTGCAGTGAGGCCCTGGCGATGAGGGGGGGCAGGCTTCCACCTTCTGGCTGGACCAGGCCGCCCGGGAGAGCCAGCCCTCGTGAGGGCTCCGCGGGTCAGCCGGGGGCGCGCCTTTCGGAAGGCCCAAGCACAGGTGGCTGGAGGCTGGGGTCACCTTGGACAGGGGTGGGACGGGGCCTTTTGGGGGACAAGTCTGGGATTTCTCCACGGCCAGGTTCCTGCTCTTCCTGAGGGGCAGAGGTAAATGGCCCCGAGTCTGGCTTTGGGGTTCCTGTGAACATTCCTGACTCACACCTACCTGCACACTCCAAGCGCCTTTATTCTACAGTTTGAGTCCTGCCCCATGGCCAGTGGACGGGCCCTTCACCTCGTCCACGCGTAGCCCGCCCTCGGCTCCCGACGTGGGCGCAGACCTGGGTGCTCCCAGGTCTGTGATCACCAGTGGGCGTTGTCTCCCGCAGGACATGCCTACCTCCGGAAGTGGCTGCTGCTCTCAGACCCGGACGATTTCTCCGCCGGGGCCCGAGGCTACCTGAAAGCGAGCCTGTGTGTGCTGGGGCCTGGGAACGAAGCGCCGGTGAGTCCCTGTCCGTGTCCCTGGTCCTCCCCGCAGCACCCTACTGGGAGCGGAGGACCAGCAAACCAACAACCAACTTCCGCTTTCCTGCTTTAAAAGAACACACAGGAATCATGATAAATATAGACTATGTGGGAAAGTATAAGTAAAAAATGAATCACAATTCTATCACTCAGAGAGAGAGCTGATGTTAATCTCTTTGCAAATCCTCTCAAAAGGATATACATTCATAGTTTCTTCTCAATACTTTTTTTTATTGATGTCTAATTGACATGTGACATGCTAGTTTCACGTTACGTGCTTACTAACCCCCGGGGTCTCCCACATACCCCTGTCCCCCACTGTCTCTACCACACGCTGCCCACTCCACTCCGGAGGTGCTGGTTGCCATGGGTGCTGCCACGGGTGCCGTTTATTCCTCATCTCATTCCTCACAGTGGCTGTTTCTAAATTTGTCTCTCTCCTGAGCTCCACCCTCAGCTCCCTCAGAGAGTCAGAGCCCCACAGTGTGAGAGAGAGCCCCACAGCGTGAGAGCCCTGGCTGCTGACCCTCCCTCCCTCCTCTCCCGTTCATCTTCCCTCGTCTCCATCTTCACTGTCCCCTGCCATTCCCCGCTCTCCCTCCTGCTTGGCCCTGTGTCGTGTCCTCTGCCACCTGGTCCCACCTGGTCCCACCTCCTCTTCCTGGTCTCTTTTCTTGTTACTGTTTCCACTGCCCAGAGGAGGAGGCGAGTGCCAGGCGAGGAACCGGCCTGGGTCCGCGCCGGTGAGCAGCGGTGCCACCTGCCTCTTCAGGACACGCCCTTTGGGCGGTGTTGGTGGAGGAAGGGAAAACGCCATTGAGTCAGGGGTCACACTTGGTTTGCTTTGCAGCTGGAGAGAAAGGACCCCTCGGAAGACAAGGAGGACATCGAAGGCAACCTGCTCAGGCCGACCGGCGTGGCCCTCCGGGGGGCGCACTTCTGCCTGAAGGTCTTCCGGGCCGAGGACCTGCCGCAGAGTGAGTGGGGCGTCCCTGGGGCTGACGGCCAGGCAGCACGGACCCGCTGGGCGCATCAGCTCCCGGAGGGAACGGATGGAGGGGGCTGCCCCCTGCTCTCGCCCTGCCTCCCCTCAGCCTGGAGTCCTCACTCCGGAATCTGCCAGATCAGTGCCCAGCCCTCCGCGCTGTCCTCCGGGGAAGCCTCAACCCCTCTCTGTTTCCCGAGGATGTTTATTGTTCTTAACAGAAAGGCAATCTTCTATACCAGTGTTTCCCAAACTTTTGACACATGTGTACCCCTTCTATAATTTTCGTAACGCTGAGTACCCCTCGTCAAAAAAAAAAAAAGGATGTGTTTTAATAACAATCAAAATATATTTATTTTTTTCTTTTTTTGGTACATACACAAAATAATAATGAACGAAAAATAAAATTATTCACAATAAAATATAAATAAAAGCTATATTATAAATAACATTTATTTGCACACCGGACCATCTCACGCCTCACAAGACTGTCTTGACTTGACTCATGAGAACGTAGAATTAGGCGCAGCTAAGCACGGTGCAGTGCATATCCCCACCAAACTCCGGTGCAACACGAACCCCCACCAAACTCTTCCCGTACCCCTGGGGGTACGCGTACCACACTTTGGGAAACACTGTTAAGAGAGGACTATGCAAATTGTCCAGGAGGCTGTCATAGTAACTGTAACCACCGAACAGCAGACTGCGTGGGGTGACAAAGCCGACGGGGGGGGGGGGGGGGGGGGTTAGTGAGGAATGACCAAACAACTGAACAACAGGCTGTGTGGGGCGACTAGGCTGCCAAGTGGGGAAGTTGGGGGTGACCAAGCTGGCAGGGGGCAGTTGGAGGAGACCAGGCCAGCAGGGGGCACAGTAAGGGGCAACCAGGCTGGCAGGGGGGGGCAATTATGGGCAACCATGCTGGCAGATAGGTGAGCAGGTAGGAGCCAGCGTTCCATATTGTGAGAGGGATGTCCTGGATTGGAGACAGTGCAGGCTGGGCTGAGGGGACCTCCCCCCCCCCCATCCTTGTGCATAAATTTCGTGCACTGGGCCTCTAGTAATGAATGAAAAGAAATAGAAATGCTGGTGGAGTCACAGAGATGCAAGACAGCTTTAGATGAACAGCTGCCCTGGGCTCCGTTTCTGCATCCCCTTGGCCTGGTCTGGCTGGTTAGCCTCTGTGGGCCCCTTCTCTTGGTTCTCCCCAGGGAGTCAGCACCATCGGACTGGACTCTCGGTTCTGTGCTCAGGGCTGGATCTCAATGACTTTCTTTCCTCTTTGAGGAAGCCCAGCCTGCAAGTTGCAGACCCTGGATTGGGGAGGCAGACACGGACGGGTTGGGAGAGCTCAGTGTCTCCGCGGAGGAAGGATGAGCTTAACTCTTGTTTATATCAGTTAGTTTATGGTAAAATCGGTTTCATTACATATTGGTTCTCTTAAAGGCACAGACCTATTGCTGCCCTCAAGTGAGGACGATACTGTACGTATGCTGAGTATTCTAGAGCTGTGGGTGCGAGGGTCACGGGGAGCTTTAACGTAGGAATGCCTGGGCCACACCTTTGGTGGTCAGATTGATTTGGTTTGGGGTAGGGTGCAAACAGTGGTGGTCTTTATTTTCCATCTTATTTATTTATTTTTGCTAGTTCTCACCTGGGGATATTTTCCCATTGATTTTACGGAGAATGGAAGGAAGGAAAGGGGAGGGAGGGAGGGAGGGAGGGAGAGAGGGGGGGAGGGAGAGAGAGAGAGAGAGAGAGAGAGAGAGAGAGAAAGAGAAACATGAATATGCGAGACAGTGATTGGTTGCCTCCCACATGTGCCCCGGGTAGTGGGGGATTAAATCTGCACCCGGCTACCTGCCCTTGACTGGGAATTTAACCCATGACAACTTTGGTGTGTGTGTGGGGGGGTGATGCTCTAACTACTGAATACACTGGCCAGGGCCTCGTTGGTAATTTTTAAAGGCTCCCGGAGTGGTTCAGCTGTTCTGTGGGCGGTGAGCCGCTGCTTCGGTGGCATAAGCCAGTTGTGGTTCATGAGTCAGTGAGAACCTTTGCCACTTGGGTCTCTGTTTACAAGTTTTGCATAAAGCTAATTGAGGGTTTCTGCTTTGGCTAATGACAGCAATAAGTGAAATGGGTTCCTTCTGTACAGGTTTATTTGAACTGAAATCATGGGGAAAGTCTTTAAATATGTAATGGGCGTTAAATGGTTAAATATATGCTTCGCCCTGGCTGATGTGCTAAGGGGTTAGAGCACCAGCCTGCAAACCAAAGGGTCTTGGATTCGATTCTGGTCAAGGGCACACGTTGGTTGTAGGTTCCCCACCCTGATTGGGGGAGTGTGGGTAGCTCGCTCACACTGATGTGTCTCTTTCTTCTCCCCGCTCCCTTCCACTCTCCCTAAAATCAATGGAAAAAATATCCTCCACGGAGGATTAACAACAATAACAATATGTTATAAACCATTCTGCGCTTACTGGTTAATCTCTGCCGAGGGAAGCGGGGGTGCGATTCCAAAGGGGGTTGGGGACATGGAAATGTTTGCTTTGCTGAAGGTGAAGGTGCTCTTAAGTTTAATTCTCTGCAATGCTGTTTAAATGTAAATAAAACAAAACGGTGGGTATAGAGAATGTAAATATCTGTTAGTTGTTATCCGTTGTAGTCGTGTAGACATTAGCGAGACTATGATCTTTACCTGTCAATCTCCTCTCTCTTTCATATACATTATAGATAACACATCCGTATGCTTACATTCACAAATACACCTCTCTCTCTCTCTCTGTACATAGATATGTAAACATGGCTAATTTGGGGAAATATTAATTTGAAATAACATAGATTAAAAATTCATAAAAACCCCAGCATTGTCTTGTTGGCTAACCTTAGGTAAATCACTGAGCTAATGGATATAAAGAAAAATGTCAAACGGGTGCCAGTAATGAGATATTATTATAACAACTTCCAGTCCTTTTCTGGAAGTTGACTGCCCTCACTGATGTAGATCGCTAACCCATCGATTGGTGGACCTGTTCTGAAAGATGCTGAGGGGTGGACTGGCGGAACACCAGCTGTCGGGGGGCTGGTGAGGAAGAATTTCGGGGGATCCTCCCTCCTGGGCGCCCTCCCTCCCGGAGTCCCTGGGCGGAGCGGGAGCCTCAGGATCTCTGTCTTGGCCAAGAGCACCTGGAGGCCGGCCGCCGGCCGAAGGTCGGGGTGTTGGAGGCGGGGCACCCGTGGGCAGTGAGTGACCAGCGTGTCCTTCTCTCTAGTGGACGACGCCGTGATGGACAACGTGAAGCAGCTCTTCGGCTTTGACAGCAACAAGAAGAACTTGGTGGATCCCTTCATGGAGGTCAGCTTCGCGGGGAGAACGGTAAGGAGCCGAGAGGCGCGAGGACGCCAGGGGAGGGCCGAGCGTGGGACCGGTGCGGTGCGCACGCGCGGCCCTTGGCCACGCCCACCAGCGGCGCATGCGCACAGGCGAGGCCGAGCGTCGGCCCAGCCCTCTGGGCAGCAGCGCGCGGGTGGACGCGTGTGCTTGGGTCTGAGATGGACACGTGTTTGTGGATGGACACGGGGCAGACAGATGGATAGTGGGTGCCCACGAGGCCGTTTGGAGAGAAATGAAGCAATTGCATAAAAACTAGATGTGAAGGCATAAAGAAAGGGAAACCAAAAGAATATGTAATATCCCAAAGACCTAGCGATTGTTTTTAGAAATGGGAGGTGGGATTTGGGCAGAGAAAGGCCACTTTGGAGGGGGCCCTTGGATCACTCTAACATTCCTCTCTTTTTTTAAAAAAAAATATATTTTTATTGATATTTTACAGAGAGGAAAGGAGAGAGATAGAGAGCTAGAAATGTAGTAGATGAGAGAGAAACATCGACCAGCTGCCTCTTGCACACCCCCTACCGGGGATGTGCCCAATGTACATGCCCTTGACCGGAATTGAACTCGGGATCTTTCAGTCCGCAGACCGACGCTCTATCCACTGAGCCAAACCGGTTTCGGCTAACATTCCTCTCTTCCTCGCGGCCCAGAGGCAGGGTTGGTGCTCTCGTCCATGTGGACTTCTGCCCCATCCCACCTCACGCAGGATGGAGCCCCCAGCACTTGCCCAGCCTCCAGGCTCTTCGTGGCCGTGCCCAGCCTTTAGATGTCCCTTCTCCACGGAGGACCCCCACAGCTCTGCTTAACCCTGACCCTCCTTCAGCCCCAGGCCTCCAGGGCTCTTTCTGCACATTTCTTTTTTTTTTTTTCCCAATATATATTTTATTGATTTTTTACTGAGAGGAAGAGAGAGGGATAGAGAGTTAGAAACACTGATGAGAGAGAAGCATCGACCAGCTGCCTCTTGCACACCCCCTACTGGGGATGTGCAATGTACATGCCCTTGACCGGAATCGAACCTGGGACCTTCCAGGGTTTGAGATATTCGAAGACATGCAAGGCTGTTGGCTCGGCAGCTCTGGCTCCGGTTTAAAGTGGCTTCTGTATCATTGCCTGCAGCTCACACAGAGCCGTGTGTCCTCTCTCTGCCCTGTCTGTCTCTCATTTCCCTATAGTAGGGTCACACCTCTCACCTCTGCCCATGCCTGTGCACCCTGGTGCCCTTCATGATCCCCCCCCCCCAAAAAAAGGCGCTGCACCTTTCAATGTCCAGCTTCCCAAACCTCCACAGGTCTGATGGACTAGTTCGGGCCCCACGGCGCTGTATGCCTCCTGTTCCCGTGTTTGTTAGCATCTGTTCCTCCGACTTGTGGGGAAACAAGAGCCCGCTTTCACTCACTCCGTAAGCTCAGAGCAGACTCGGTGGCTGGAAGGCCTGGGGGTGTGGAGAAAGGACATACCAGGGGGGAGCGGACTCTGCCCCTGCAGAGGAGCCGCCACGCTTTGTGCCCACGTCAGGGAGTTCGCGGGGTGGGGTCCGAGTCCTCCCGGGTCCTGCCAGCCTTTCGGAGAGCTCTGCCGGGGCGGGGCAGGTTGAGTCGGGTGACTTGGGTGTTAACACCGTGTTTCCCCGAAAATAAGATATCCTCTGAAAATAAAACCTACTTACAGGTTTCCTTCTGAGTGAAATATAAGGCATTCCTCAAAAATAAGGCCCCCAGGCTCTGTCTCAGAGTGAAAATTAATTTACCATAAACTGGTCACTAGGGCCGCCCCGGCTGGCCTCTAGCAACCAGGACGCGGAGTCCTCACGTCACTGCTGTGTGAATGGAGAGAAATCAGAGTGGAAACTTTGTGAAACCTAAACTGCAAGAAGTTGTGACTTGGGTGAAGAATTCATGGGAGAAAATCACTGACAGTTGCATTGCAAATGCACTGCGAGCAGGCTACCTTGACAAGAAGTACTCATTTAAAGACAGTGCTATTGCTAAACATGAGAGATCTGGTCCACTGATTCTGAAAGAAATGGAGTCACAAGAAATTCACCAGGAAATTCAGGAATTGGATTGTTATGATGATGTTCCAGATGACATGATTGTCATTGAATAAATGAGTAAATTCTTGATACTGTAGGATTCACAGTTTGTCTGGTTTGTGTTGACAACTACCATACTACCGTACCGTATACAGGTAATAAGTTTCCTTTATTTTCATTTAACAATAAATGTGTACCCTATTCTTCTTCATGGAAAAATAAGACATCCCCTGAAAATAAGACCTAGCGCATCTTTGGGAGCAAAAATTAATATAAGACACTGTCTTATTTTCGGGGAAACAGGGTAGGAAATTGGAACAGGGCAGAGGAGAGGGCTGAGGGAGAAGGCGGGCGGCGGGCGGGCCCTGCAGCTGGCTCCCCGTTTGCTCCAGAGGCAGCCAGGCGTGAGGACACCTGGAGGAGGTTTACACACGAATAATAAACACTGAAAGGCAAGGGTGGTGACGGAGGTGGTGTGGGTTCCCACTCACAGCCCTTTGCCATTCTCCTTTCCCGTCGTCATCCCTTCTTAGAGTCATTCTCAGGGTCTGCATGCCCATCCCACCACCAAAGGGACCGCCGAGGTCCGGGGATGGAGCCTGGGGCGGGGTGGGGCTCCCGGCTGAGGCCGGGCTGTGATTTCAGACTGGGGAGGGCCCTGCATACGCATGTTTCCTTCACCGTCTAACTGATGGTCAGACCACCTGCTTTTGTTATTGATGGACATGTTTATCAAGGAATTTTGAAAAATACAGAAAAAAGGTTAAAAAAATTACCCATAGTGCACCATGCAAAATTCATGTTTAGCGGATATACTTCTAGTTTTTTTTCTAATGTATAAATAATAGGGTTTTTTTCCCCCTCCTCTTTACTGTTTTAAAACCTAAAGAAAAGTTGGAAATAATGGTTTAGTGAACATTTGCCCACTGACATGGGCTCCACTTAGATTAAACAATTGTTACCATTTTGTGGCATTTACTTTCTCTCTAAAGAGATACTCACATCCCACCCCAACGCTGCAATGAACAGAGGGGTGCATATATTCTTTTGAATCAGTGTTTAGGCTCCTTCGGATAAATTCCCAGAAGTGGAATCGCTGGGTCATAGGGCAGTTCCATTTTTTTATTTTTTGAGGTAATTCCAAACTGCTTTTCACAGTGGCTGCACCGATCTGCATTCCCAAATCCATCTAATTTTTAAAAAAATATATTTTATTGATTTTTTATAGAGAGGAAGAGAGAGGGATAGAGAGTTAGAAACATCAATGAGAGAGAATCATCGATAAGCTGCCTCTTGCACACCTCCTACTGGGGATGTGCCCCCAACCAAGGTACATGCCCTTGACTGGAATCGAACCTGGGACCTTTCAGTCCGCAGGCTGACACTCTATCCACTGAGCCAAACTGGTTTTGGCCCAAATCTATCTAATTTTTAGTGTGTCACTTAATGCCACCATTTCCTTGTTGATTTTTCTGTCTGGAAGATCTATCCGTTGATGTCAATGGGATGTCAAAATCCCCTACTATGGCTGTGTTACTGCCGCACCGATAGGAAATTAATAATTACTTTTTAACATTCTTAGATACCAGTCTATAAAAAGATTTCCTCTGAGTATCCCCCAAATGGAATTCGTGCTCTGCCTTTGGTGGTTATACCTCTGTAGTCTCTCCTAGAAGCCTCTTTCACTCCTCCCCACCCCGTTTTCCTCCTCCCGTGACAGGGACATTTGGAAGAGCCCAGGCCATTTGTGATGATCGGATTTGTCTTGTTGTTTCCTTTTGGTGGTGTCTGACTCATCCCCCTGGCCTGAGTGTTTCCTGCAAACTGGGAGTTAGGCCTGGAGACCAGATTAGACTTAGAGGAAATACTTTGGCAGGAACGTGTCACGGGGTGAGGTTCCATACATCAGATTGCATCACACCAGGAAGCGGTAATGCCAGCTGGTCCCAAGGTCGGTGGTGATTGTTTGGTTACTTAGTGACCGTGGTGTTTCCAGAGCTCCCCCTAGCCAGAGGGCACATTCCTCTTCGTAGTTCGCAGGTAATCTTGGTGCCATGTGGATATCCTGTTTTCCTGCAACCTCTGACCGCCTAGCCTGAACGTGTTCTTGGGATTGCAAATGGCGGATTTCCATAATTCTATGTGTTCAAATCAGTCATTCTTGTGGGCATGTAGGAGCCGCCCTGTAGTTGGCCATTGGGAACCCCTTCCAGCTGGCTCTAGTCTAACGCAGGGTCTCAATGCAAACTCGCGTGGGAGAGGTAACTCGGACTGTCACTGTGGGTCCTTACCCAGGTGCAGTTTGGGTTTGGGCTTGGGGTTGGGTTCTGATGCCCTCTTCCAGTCTCCATGGGCACAGGGGGCAAGAAGGCAGGAAGGAAGCAGGAAGGCTTGCTGGACAGTCTTGCAGGACACTTCACCTAAGGACTGGGCCCAGTTTTTCCAATCAGATGGATCAGAAACTCCTGAGATGGTTTTATTCCACGTTCCCAGGGATGGTAGGACGCTCTGATGATGGTTATAGTCAAGACCAACCTGTCTTTGGCTCCTGGCTGCTCCTGGGTCCCGGTCAGTATCTTTATCTCCCCGGGTCTTCTCCTCGGCTGGCCCGGGGCTCTTTGGCTAGGCAGGTGCCAATGTCTGAGGTGGTGCTGGAGGTGGGAACCTGGTATAGGTAAAGCCGATTGGGGGCTGGGCTCCTGTGAGAAGCTGCACCCTCCACTTTCCCTCCACTTTTGGGGAGGAAGGGGCTTATTATGGAGGAGCCAGTTGAGACCTTCCCTCTTGAAAGCTTTAGCCCGGGGGGCCCCCAGGCCTCGGTGCTCCTCTCTCCCCACAGTCACCTCATCTCTGCTCCCTTCACTGCCTGTCTCATTCTGCCTGTCTCTCTCTCAGCGTGTGTGTCACTTTTTTCCTCATTAATTATAGCCTGATCTGAACCGACTTGGGGTTTTGTCCTCTGTGTACCCATCCACCTCAGCCGGGTACTCTCTGCATTTCCTCTTATAGACACTTGATGGCACTATTATCTAAGATGTGAAGCTTAGCTGATTTGGCTGAGCTACTAGGGGAGTAAGAGAGTAGAGATACAGCGATAGGGATAGAGATAGAGAGAGGTGTGTGTGTGTGTGTGTGTGTGTGTGTGTGTGTGTGTGTGTAGATACTTGGAGGGCAGAGCAGGAAACTTTAAAACAACCGTGTTTTTTCTAAATGCAAGAATAAAACTTATTAATTGAAAAAAAGAAGAAGAAATCAGAGAAACCCAAGGAAAACAAACAAAAGAATGACTGTATTTCTGTACCCCACCGTACCCCACAGACAACTACTGTTAACATCTGTGCCACGTTTTCCTCTCTGCAGTTCTGACTCCTCCTGTTGGCTTCACCCCCACTCCATCCCCGGAAAACAATCAGACCCAGTTACAGTTGATTTTCATTATTTGCAGATTCTGTATTTGCAAGTTCGCCTTCTCGCTGAAATGTATGTGTAACGGCAAAGCCAGCACTCACGGTGGCGCTTTCGCGATCTTTCACGCAGGGGTGCCGGTGGCGGTGACTTGGGGCCGCAACCGAGGCTCTGCCTCCCCGTCTCCGCTCTCAGCCTGGGAAGAAGTGTCCCTTCTTGGCCTACGTGGTGTCACGTTTTTCGCATTTTATTGGCGATTTCACTGTTTAAAACAGACCCAGGCTAGTACTGAATTGCTTTCTGGTGTTCCTAAGTGCAGGAGGGCTGTGACAATGCCTTATGGAGAAAATCTATGCTAGAAACGCTTCATTCCAGCGTGAGGGATTGTGCTGTTGACCATGAATTCAATGTTAAGGAGCCAACAAGATTTATTAAATAAGGCGTCTTTAAACAGAAGCACACGAACACAAAGTTATGTATTGATTAGTTGGCAAAAAGGTTGTGACAGAGGCTGGCAGGAGCCTAACCCTGCATTTCCCCCGGAGCAATGGGTCAGCCCTCGCTAACGCTGTGTTCTTGGCGTAACCACCCCCCATAGAGAGAATCAGCTGTACCTGTGCAGTCTGGCACACTGCTTTTCTTTTTCTTTTTTAAAAAAAATATATTTTATTGATATTTTACAGAGAGGAAGGGAGAGAGATAGAGAACTAGAAACGTCGATGAGAAACATCGACCAGCTGCCTCTTGCACACCCCCCCACCGGGGATGTGCCCCCAACCAATGTACATGCCCTTGACCGGAATCGAACCCGGGACCTTTCAGTCCGCAGACCGACGCTCTACCACTGAGCCAAACCGGTTTCGGCACACTGCTTTTCTTACCTCCCATTTCCTTAGGTTACTGAATAGCCTTTGCAAACAGTTTCTTAGCGACTGCATACTGTTCCATTAAGTGAATGTAACATAAAATTAACCTATTTTTGGATAATTTTTGTTGCTGTAGCTTTCCTTTTTTAGGACCAATGCTGTGATAAATCAGTGTACTGGAATCTCCATCCACACTCAGATTGCTTTTCCATAGGGAAGTTTCTAGACCCGGGTCAGAAGGCGTGCTTATTTTTAAGTATTTGATAAAGGTGGCCAAGTAGCCCTCCAGATGTTTGTACTAATTATACTCCACCATCCAGTAAAAGAGTTTTTTGTTTTGGTTTTGTTTCAAAGGCTTAGAGGAGCGAAGGAGGAGGAAAAGCTTGGTGCTGCCCTGGCTGGTGTGTGGGGAGTGGGGAGGGTGCGGGAAGGATGCTGGGGACTTTAGGACCAGAGGCAGAGCTGGCCCGGATGTGGCCATGGGACCAGCTGTTATCCCATTGGCGGCCAGGGTAGGGAGTGGAAGTGCTTCCCTTGATGTGGCTGAGGTCTGCCACTTCCTGCTTCGCTCCTGGGAGTGTAGGGACAAATCTGGGCCTTCTTGCTCCAGGGAGCAGAGGCACCATGCTGGCAGGTCTCTCAGCTGTGTCTGGTTAGAGAGTCCTTTCTTTTCCCTTTAAAATTTTGTTCATCTAATTTTTACATCTATCTATCTACCTACCTATCCTATCCTATCCTATCCTATCTATATACCTATCCTATCTACCTACCTACCTATACTACCTACCTACTTATCCTTCCTATCTATCTATCTATCTATCATCTATCTATCCTATCTATCTATCTATCTATCTATCATCTATCTACCTACCTACCTATCCTTATCTATCTACCTACCTACCTACCTACCTACCTATCCTATCTATCTACCTATCCTATCTATCTACCTACCTACCTACCTATACTACCTACCTACTTATCCTATCTATCTATCTATCTATCTATCTATCTATCTATCTACCCACCCACCCATCTATCCTCTATCTCTACCATCCATCATGAAAGCTCTACTTCTTGCTCAGCCCTCACCCGATAGTCTGGCATTTCCTTCCTCCCCTGCAGGTGAAAGCACTGCAGTTAGCGTCCTCCCATCATTCTGGCTTTATTCTGCAAATGCAAGCACTTCTGACCATAAATTCTTAGCTTTTACCCTTTTTATACAAACATTTGCACATTATACTGTCTTGCCCCTTACTTTTCAACCCCCCCCCCAATTTTATTAAGACATAACCACAGAACTGTATAAATTTGAGGCATACAGCATAATGACGTGACTTACATTGTAAAAACGATGATCCTAAGTGTAGTTGACATCCATCATCTCATATAGAGACCCGCCAATGAAAACAATGCTTCCCCCCGCCCCGCCCTTGTGATGAGAATCCTTACGATCTACTCACCTAACAACTTTCAAATGTACCATTCACCAGTGTTAACTATAGTCTATGTGTTACATGTGACATCCCCAGTACTTAGCTTTTCAACTAATAAGATAACTTGGAGGTTGTTTGGTAACACAGAGCAGCCCTCATTCTTTTTAGAGTGGCATGATACTCCATTGTGGGGACTATCGGGTGAGGGCTGAGCAAGGAGAGCTTTCATGATGGATGGCAGAGATAGATGATAGATGGGTAGATAGATAGATAGATAGAAAGAAAGAAAGAAAAAATAGATAATAGATAGATAGATAGATAGAGATAGATAGAAAGGATAAGTAGGTAGGTAGTATAGGTATAGGTAGGTAGGTAGATAGGTAGGTAGATAGATAGATAGATAGATAGAATGGATAGATAGATGATTGATAGATAGATAGATAGATAGATAGATAGATAGATAGATAGAATAAAGGCCATCCTTTATTCAACTGGTCCTTTAACATGCGTTATTTCACATGCTCGCCAGTAGAAGCCACGTGGCCGTAAATAGCCTCATCCGGACGCCATTCTGCACACGTGCGGGTGTTTCTCTAGGATAAATGTCTGTCAGTAGAACTGGTAGGCCGGAGGGTGTTTGCGTGTGTGATTGTGATCGTGGCCAATTGCCCTCTGTAGGGGTCGAGCTTCCCTCAAAGCCCCGCCAATAGAAGACGGCCAGGCTTTAGAGATTTTTACAAAACAAATCCGATGGATGAGAAATGGCATTTCGCTGCTTTTATTTGTGCTTCTTGCGTTACAAGGGAGGTTGGGCGTCTCTTTTGTGCTTTATAAGCCTGCGCAAACCCATTCCTGAGAGCTGTGTCCCATGCTGCCTGTTGTTTTGCCAGATGGGAGGGCTTTCTTCTTTCCTTTTGATCGCACAGGGCCCCTGGTGCCCACCCCTGCCAAGCCTCAGCCTGGGCTCTTCTCACTGGGAGGCGAGGCGGGTGGGGACAGGGGCTGGCACTGGGTGAACCAAGGATGGAGGCGGTCTCGACTGCACCATCGTCACTGAAGGGACCGAAACCCCGGATCTGGGTCAGCTGAATGAGGTATTGCATGCAAAATGCTCATGCCCTGCAGGGCCCATAGTAAATGCTATGAACATGCAAACGATTACTTGTGAGAACATGAAAACCTACCAGGATCTATAGCTCGGAAATCAAGTCTTGACCTCTCGCCCCCATGTGGACACAGGATGCCCTGAGCTGGCTGAGGGGCCTGGTGCTGCCTCAGGGAATCCAAGGGCAGAGCAGAGCAGAGCAGAGCAGAGGGCTGGAGCTAATGCTTGGATCTGATTTCCACTCTGCTAGGTTTCCTGTTTGTGGAATGCCAGGTCTTAAGAGCAGGGCTTAACCTGAGGCAGACTGTGGCTTATGGGGTGTGTATATTCACCTAATTTTCTTCTCACTCTCAGATGCTGGTGCGTGGCCCTGCAACCCTCTTCTTCCCTTCTCCTCCCCCCAACTCTAACCCCCCAGGGCTCACAGTCCCCCCAAAGGGGCAGGTGACGGGCCCTTGGGAAAGCCAGGCTGGACTCAGGGGCCCCACGTTCAGGGTTATGACCATAACGGGAGGTAGGAGAGGGGGAATTCCAGCCAGAAATTCGAACCGAGAGTGAAGGGTTGAGGCCTTGTGGCAATCTGTTCCCCAGTCCTGGGTTTGACCCGCCACGGAGCTTTGTGCTCTGCAAAGATTCCCCGTGCCTGAGCCCACTCCACAGGGCCTTCTGCCCAGTGCGACAGAGGCGGCTGCTGGCCGGGCTGGTGGTCCCCGAGGGAGTCCGGAGTCCCCTCCGAGCTCCCCCCCGCCTCTGTGTCTTCTAGCTCTGCAGCAAAATCCTGGAGAAGACAGCCAACCCTCAGTGGAACCAGAGCATCACGGTGCCTGCCATGGTGAGCCTCGGCCCTCGCCAGACTCCTGGCCTCCCCAGCATCCCACCCGCATCCCAGCTTAGCCTCCTGGTTCTTCAAAGGGACTCCACACCGACACGTGTCTCTTCTCTCCGTAGTTTCCCTCCATGTGTGAGAAAATGAGGATTCGTATCATGGACTGGTGAGTTCTGCGCCTCAGTCCTTAGACGGACGGAGCTGTCCCCACAGTGGCTGTGCTCAGGGGTCACCGGGACCTTCAGTTCAGTCTGCACGCAGTGGGATGTGTGTTTTGGGTGACGCAGGCTCCTCTGGGGGAAGCAGAGGGGGAGAGAGAGGGGGTGGGCCGTCCTTGGGAAGCTTACTCGTAGCCCTGCTCAGAGGCAGATAGGAGGGTGGCCAGGTAGGGCTGGGAGGACTCCAGGAGCTCAAGATCCCGGAGGTCAGGAGGGGACAGGAAGGCTTCCTGGAGGAGGTGGGGTTTTGCTGAGGGCATTCCAGTGAAGAGGGGATCATAAGCGAAGGCAAGGAGGCTGAAACGGCAGAGCTTCCGGGGGGATAGGCTGCGGTGCCCCCTGGGCAGGTGGAATGGGTGGGAGGGCCCCCACGCTGAGAAGGGCCAGGGTTGTCCAAGCAGGGGGTGCCCCAGGGGGCCTGAAGCAGGTGCGGGCAGTAGCCGCACGGGCGCGTTGGAGAAGGAGTCGCATCCACCGTTTGTTGAGCACCTACTGTCCGCCAGGCCCTGCCCAGCAAACACTTCACATGCACAGTCTCACTGTTTTGTGTGTTCATCCTCAGCCGAGGGCATTTTTTCCAGTTTTGGAGAGAGTGGAAGCGAGGGGGGAGCACAAAGAGAGGAACATCGACGTGAGAGAGAGACACCTCAATTGGTTGCCTCCCGCACGTGCCCCGACCAGGGTCAGGGATTGGGCCTGCAGCTGAGGTACGGCCACGGCCCAGAGTCGAACCGGGGGCCCTCCGGTCCGTGGACTGATGCTCTATCCACTGAGCCAAACCAGCTAGGGTCTGACTCCTTCTTTACAGGGGAGGAGGAAGGTTGGCAGTGATTGAGTAACTGCTTTAGGTGAGGCCAGGCTGCTCCCCAAGCCCACGCTTAGCCAGCGGCCGTGCTGCCCCCCGCCGTGTGGAGGGGGTCTCTGCCACACCCGAGGGCCCTTAGGGGTCCGTACCCTGACCCCCAGGGCCTCCCCGACACCAACCAGCCTTTCCCAGAGGAGAGAGCTGTCCTCTCTCTGCCCCCAGAAGCCTCGGCCGAGCGGTTCCCAGTGTGTTGTCCTTTGGTCTCGGGCCCGGGGCACCCCCAGCAGGAGGATAATGAGAGACTGGGGAAAACCCCCAGGCCACAGAGCCATTCCCGTGCGTGCCAGCTCCCCGGGCCCAAAGCAAACAGCTTGTGAGAATTAGAGGCGAGGAAGGGAGCAGCCAGGAGGGCGGGGAGGGAGAGGCCTCTGACCGCCGGTATGTTCCGTGGGGAAGCGGTTTGGGGGGGGGGGGGGGGGAGACGTGCTTTATGTCCACAGATGATCTCTTCATCTTCGCTCGCAGCGCGTGCGCGCACGTGTGTGCGTTGGGTTGCCTGGGGCGACGGGCTGTGCGCGGCCGAGCCTGTGAATGCGTGTGTCCGTGCGTGCGGATGCAGGTGTGCGGGGGCGTCCGTGGGCCGGCGGCCCCGGGTGCGAGGGGCCAGGCCCTGCCTGAGCCCCTGCGAGCTGTGTGAAGGCATCGGCGGCGCACTGCACGATCCAAACGCATTACGGAATCTGGTGGTTGCGTCTCTGGTTTGGGTTGGAGTGGCATTTTTATTGTGAGTCTATTTTCAGACTTGCTGTATTTTCCAAAAGCAACCCCAAGCCCCAAAACCCAACTTCTGGCCAGAAAGCATTCTGCTGCTGTACGTTCCTACCCAGAGCAGTGCTTTCTTCCCAGAAAATGCAGATCGACTTGTGCTCCTATACCTGAGTCCTGGAAATATTATGATCTAGTCCATATGGCCTTTTCTCTCTAACGTAAACTTCCATTTGATTCTTTAAGAATTTTTTTTTCATTACCCCCCCCCACCAAAAAAAAAAAAATTACCCCCTCCGGCCCCCTTAAAAACAAAACTTCTCTTCCCATTCTCTTCCCTCCTCAGCAGGTTCAAGTAAGACCACAGATTCCCCTCCAAGTGCCGGGCTGGTCGTGGAGGCAGTTGAAAAGCGCCCCCGACTGTCGGTGATCTGGTGTCAATAATCCCATGGCACAAAGGGAACTTTAACTTCCCAGGTTGTGTCAGCATTGCTCACGGGGAGAAATGATAAAGATTAGCCCTGGTTGGTTTGGCTCAGTGGACAGAGCGTCGGCCTGAGGACTGATGGGTCCCGGGTTCGATTCCGGTCAAGGACAAAACCTTGGTTGCAGGCACATCCCCAGTGGGAGGCAGCTGGTGGATGTTTCTCTCTCATCGATGTTTCTAGCTCTCTATCCCTCTCTCTTCCTCTCTGTAAAAAAATCAATAAAATATATTTTTAAAAAAAGAAAAAAAAAGTTTAGTGCTGACAATCCACTCTTCCTACTGTAGCTGCCGCCCTGGTGGAAAAAGTTAGAACCATGCTTACTCCCCTCCCAGGAAATATGAAGAGGAAGGAAGGGAGCAGCCCGGATGGGGTTTAGATTTAGAGAGGAAAGAGTCACCAGGCCCGGGTGTCTGTCATGGGGACTGTGTATCCTCGCCGGAAGCGCCCGGGGCCAGAGGACAAGAAGCAGGGAGAGGAGTGGGCCTCAGGCTACAAAAATTAAAAAAAACACACAAAACCAAACCCAGAGAAAACGCACCCTGGAAACTTCCAGAAGGAGAGAACTCTTGCTCAGCCCAGCGTGTCTCAGCCTCAGCACGATGGTATGTGGGCCGGAAAACTCTTTTATGTGGGAGACTGTATCATGCATTGTGGGATGGTGAGCAGCAACCGGGGCCTCTCTCTGCAGCTTTCCCCCTGAAACCCAAAATGCCTCAGACATGGCCACGTGTCCCCCGGGGGTCCAAATCACTGACGGAGAGACCCTGGCGTAGCCCGAGGGGGAAGCAGCAGGCTGCTGTAATCAAATGTCGGGCAACTGCCAGCTTTGCCATCCTGACAAATTACTTCATCTTCTAAACCTCAGCTTTCTCACCTGAGGTTGCAGCTGACTGTAGTTCCTCCCTCGTAGGGCTGCTGTGGGACGTGAGCTGGGGCCCGTGAGGGCTTTAGCAGGTGCTCGGCTTTCAGCAGGTGCTCGGTAAATGCCGGCTATTCCTCTGCGTTCTCCCCAAAGGGCCAGGTGTGGGTCTGCGCAGGGCATGGTTGGCTCATGGGCTCACCAGTCAGCGAGTCTCCTGGAACTCGCACCACCGTCCCCTCTGCTGGTTGGGAGGAGAGAAGCCTCCCTCCTGGGCCGCAGGACAGGCCCCCCCGCCCCCCGGGCACACTGAGCAGGAGACAGGACATCAGGGCTGGGTTCTGGCTCTGCCCTTCCTTCCCAGGCTGACCTCGGACAAGGACCTTCCTGGTTCAAGTCTTAGAGTTAAGGCTGTCGTGAGGATCCTGAGGGATAACGTGGGTTGAAAGTGTGTTGTCACATAGAAAGTCAGGTACAAAAAGGAATAGTGGCCCAGCCGGCTCCGTGGTGGAGCATCGACATATGAACTGGGAGGTTACAGTTGGTTTACTTTTTTATTTTTTAATATATATATATATATATATATATATATATATATATATTAGTATTTATTTTTTAATATATTTTATTGATTTTTTTTTTTTTTTTTTTTACAGAGAGGAAGAGAGAGGGACAGAGTTAGAAACATTGATGAGAGAGGATCATCGATCAGCTGCCTCCTGCACATCCCCTAGTGGGGATGTGCCTGCAACCAAGGTACATGCCCTTGACCGGAATCGAACCTGGGACCTTCCAGTCCACAGGCTGACGCTCTATCCACTGAACCAAACCGGTTTCGGCAAGCGGTTACAGTGTGACTCCCTGTCAGGCCACATGCCTGGGCAGTGGGCTCGATCCCCAGTGTAGAGTGTGCAGGAGGCAGCTGATCAACGACTCTCTCTCATCACTGATGTTTCTATCTCCCTTTCCCTCTCCCTTCCTCTCTGAAATCAATAAAACCATATTCAAATCTCCCCTCTCCCCAGGCACAAAAAGGAACAGTGCATTTGCGTTGGGTAATTTAAGACCGTGGTCTTGGAGGCAGTGTCTTGCTGGTTACGTGGTTTTCTCCTGGGTCTGATATTTCTTGAGCTCCTGGCGCCTGGCCCTCCCAGGGTCTGGGTCCGGCTCCCGGAGCAGCCCCCCCCCCCCATCACCTGAAGTGTCCCCTCGGACATCCAGGCTGGCAGCCCAGTGTTGGCTTGCTAATGGTGCTGATGGTTGTGAAACCGACCAGTGTCCACCTCAGGAGGCCTGAGCAACACTTTCTTCCCAGTTTCTTCCTCCCTGGGATTACCGGCCTCCAGTGTGAAGACTGGGACCCCCAGTGATGGACGGCCAAAGCCATCTCCTGCTGGGTGGGCTGTGTCCTCAGTCTCGCCCGGCTCAGGCCCTCTCTGCCCCCTGTTCTAGGGACCGCCTTACCCACAATGACATCGTGGCCACCACCTACCTGAGTATGTCCAAGATCTCTGCCCCCGGAGGAGAAATAGAAGGTAAGCCCCCTCCCTCACCCCCCCCTGTTCTGCCCTCTCTTACCCCATGCTCTCCCTCGTCCCACCCCTGCCCATCTTACACCTCTCGTTTTGAGAGTTTGCAGAAAAGGGAAGAGGATAAGTCTTTGCTGCCCATTTCCCAAGCTCTGACCAACGAGAGGTGGGCTTACGGACTCTTAGGATTCTCCATCCGCGGGGAGCAGTGGGGGAGGGGATTGCACCGATGGGATAGAGAGGACAGCTCACTCCTGCATATAACATGGGGGGGCACCACCCCACCCAGGGGTTCGGGACCTGTGCTCTCCCAGCGTCTCTCTCTCTCTTTTTTTTTTTTTTTTAAATATATTTCATTGATATTTTACAGAGAGGAAGGGAGAGAGATAGAGAGCCAGAAACGTCAATGAGAGAGAAACATTGACCAGCTGCCTCTTGCACACCCCCCACCGGGGATGTGCCCGCAACTAATGTACATGCCCTTGGCCAGAATCGAACCCAGGACCTTTCAGTCCGCAGACCGAAGCTCTACCACTGAGCCAAACCGACCTTGGCCCAGCGTCTCTTTTGAAATACGTTTCATTGGTCTGTTAAGAAGTAGCCCATGGTCATTTTATAAAATGTTAAGGAAACCATCTGAAAGAAGAGTGTGACATTTACCCATGAAATTACCCACAAGCCTACCCTGTATCCAGCTTACCCTCTATCCAGACAGGAAGGAACTAACTTGGTATTCTGGGACCTTTCTATAAGCGTGTATGCATGTATACCTACAGACATGTCCGTGGATATGTCTATACATGAAAAACATTGTTTTGAGAAAATTTCCAGTTGCTTTGAACATTGCTTTCTATCACTTGGCAATACAGCATAGATGTTTATTCTTGCTTTTAAATATTCTTCTACAATATAATTCTAAATGGATACACATGTTCCACATAGGAATGTACCAAAATCCATGTTAACTAGCTAGTGTTAAATTGTTTAGGTATTTTCTAATTTTTCCACATCATAAACAACTGACTTTATATTGAATATTTTTGTAGCTGATTCTTTATTCAATTCACAATTTTCCTTTTGGAGGAATGCCTAGCAGTGGAATTGCTGTGTCAAAGGATCTGAACATTCTAAAGCTTTTGGTATATATCAAAATTGCCTTTCAGAAAGATTGGACTGATTTACATTTTAATCACTTGCAGCAGTTTTTTTACCCCCCTTCTGTACCTTCACCAACACAGAGCAAAATAATGAAATTAAAACGGAACTTTGTTAATTTGATGGGTGAATTTCATTGTTGCCTTGCTTTTAATTTCATTGAAAATTGATAAAGTTGACCTATGCAAATTTAAAAATATTTTATTTATATTTTTATTGATTTCAGAGAGGAAGGGAGAGGGAGAGAGAGATAGAAACATCAATGATGACAGAGAATCTTTGACCGGCTATCTCCTGCACGCCCCACACTGGAGACTGAGCTTGCAACCAGGAGAACTGAACCATGACCTCCTGGTGCATAGGTCAACATAACCATTGAGCCACACCGGTTGGGGCAAATTTAAAAATATTTTAATAACTAAATATATTTATATACTTTATTCTATGACATCCTGTTATAATTTGTATGTTCATGTTCTTGTCCAAATTTCTGGTGGCATGTTTGTCTTTTTCTCATTGTTTTATAAGAATTCTGTGTGTGTATGGATGTTAACTTTCTCCCATCATTGATTCAGATTATTTTTTGTCAGCTTTATTTTACCACTTAATAGTTGTTGATGAACAGAAATTTAAAATTTTTATGTAGCTGAATCTGTTATATTTTTCCTTAGTGTATAAGGCAAGGAGCTAACATTTTTTTTTTCAAAATTGTCCTTTGGTGATACTAACACTATACTGTATATTGAACAGTCTTTTCCCTACATTTGGAAATACCACCTGTATCCTTTCCTAAATTACTAGATGTGTTTTGGGGCTTGTTTTCCTTTAAAACATGTTGTTGAAAGTATTACATATATCCCCCTTTTCCCTCATTGACCACTGCTAGCCTGCCCCCGCCCTCTGCTTCCACCCTGTTGTCTGTGTCCATGGGTTATGCGTATATGCATACACGTTTTTGGTTGATCTCTTTTCACCCACCCGCCCATCCTCCCTCTGAGATTCTGCGGTCTGTTCCATGCTTCTATGACCTATTTTGTCTCTAGACCTATTTTGTTCAACAGTTTATTTTGTTCATTAGACTCCACATGTGAGTGAGATCATGCGACACTTGTCTTTCTCCGACTGGCTTACTTTGCTTAGCATAATACTCTCCGGGTCCCTCCATGCTGTCTCAGAGGACAGATATCCTCCTTTTTTACAGTTGCATAGTATCCCAGGGTGTATGTAAATGTACCACAGTTTTTTTTTTAATCCACTCATCTATTGATGGGCTGTTTCTAGATCTTAGCTATTGCAAATTGTGCTGCTGTGAACATAGGGGTGCATACATTCTTTCTGATTGGTGTTTTGGGTGGGTCAAATGGCAGTTCCATATTTATTGTTTTGAGAAAACTCCATACTGTTTTCCATAATGGCTGTATCAATACTTGGGCTTCTTGCTTGATTTTCCATTATCTCTAATGGGTATGTGTGCTTATTACTTCATAGGTTTTGGTTTCTAGGTTATTTTGGCTCTGCAAAATTAATTGGACAAATTGAAGTCTTTTCTAACATCTGGAACAATTAATATAACATGAGAATGTAGTCTTTTGAAGGTTTGAAATAATTCGCCCATAAAACCATATGGGCTGGGTGCCCTTTTTGAGTGAGTATAACATTAGCTCTTCAAAAACTTTTCCGTTTCTCTTGTAATCATTGTTATTTTCAGTTTGTTGCTTTTACTATAGTCAGTTTTGATGATTCATAATTTGCTAGAAAAGCAGTATTACATTGAGGTCTTCTAATTATTTACACAGTGTTGTACAGATCAATAATTTAAGCAATTCTTTATCTGCGTTGTTTCCTGCTTTCATATTTCTAATGATATGTGTTTGAGTTTTCTTTCTTTTTTCTCATGATTAGCCTTATTAGAAAAATTTTACCCCCTACTTTATTGGACATTTCAAAAATCACTTTATGGAATTATTTATCAATTCTAATATTTTTTCCTAGTTTTTAATTCTCTATCTTCTTACTCTTTTCTTTAGCTCTGTACGTATTTTGTTGTTTCTTATTCCAGCTTTCTGGCTAACTTGTTGTGCTGATTTTCATTATTTCTAACTTAAATAATGTAAATACGGTTTCCGGTCCCCTAGGTCATGCTTTTGGCCTGCAGCAAACCGCAGAGTTATACTTAACTCTCTTTTTCATATCTAAATATTTAATCTATTTGGGGGAGTTTTCAGGGAGCAGTCTGATTTGATTCCTTTGTAGGCAGTCTGTTGTTTTTTTCTAACTATGCTGCTTGTAGGCCTGGGTCATTGTTACTGCAGTTTAAAACATGGCTTTCATCCGTCTAGAACAGATGCAGCACCCCTTTTACTGAATCTTGCCTGGCCATGGTGAGTGCTTACATCGGAGCTGAGGAATGATTTCTTTTATCCTGCCATTACGGCCTGGATGGCTGAGGCCGGGTGGGCAGGGGCCGAGCTGGGGCTCTGAGCCAGCGGCGTAGGTTCGGTTCTGCTCTCTTGTAGGTTTGGTTCTGCTCTCTGTAGGTTCGGCTCTGCTCTCTGTAGGTTCGGTTCTGCTCTCTGTAGGTTCGGTTCTGCTCTCTGTAGGTTCGGTTCTGCTCTCTGCAGCTGCGGGAGCTGCTCCAGGCCCCTCTCACCAGCTTCAGGAGCGGGAGGCTGCTGTGAGGGTCCAGTGAGATGTTAAATGTAAAGTCCTTTAGAATGTCTGGGACACAAGAAACCCTAGAGTAAGGTTTCGTATCATCAGCCTTGGCTTTCTATATCCCTGATCCACCCCCTGTATTAACTCTGCTTTGTCCTAGACTCGTATCTCATGTGGTTTAAAATTGGCGATTACATTTTTAGTTTCTAGTCACACCTTCTTTTCTTTTAATATTTTGTTCCTTTCCCTCTTTGTCTGCTCTCTCCCAGAAGCTTTGCTTTGTTCCACGAAAGCTCTTTCTCCTTGCACTCGGCTGAGGGTTCAAAATTATTTCCCTGCCGAAACCGGTTTGGCTCAGTGGATAGAGCATCGGCCTGTGGACCGAAAGGTCCCGGGTTCGATTCCTGTCAAGGGCATGTACCTTAGCTGCGGGCACATCCCCAGTGGGGGGTGTGCAAGAGGCAGCTGGTCGATGTTTCTCTCTCATCGACGTTTCTAACTCTCTATCCCTCTCAGTTCCTCTCTGTGTAAAATCAATAAAATATATTACCGTAAAAAAAAATTATTTCCCGAGACCTTCAGGGGAACGCGCTCCCGAATCTCCCAGGTGCCACTCCCCTCTCCTGGTCGGCCCTGTTGTTCCTCCCCCGCTTCCTTACTCCCGCTAACAGGAGGGTTGGCGTCTTCCTGTGAGGCCCGTCCATCCATCTGGTCAGATCCTTTCCTGGAGGGACAGGCGAACGGGCCCCGTTTCTAGAAGATTCCACCTGGTGCCCTGGAAGTTGACCAATCTCTCGAGGTTCTCTGAAACATAAAAAAAAAGAACTTGTAATTATAGAAAACCCAAGCACACGCAAAAGTAGAGGATTTCCCAAGTTTCCCCACTCAGCTTCAACATGCTGATCGCCGATGCCACGAGGGAAACACACAGACACTGCCTCCCAGAAGGCACCGCTCTCAGGCTTCCTCCGGCCCCGGCCCCTCACTCTCCTAACGGTGATGTGGCTGTTCAGACCACTTCTGGGGTGGCTGTAGCAAGATTTGAGGTGGGGGCAGAGGGAGAGAGGGTGCTCTGGCCCCTGTCGCAGACGGAAGCTCCTGCTATGGAAGAAACGTCTCCAGTTTGCTGTCTGGCGCTTCCCTGTCCCGGAACCCGGGGACAGACCCCGGGAGAGGCATAGAGTAACCTCCCCACTCCTCTAAGGGGAGTGTGGGTCCCTGGCTCCCCTCGGGCTTCCCTCTGGAGGTGACCCTGGCCTTGACCTTTTTCCAGGGTTATGGTGACTCTTTTGATGGAAGCCTGAGGAAGGTGCCGGAATGGCCACTAGATGGCGCTCAGGCCGCGGGCAGCCCCGTGTGGTCCCTGGAGGCGCTCAAAGGCTGACCACGGGCTCCCGCAGAGGGTTTTGGAGCTAAAGGAGATCTCCCCGCAGGCGGCTCCCCGAGTCCCGGGAGCTGTTCCATAGCCCGGTCTCCGTGACAGTGCAGGAGTCACACGTGTCCACGCTCAGCCGGAGCCCCCTGCCCGGCTGCTCTGGTGCCGCTTCCCCGGAGGGGGCCCTCGCCCAGGCCCCGGGGCTCGCCCTGCCTCGCTCCCTGCGCCCTGCCAGCCTCCTCCCACTGGTCCGGAGGCCACCTCAGAGGGGGCCCCGCACCTTTCCGTCTGCTCTTTGTGCTTCCCGTCCCCGTAGGGGGTGAGGTGGGCTTAGAGCACGGCAGTGCCCCGTGCTTCATTGTGCCTCTGCTCTCAACACCCACCCCGAACTGGGCGGTAAAAACGGGCTCTTCCTCTGTATTCCAACCAGGAGCTTTTGTTTTCGTGTTTGTTCCCAGCGGGGACCGGGCCTAACAGTAGCCTCTTAAGCCCTCTCTGCCCACAAGTTTGCCTGGCACCCCGAAGTGTTCCTTGGACCCCGCGTGCCTAAGCACTTGGTAAAAAATCTGTTTTCTGAAAAAGAGTGCTTTCCCCAGAAGCTGCAGTTATTTATTTATTTTTGTAAATTGATTTTTTTTACAGAGAGGAAGAGAGAGGGATAGGGAGTTAGAAACATCGATGAGAGAGAATCATCTACCAGCTGCCTCCTACACACACCCTACTGGGGATGTGCCTGCAACCAAGGTACATGCCCTTGACCGGAATCGAACCTGGGACCTTTCAGTCTGCAGACCGACGCTCTATCCACTGAGCCAAACCGGTCAGGGCAGCTGCAGTTCTTTTAAAAGGGAACGGACGCACGAAACCTATAGGATTCTCTCACAATGTGCCTGGAAGTTTGCCAGAGCACCTCCTTCCCTGCTTCTTTTTATTTCTAGACACCCCTGGCCAGCATTGAGGGCCATACCCAAGGGTGGAGAGCCTTCAGCTAACGGACAGTGTCTGTCACTGGGTTTCACCTGCAGAGGCAGGTGCCCGAGGCCAGATCCCAGTGTCTGCTGTTGTGAAAATGCCACACGGTGCCCTCAGCGGCAATACTAGACATGGCCACTAGATGGAGATGTTGCGCCTTGAAACGCCACATCTCGGGGAGCTGGGTCCCCCGCGTCAACCTGCCTGCTGGGTGGAGCACTGGGTGTGCCTGGCCGCCTGGCTCCGGCCCTTCCGTGCTCCCCCCACCCTTTCTTTGTGTCTGTACTTTGTTCCCCTCACTTTTCTGGCTATAATGTGGAAAAGCACATTTTCTTCTCTGTGCTGTTTCTCCGAATGTATCGAGTCAAGTCTTGGGTCCAATTTTCGACTGGCAGACAGAGCACGCAGACGTGCAGGCAGACACCGGCAGGGAGGGACCCGAGGGCTCACGGGGTGCTGGGGGCTGTGTTTGGCTGGTGGTGGGGGTGGGGGTGGTGGTGGTGGGGGCTCCTTGATGACTTGGTTGGTGATAAATTCACAGCAGGGCCGGGCCACATCTGTTCCCCACACGGGAGCTGTCTTTCCCTCTGTCTGCCTGCCAAGCTCTCCATCCACATCCCCCCCGTTCACGTAACCAGACTTCCTCCGAGCCATGCCCATCCTAACCCCTTTTCCATTTCTTTATGCTTCAGAGGACCCTGCGGGTGTGGCCAGGCCTCCTCCAGCCTCGGACAGTACGTGCGGCGGGGAAGAGAGGGGTGGGCCCGGGGTCTCCGCTGGAGGGGAGAGGGGGCTACCTGCTGGGAAGTTTTGATTTGCCTGACGTGGGCCTGAGGTTCTCCACCAGGGTCCCCTCGTTTACCTTTGACTGTGCCTCTCAGTTTTTTTTTTAAAGTATATTTTATTGATTTTTTTTACAGAGAGGAAGAGAGAGAGAGATAGAGCCAGAAACATCGATGAGAGAGAAACATCGATCAGCTGCCTCCTGCATGCCCCCTCCCGGGGATGTGCCTGCAACCAAGGTACATGCCCTTGCCCGGAATCGAACCTGGGACCTTTCAGTCCGCAGACCGATGCTCTACCACTGAGCCAAACCGGTTTTGGCAGTTTTTAAAAAATATATATATTTTATTGATTTTTTACAGAGAGGAAGGGAGAAGGATAGAGAGCTAGAAACATCGATGAGAGAGAAACATCGACCAGCTGCCTCCTGCACACCCCCCACTGGGGATGTGCCCACAACCAATGTACATGCCCCCGACCGGAATCGAACCCGGGACCTTTCAGTCCTCAGATCGACGCTCCATCCACTGTGCCAAGCCGGTCTCGGCTCAGTTTTGATTGAATACATACATTGCTTTAAAGGCAGTTACCTCCCACTCCCCAGACCCCTCCCTGAACCTGCTGGGCCCCACCGGATGCTCAGATGAACCCGCTCTCTCAGCAGGGAGGGGGGGGGGCCTGCACGGTGCCCCTGGCAGGGGAGGGGACATCTTGGGGACCAGGAGGAGGACAGGGCAAGCTGAAAACTCTTGAAGTTGAAATGTGAAAGGTAGCTCATCGTTGAGACGACGGTTACAAATAATCAGCCATGCCCGCGTTCCCTCGGCCTGGGCATCCCACCCCTGCCCGGTGCCGGAGCCCTGACTGCCGACGGAGGGAGAGTGGAGATGGGGGCGGGGGGGGGGACCCTGGCTCTGGGGGATGCATGCTGTTCCTGCCCCGTCCCTGCCCCCCGCCTGTGCCCCCACCAGCGTCTCGCCCCTGGCGGGGATCCGGGGAATCACAGCTCAGGTCTGGCTCCAGCCCTTCGTGCCCGAGGCCATTGTTTTTTTTTTTTTTTTAAATATATTTTATTGATTTTTTTTTACAGAGAGGAAGAGAGAGGGATAGAGAGTTAGAAACATCGATGAGAGAGAAACATCGATCAGCTGCCTCCTGCACACTCCCTACTGGGGATGTGTCCGCAACCAATGCACATGCCCTTGACCGGAATCGAACCTGGGACCTTTCAGTCCGCAGGCCAACGCTCTATCCACTGAGCCAAACCGGTTTCGGCTGAGGCCATTGGTTTTGTGCCCACCTTACTCCTGGGGTGGACTGGAGCACCCCAGGTAGCTCTCGGCCCCCCATCCCCGACCCCAGCCCCCACCCCCAACATTCCCGGGGTACAGTCCCCTCCCGGGGAACGCAGCCAGCTGGAGAGTGATGACCCGGACAGAAGAGGCCCCTAGAAAGGATGCTGAATGAGACGAGCTTTCCCCCGATGTTAGTGCAGTTCTAGCTCCTCCAGCCTGTGCTGCCAGGAGCGGGACTGTGCCCAGTGAGGGGAGGGAGGGCTGCCAGCGAGCCAGGGTGCCGGGGCTGTGAGGGTCTGTGTGTGTGTCGGGGGCGGATGGGCACGTGCCCAGGGGCTGCCTGTGGGAGGAGGTCTGGCTGGGCCCGCTCCCTGGTGCCCTGGGGGATGGCTTCTCCGTTCCTGAGGTTCTGGGGCTTCCTTTGTGCCTCCCACTCTCAGGTATGGGTTGGGAGGTGCTGAAGGATTTGGGGGGGGTGCCCTCAGAGTGGGGGGGCAGGGGAGCATCCTGGCCCCAGATTTGCGTGCTGGCTTGGTGCATGGACTTTGAGCTCAGACCCTTCTGGGTCCTGCCTGCCGCACTGGAGTTGTGGGCTCCTTTGCGTCCCTGAGCCTCAGCTTCCTCACCTGTAAAACGAGGTCGTAGAACTAACACAAGTGCCCGCATCTCGGCACGGCGGTGAGGGTCAGAGGGACGCAGGGGAGACCGTGGCGCTCTCGGCCCTGTCACCGCTCTGCAGGCGCGAGGGAGGCTGTGCCTCTGCCGGGTGGGCGCTGGGGCCGGGGCGGGCGGCCCACTGACCCTGCCTGTGCCCCCAGTGGACGACCACCTGGGCTACCTGCCCACCTTCGGGCCCTGCTACGTCAACCTCTACGGCAGCCCCCGGGAGTTCACCGGCTTCCCGGACCCTTACGCGGAGCTCAACACGGGCAGGGTGAGCCCCCCAGACCACACTCCCCTCCCCCCGACGCCCTGGGCTTCCCCCGGCCTGGCCTGCGGTGGCCTCCTCCTCCCGCCTGGCTCCCTCCGGCCCCTTCCGCCCGCCCACTCCCCCGCTTTAGCTCTCCTTCAGGGCCAGCCGGAGGCCCCGCTTGCCTGGCCCCCAGGGGTCCAGGTCTCCCCCCCTCATCACCCCCAGGATCCGTCTCAGGCTGCATCTCCCCCCGGCTGGGCTGGAGTCTGGTCGGACCACCTGGGGGGCTGGGCCTGTCACCCGGACTCTGTGGGCCATTTCCGTACCGGCAGGGCGACGGGCCGGCTCGGGGGCTCGAGGTGCCTGGGAGGGAGCAGCCGAAGGGCCAGACAGGCCCCCTTCCTCCTCCTCCTCCCCCTCCTCCTCTTCCTCCTCTTCCTCCTCCTCCTCTTCTTCCCCCTCCTCTTCCTCCCCCTTCCTCCTCCTCTTCCTCCTCTTCCTCCTCTTCCTCCTCCTCCTCCTCTTCCTCCTCCTCCTCTTCCTTCTCCTCCTCCCCTTCCTCCTCCTCCTCTTCCTCCTCCTCCTCTTCCTTCTCCTCCTCCCCTTCCTCCTCCTCCTCCTCCCCTTCCTCCTCCTCCTCCTCCCCTTCCTCTTCCTCCTCCTCCTCCTCCCCCTCCTCTCCCTCCTCCTCCTCCTCCCCTTCCTCCTCCTCCCCTTCCTCCTCCTCCTCCTCCCCCTCCTCCTCCTCCCCCTCCTCTCCCTCCTCTCCTCCTCTCCCTCCTCCTCCTCCTCCTCCCCCCTCCTCCTCCTCCCCCTCCTCCTCGTCCTCCTCTCCCTCCTCTTCCTCCTCCTCCTCTCCCTCCTCCTCCCCCTCCTCCCCCTCCTCCTCTCCCTCCTCCCCCTCCTCCTCTCCCTCCTCCTCCTCTCCCTCCTCCTCCTCCCCCTCCTCCCCCTCCTCCTCCCCCTCCTCCCCCTCCTCCTCTTCCTCTTCCTCCTCTTCCTCCTCCTCCTCTCCCTCCTCCTCTCTCTCCTCCTCCTCCTCCCCTCCTCCTCTTCCTCTTCCTCCTCCTCCCCCTCCTCCTCTTCCTCTTCCTCCTCCCCCCCTCCTCTTCCTCTTTCTCCTCCCCCTCCCCCTCCTCTCCCTCCTCTCCTCCTCTCCCTCCTCCTCCTCCTCCTCCCCCCTCCTCCTCCTCCCCCTCCTCCTCGTCCTCCTCTCCCTCCTCTTCCTCCTCCTCCTCTCCCTCCTCCTCCCCCTCCTCCCCCTCCTCCTCTTCCTCTTCCTCCCCCTCCTCCTGCTCTCCCTCCTCCCCCCCCTCCTCCCCCCCCGCCCCCCGCCCCGTGCCCCCAGTGACCCCCCTCCGCTCTCAGGGGGAGGGTGTGGCCTACCGCGGCCGGGTGCTGCTCTCCTTGGAGACCAAGCTGGTGGAGCACTGCGAGCAGAAGGTGGAGGACCTCCCGGCGGACGACATTCTCCGGGTGGAGGTGAGGGCGCGGCTCTCCGAGGAGGGGTGCAGGAGTGGGGGGTTGGTGGGGGGTGGGGGGAGATGGCCCGGAGGGGTCCCGCTGGAGGAAGGCGCGGCTCCCCCACGCTCACACGCCCTCACCGCTCTGGGCCTCCGCGGGGAAGTGGGAGGAGTCACCCTGTAGCTGTCCTGCCCCCCCAGGGAACGTTCGGAGGCTCAAAAAAGACGAAGGAGAGCATTTTATTTTTTATTTAAAAAAAATATATATTTTATTGAGTTTTCACAGAGAGGAAGGGAGAGGGAGAGAGAGCTAGAAACATCGATGAGAGAGATACACCGACCAGCTGCCCACCGGGGATGTGCCCGCAACCAAGGTACATGCCCTTGGCCGGAATCGAACCCGGGACCTTTCCGTCCACAGGCCGACGCTCTGTCCACTGAGCCGAACCGGTTTCGGCGAAGGAAAGCATTTTTAATATATATTTTATTGATATTTTACAGAGAGGAAGGGAGAGAGATAGAGAGCCAGAAACGTCGATGAGAGAGAAACATCGACCAGCTGCCTCTTGCACAGCCCCCACCGGGGATGTGCCCGCAACCAATGTACATGCCCTTGACCGGAATCGAACCTGGGACCCTTCAGTCTGTAGACCGATGCTCTACCACTGAGCCAAACCGGCTTCAGCGAAGGAAAGCATTTTAGACGTCTGAGCCCCATCCGACCCGGGAGGCTCTTTCATGACAGTGATGCGAGGACACCTCGCACACTTGAGAAGCACTCACCGGGTGTCAGACGCTGTGCTGGCGACGCTCCGGTGTCCCCCGAGTCCCCCCGGCACCCACGAGATGGCTACCGCTCGCGTCTCCACGTCCCAGACGAGGAAACCGAGGCTCGGGTGGACCGGAGCAACGAGGGGGAGGGGGGGCAGGGCCTCGTGTCCAGGAGGCAGCGGTACGGGGTCCGCACGGTCAGGCTCTGTGGCCGGCAGGCGCTTGCTCCGGTCCCGGCCTGCCCACCGCCCGGCTGCCTCAGTTCCCCGTCTGTGAGGCGGGGACGACGGTGACAGTCACCTCGTCAGGGCGCCGTGAGGATCTCATTCACACTCGCTGCAGGAAGCGCTCAACCAGGGCTAGCTGTTACCACTGTTCACACGACCCAAACCCCCTCGTGGGGGGCCCTCTTCTCTCTGCCTCCCACGCAGGGGGTGGTGCAGTCACCTTGGCTCTTGTGACGGAGCGCTCCCCACGTCCTCCGCTCTGTGCTAGATGCCCCGAGGGGGACACGGGGACCCCTTGGGCCCGAGCCCATGGCGGCCTGTGGAGACTGCAGGGCTGGCTGGGGCCCCGGGGGCCCGTGGTTGAGAGCCTGTGCCCCGGCCCCACAGCAGATGCTGGAGACCGGGCTCCTCGGGGAGGGCGGTGCCACGGCTGCTGGTTTGGATTAGGGAGCGGCGTCGTGGCCCTGCAGGCGTGACCGCACTCGCGGCACGTGGCCAGGCACACAGGCCTGGGATGGGTTTGCTCAGGCGGGAACCGACTCTGGGCGCTGCTGCTCCGCTGGACCACGTGCCACCACCCGCCCGCCCGTCCGTCCGGGGTTTGTACGGGGCGCCGGCCACAGCCAGCCGGGGCCTGCCAGACACGACGCCGCGGCCCCTCGGCACCCCGGGGTCTCCCTTCCTCCTCCCCGTGACCCTCTGGCCGCCCCTCTCGGCTTCCAGAAGTACCTCCGGAGGCGCAAGTATTCCCTCTTCGCCGCCTTCTACTCGGCGTCCATGCTGCAGGACGTGGACGACGCCATTCAGTTCGAGGTCAGCATCGGCAACTACGGCAACAAGTTCGACCACACCTGCCTGCCGCTGGCCTCCGCCACCCAGTACAGCCGCGCCGTCTTCGACGGTGAGGCCCGAGGCCGCGTGCCTGGGGGGGGGAGCCCCGGCCTTACGGCCTGCCCCCCGTTCCAAGATGCCAGGGGTCCACACCCCTGGCCTGTTGGGGTGGGGGGGCGCGACCCTCTGCTGGCTCCCCCCCGTGCCTCCTCCCCCATCACCTTCCGGGGCTCCCTGCTGCCAGGGCCCGCAGATTGGCCCGCCCACCCCAACTGGCCGCCGTGAGCGCCTTGATTCTGACCCGTGGGGTCCTTTGTCCCCTGGTGGCTGAGGGGCGTGGCGGAGAGAGTGTAGAGAATGTGGGTTCCCAGCATCCTTCAGACGGTCCCGCGCCCCCGCTTTGCTGTATTAAGGAGCCCCAGGGAGAGCAGCAGCTGTCCTCAGCACAAGAGGGGGAGCGCGGGCACCTTGTCTGGACTCCGGGGGACACTGTCACACGCGTGTGTGTCCCACGGAGTTCTTCGTGGGGAGGGAGAGCCGGGCCCGAGTCCGTGCCACCCTCGGCCCCCCCCCCCCCCCGCCCCCCAGCCCCGCGCCCGGGCTCAGCACGGCCTCTGTGTCCTGCAGGCTGCCACTACTACTACCTCCCCTGGGGCAACGTGAAGCCCGTGGTGGTGCTGTCGTCCTACTGGGAGGACATCAGCCACAGGATCGAGGCGCAGAACCAGCTGCTGGGGATCGCCGACCGGCTGGTGAGTGGAGGCAGCCCGCGCCGGCACCGCCCCCGCCCGTGGGCGCACGCACACCCACACACAGCGGCGCCCGCAGACCGCCGTGGTGCCCGGTCCCTCGGTCCTCACAGGCCCAGGCGGCGGCGGGGGGAAGAGGGGACAGGGAGTGAGAGCGATGCCAGGGGAGCTCTCAGCCTGATGGAGAAGATGGCACCGAGAAAGAGCCGAGAGAGACCGAGCGAGGAGGGGGGACAGCCTGGCACCCACTCACTCATTCATTCATTCATTCATCCATCCATCCATCCATCCATCCATCCATCCATTCATTCATCCATCCATCCATCCATTCATCCATCCATCCATCCATCCATCCATCCATCCATTCATCCATCCATCCATCCATCCATCCATCCATCCATCCATCCATCCATTCGTCCGTCTGTCCGTCCGTCCGTCCGTCCGTCCGTCCGTCCATCCATCCATCCTTTTATCAGGTGCCTTTGACGTTTTGTCAGATGCCATCACAGAAGGGACTGGTGCTAGAAGCTTCGAGATAGAAGTTAGAGGTGAACAGGAGGGTGACCTGCCTTCGGGGAGTCAGCTCAGTGAGGGGGGGGCCCTAGGCTCACCCCCCCAGAAGTCCTAAACCTCAGGAGGAGCAGGAGCTGCGGGAGGGGCGGGCAGGGAGCAGCAGGAGGCATCTCAGAGCCCCGAGGGTGGGCCAGGAGCCGGGAAGGGACCGTGGCCGTGGTCCAGGGCAGAGCGACCACATGGGAAGGAGAGGACCCAGGTGGAAACCCCTCGGTCGTGGGCTGGGAGGTCCTGGGGGGTCTGTCTGTTGGAAGAGGGAAGGGGGAGGAGTGGGAAGCAGGAAGTCAGGAGAGAGGCAGGTGGTAAATCCTGGTTCGGATGCCGCCGGGGCTCGGCCTGTGGAGAGTGGGTGTGGCCGGGGAGGGGAGGGGAGGGAGGGGAGGGGAATCACGGCGGGCGGAAGGGTAGAGGCCAGGGCGGGAGCCGGGAGCCGGTGCCCAGGCCGTGGCCCCAGGCCGTCCCCTGTGTGCACACGTAGTGGAGGCGCACCCGCAAGGCACGTGGCCCGTGGGAACATGAGGAGGCAGGTGTGGCCACACGGCTGGAGCACGTGCGGCGCCACGCTGGAGGGAAGGGGTGTGACATCCCATCTGTGGGTGAGGAGGTGAAATCCCTTCTGTGGGTGAGGAGGTGAAATCCCTCCTGTGGGTGAGGAGGTGAAATCCCTCCTGTGGGTGAGGAGGTGAAATCCCTCCTGTGGGTGAGGAGGTGAAATCCCTTCTGTGGGTGAGGAGGTGAGGGCAGCGAGGAGGGAAGGTGGGAGGGGAAGGGGGAGGCGTGGCTGGGAGAGGACGCAGGCCCCGGGGGAGGCCCGTGGCGGCCCACACCTTCCCTGGGACTGGCAAACTATGAGGTGCAGGGGGCCTTGGAGTCGACGCCTTTTTTTATATATTTTTATTGATATTTCACAGAGAGGAAGGGAGAGGGATAGAGAGCTAGAAACGTCGATGAGAGAGAAACATCGACCAGCTGCCTCTTGCACACCCCCTACCGGGGATGTGCCCGCAACCAAGGTACATGCCCTTGACCGGAATCGAACCCGGGACCCTTCAGTCCGCAGACCGATGCTCTACCACTGAGCCAAACCAGCTTCGGCGAGTCGGCGCCTCTTAAGCCTGCACTCAGTCCTGGGGGCCGCCGCACTCTCCCGGGACAGTCCCCGGGGCTGGGCACTGTGTTCTCCCAGGGCTTGTCCTGCCTGCTGGTCCCAGGGGGGAGCACCTGCCAGGAAGCTGGGGGTGGGGAGGCGGGGGGGCTGAGGGACAGAGCTGTCTGGGGGTGTTCTGTGGGCGATCCCTGCCTCCCAGCCCGGGGCTGAGGCTCGGGAACAGGCTGGGATGCGCTCCATGGAAGACGCCAGGTGAACCCCCCGCCCCCTTCCCTGTCGGCACGACCGGCACGACCAACCGGCTATGGGCGTTTGTTGGCTGGGGATGCTGTGACTGGGGTTTCTGAGGCCCCCCGAAGCAGGGAGACCGTGCCGGAGCCTGGCTGGGTGGTGGATCTGTAAGGAGAGCACACCCCAGGCAGGGAGCAGAGGGCTCAGGGTCACTCCCCCGGGAGACGGCGGCCTGGCTGGGAGGGGCCTGTGACCACCTCCTTGTGACCGCGTGCGCTCCAGGCTGGGGCCTCGGGTTCGAGTTCGGGTGCGTTGGGTGTGGGAGCCCTGGGATGTGGTGGTTCAGGACAGACCCCGATGTGCCCGGCTGGTTTCATCGTCTTTGTTCTGACCGACGGCTCTCCTCTTTGGCTCAGGGACTGGGCGTGGGGCCCGGGCGTGGGGCCGGGGTCCTCGGCGCGCCTTCGCCCCACAGGGACCCCCCTGACTCTCGCCCGCCTTCCCCCCCAGGAAGCCGGCCTGGAGCAAGTCCACCTGGCCCTGAAGGCGCAGGGCTCCTCGGAGGACACGGTCGCCCTGGTGGCTCAGATCATGGACGAGCTCATCGCGGACTGCAGGTAGGGGCGCCCGGCGGCACCCACGCCCGCCCTCCTGGCCCCGCCGGCCGGCCGGGCTCCCGGGCGAGCTGCTCGTGGGTGGCGGTGCGCGGCGGCGGCGCGTCCCCCGGCCCCGCGGGGCCAGCGGTCCAGCAGCGCGGAGTCCAGAGGTGGCGGAGCCAGCGCGGGGAGTTGAAAAGGTGACATTTAGAGCAGGTCATAAATCTCCCTGCAGCCGAGGCAGCTGTGGGCCCTGGGCGGCCGCTCACCTGAATGGGGAGCTTTGTGTCTCTGATCCCCGACCTCTGTTTCCCTGATGGAATCTGCAGGAGGAGCGGGCTGGGGGGTGGGGATTGTGGGGGGGGGGTGGGGAGGGAGTGAGGCGGGCTCCCTCCTCCCCCCAAGGCCATGTCGGGGACCAGGGTTTCTGTGGGGCCTTCTGTTGACGTGGCTGATGGTCAGGAGAAGGGGGCCTGGGGGGGGGGCGGGAGAACAGGGGCCCCGAGGCCTGGGAGATGGCGCATCTCCGCGTCTCCTCCCAGTGCGGCCGAGACTTGTGGCTCACCACCCACCCGCTCTGGCCTTGGTTTCCTCACTTTTTTAAAAAAAATTTATTAAGGTATTATATGTGTACATAGCTTACCATTGCCCCCCCCCAACCCCCCCCATATCCTCACCTTTGACCCGTCCCGGAGGAGAACAGCTAATTTAGGATAGCGCACAAGCAGGGTGCCCGGGCCCACGGTTGACACGTGGTGGTAACCATGGCGATTATCAAGACCCCTCTGCCGGACCCATCGCCCATACTGTGCCTTCGAGAAGAGAAACGGAAATCTGCTGGCAGGATACCTGTGTGTGCTCAGCATCCAGGCTAGGCCAGGGTTTAAAGCAGTTTAATCCGTGCCCAGCCAGCGCGCCTCAGCCTGTAGAACCGGGAGGTCAGGGTTCGATTTCTGGTCAGGGTTTATGCCCAGGTTATGGGCTCCATCCCCAGTAAGGGGCGTGCAGGAAGCAGCCAATCAGTGGTTCTCATCGTTGGTGTTTCTATCTCTCCCTCACCCTTCCTCTCTGAAATAAATAAAAATATATATTAAAAAAGAAAAGAAAAGAAGCAGCAGTAATGCCAGGAGATGTAGGTTCTCGTCCCTTTCACCAGCCCGGCGGCTTCTGGCGGCTTCGCTTCTCGGCCTTTCGTTTTCTCAGCTGCTCCACGGACCTTACAGTAAAGAGTGTCCTTTCTACTTCCTACGCGTTAAGTGTGAACATGAGCGAGTGTGTTCTGCGTGCCTCTCTCAGTCCTGCCAGCCCCCCCTCTCCCTGAGGCAGGTGTGACCGATGCCTTCATGCTGAGACGTGGGTCACCATCCGCCCCGGCTGTGTCCTCCTAGTCCTTTGCTAGTCCTTTGCGCCTCCGCTGGGAAGGACCAGGACAAACATTCCCCCAGGGAATCGCCTCCCCGCCTCCTCCACCAGGGGTGGGGCTGCAGGCAGGCCATCCATTCATCCCCCAGCCCCCCCCCCCCCCAAGGCTTGTGCTCAGAGCAGGTTTGACAAGGGACAGACAGAGCAAGCCCTCCCGTGACCCCTGCAAGAGTGAGCGCCCGAGGTCGGGTGTGTTGGGGGGGAGGCGTGTGCTGAAGGGGCTCAGAGCAGGTGCGTGCGGCTCACACCTAATTTGGATGCTCCCTCGGGGCGGGGGGTGCCCAGTGTGAACTCTGAAGGGGGCGGGCCAGGAGGCGGCCCTGGAGCCAGGGTCCCCCAGGCAAAGGCGGAGAAGCCAGAAGTGCCAGCTGCCTCGGGGCGGGGACAGTCACCGGCAGCTCAAGTCCAGAGGAGACAGGCCTCCGGGGCCCCTGAAGGTGGACTCAGCCCTGGGAGCCGTCTGGGAGCACAGCGGTCCCCAGGGCCCCAATGCTGACCGTGGCTGCAGTTCAAGGGGTGGGAGACTGGACCAGGCATCGCCTCAGGGGGGACGGTGGGAGGGGGAGGGGCAGGGGGAAGCGGAGGGCGGCGTGGACTGTGCTGGAGGCACCGAGGTGACAGCAGCCTCAGATGGCGCACGTTCTGTGCCAGGTGGTGCCGTCCTAAGAGTTTTGCAGATAGGAGCTCATCCTAACAGCCTTGTGGGGTAGGAAGTAGAATGACCCCCGTTCTGCAGAGGAGGAAACTGAGACCCGGAGAGGTTAATTCACTTGGCCAGGTTGACACCCCTAGTAGGTGGCCGAGCCCCTTAAGGACCAGGACGTGATGGGGGTGGGGGCTGGCTGTGGGGACCCAAGGGAGGTGGAGAATGATCCCCTGGTGCTGGCCCGGACAGCTGGGGGGAGGGAAGGGCCCGTCCGGAGAGGTCGGCAGGGGAAGATGAGCTCAGGGCTGGAGGAGTGGGAGGTGCCTGTGGGATGCCCGTCTGTGATCTGGAGGGCAGAGGGCAGAGGGCGGAGGGCGGCTGGAGGGGCACCCAGGGACACGGCCACCACGGGGAGGGCCCCTCTGTGCCCCCCTGGCCTGGCCTGGCAGCTGGGGGCGGAGGTGGGCCGGGGCTCCGCGCATGGCTCACGGGTTGTGTGGACTCGGCAGGCCTGACGTGCCCGAAGCATCCGAGCGGAGCGGACCCCGCGCTGGGCTGCCCTCGCTGCCCTCGCAGGCTCTCGGAGGATTTGGCTAAAACCGCTTCTGCCAAAGCCTGGCTCCTGGAGCCATTGTCCTCAGGACAGAGGGGGCCTGGGCCCTCGGGGCAGGGGTCCCCGGTCAGGAGCTTGGAGGAGGCCCTCACCCTCCGAGGAGCCCAGGAACGGCTCTCTGGGGGAGGCATGCCGGCCCTCCCTGGAGACTGACCCCCGAGGGCGCCCCCGAGGCCACCACCAGCCCCGGGGCCACAGCTCTGGGCTGAGCATCATCACTGCCGGGCAGCCGCGTCCGGGTCCGAGCCAGCTCGCCATGGCTGACCCTGGCTGCTCACCCCTCCTCAGCCCCCGCCCCACCACGAGTGTCCTTTGTTCCATCGGACCCCTTTCCCGCCTCTTCTCCCTGGGAGCCCCCCTCCCCCGGGGGCCAGGGGCGCATACCCTGTCCTTCTGGCTCACCCCCCCTCCCCCGCCCCCCATCTCATCGCTAACCACTGCCCACCACCCCTCCCCACTGGAGGTCCTGCAGCACATCCGGCTCACCCTCTGACCTTCCTAACACGGCGCCCTGCCGCTCCCCACCAGCCCCGCGTGTCTCCCCGTTAGGAGAAGCCCGGCTCTCACCCGGTGGTCAGTCTCTCTGTGCCCACCCCTGCCTTGCGGGGCCCCGGGACCCTGCCCTCTGACCTCTTCGGAGCCCCATCCCGGGCCGCCTCCTGCCTCTGCGGTTGCGTCTTGTGCATGGACTGCTCCCTCAGCTGGAGCACCACCCTTCCTGCTCTTTGGCCGACAGGTGCAGCGAGGGGCCCCTCCTCCAGGGGGCGCTCCGGACCCCCCAGGCTGCTCGGTGCAGCCCCCTGAAGGCAGGCTGGGCTCAGCTGGGACCAGCAGGGCTCTGCTCCTGAGGAGGGAATGAGTGGCTCTGGGGCCAGTTCATCTTCCAGGCTGCACCCTGCCGCCTCCCTGGGGCACCACTCAGGGCCGGGGCGGGGGCAGGGGTGGGGGCAGGGGCGGGGGCGGGGACAGGTGCAGGGGCAGGCACCAACGTGGGAGCAGCTCAGCTATTGTCAGCCTGCCTATCATTTTCTTTCTTTAAAAAAAAATTATTATTATTATTTTAAATATATTTTATTGTTTTTTATTGTTTGTTTTTACAGAGAGGAAGAGAGAGGGATAGAGAGTTAGAAACATCATTGAGAGAGAATCATCGACCAGCTGCCTCCTGCACACCTCCTACTGGGGATGTGCCCGCAACCAAGGTACATGCCCTTGACCGGAATTGAACCTGGGACCCTCCAGTCCGCAGGCCAACGGTCTACCCACTGAGCCAGACCGGTTTCGGCCTGCCTACCCCTTTCAAGTCAGCGGGCTTGGCCACGGCGAGCTGCCCAGTACAGTGTCCTCCGGGCTCTTACCCCGGGTCTCCCCCGCTCTGCCTCCGGCTTTTCTGGGGGCAGGAGGGACCTCAGACGGCTCCTGTCGGGGGCAGGCCCGGGTCCCAGCGCTTTCCCGGGGAGTCTTGGCTGGGCTGGGGGCCCCCGTGAACATCTCCCTCCGGTGGTCTGGGTGGCAGTCAGTCCCTTCCTGCTCCCTGCGCCGCCGGCGGGGAGCATAAATCACCCCTATCCCACTCCAGACCTGCCTGCCCCGCCTCGGGGCCCTCTCAGGCCTCCTTCCCAGGCAGGACTCGGGCCCAGGCCCCCCCCAACCCCCCTCACCCCCCGAGCGTGCCCCTCCGCCACGTTCCAGGGGGCCGGCCGGGCGGGGCTGGAGGGATGGCGGCTGGCCGGCCGGCCGGCCCTCTCCTGGCCCGGGGCAGCCCCATCCGAGGCACCCTCGGGGCAGTAAATATTATATTACCACGGGGTGTGCAGTACGTGACCTGAGACAGGTCCCGGGGCTTAAGTTTCCCCGAGATGGAGTTTGCGTACCGCTCCCCCACCCCCCCACCCTAAAAATTCAATTAAAAAAAATAACAGGAAAAATGTAGTGCGCCGCCGAGGGCCTGCCAGAGCCGAGGATCTGGCGGCGGCGGTGCCGCTGCGCTCCGGCGGTAATTGGTTCTGCATAGCTCGGGGAAATTGGCAGAAAAATAAATCAGCCGGGAGCCGGGAGTCGAGACGCTGCTGGGAGGGGAGCGTGGGGTGGGGAGGGGAGGGTGGGGAGGGGGGAGGCTGCACGCGGTGAGCGGGTTTGACTGATGTCCTGTTTGGGAGTCAAGGGCTCAGCGGAGGTGGGGCAGCCCCCCCCCCATGTGCTGACGCGGGGATCACCTAGAGGGGTCCTGCCGGTGAGGTGAGGGAGGGCGGGGAGCTAGCCCCCCACTCCCCACCGCATCCTGCAGGAACCCCGAGCGTGCACCGACTGACCTTGGAGGGTCGGCATGGTGAGGAGGAGCCGCAGGGAGGATTATGGGGAGCCCAGTGGGATGGGGGTGGGGGTGGGGGGGGGTCAGAGTTCTTTGCCTCCAAACAGGATGGAGTTTAAATCCTACCCCCCTCTTGGGACCTAGGGCTGTGTTTCTGGGACGGTTTGCGCCCCCCCCGCCCGCCCCCCACTCTAAAGGCTTCCTAAGCAGAGGGCTCTGGGAGGGGTGCTGTGGGGCTGCCCCACGTCGACACATCTGTATTGCTGGCTGCCGGCCTCCCCACGGCGTCTGCAGTGGCTTGTCAGGGATCCATAAATTTCCCCCTGGAAGAAAGTGAGCGAGCAGAGGGATGGATTCGTTGCAGCCCAGGGCAGCCTCGCTCGGGCTCAGGCCTCTCTCTGCTCTGGGCGGACGCGGCGGGCGGGGAGGGACCTTGGGACGGCGGCGCGTGGGCCCGTTGGCGGGGGAAGGCTTCCCGGAGGAGGTGAGGGCGGAGCAGGTTGCACAGAGGTGGCTGGCTGTGCAGGTGGGCCAGGCTGGAGGCGGTGCCCCAGCAGCTGGGCTGAGGGTGCGAGGCCTGGGGTGGGGGGTGGGGGGCTGTGCCCAGGCCACGTGTGTTTGTGCGCGTGGGCGCCTGGAGCCGGGTACGCGCCGGGCTCCGGCTCCTCAGGTGCGCCCCGTCCGTCCCCCCCAACAGCCAGCCCCTGACCAACGTCCACGAGAGGCCCTCGGCCACCTACCTGGACCAGTACCTGTACAAGCTGCGCACCCGCCACCTCAGCCAGATCGCCGAGGCGGCCCTGGACCTGAAGCTGGGCCACTACGAGCTCCCCGCTACCCTGGAGCAGGCCGAGGACTGGCTCCTGCGTCTCCGGACCCTGGCGGAGGAGGTAGCGAACCCCGCAAGGCACCTGCCTTCCTGTCTGGAACCTCAGAATGGGGGCAGGACGTGGGACCGTCAGGACCACGATCCAAGCCTGGCTCCAGGGTGGGGTGGCCTTGAGCCAGTGCCTTGACCTCTCTGAGCCTCAGTGTCCCCGGTTGCGGAAGGAGGAGAGAGCAAGCGACGGGACCACTGGATATGGTGGGGCCCAGCACAGAGCCTGGCATGTGTCCCTCACGTGCAGGAGAAACACTGACATCAATGTCCTTCACGTGCAGGAGAAACACTGACAACGTGTTTCAGACACAGAGCTGGGGCCGGAACCCAGGGCGCCTGGCTCTAGGTCCAGTGCTGGGCCTGCTTTCCCAGGACCCAACTCCTTCTCCCTGCCAGCGCCCCGATTTCCTGCCCCCGTGGGTGCCTCGGAGCCCAGGCCCGAGGAGGCGGCATGTGCAGTAACTCTGAGCCTTGCCATACCCGAATTTGCCGGCATATAAGACGATTTTTTGGCCCTGAAAATACCGTATTTGCCGGCGTATAAGACGACCCCCTAACATTTCCACTCAAAATACAGAGTTTGTTATATACTCGCCGTATAAGACTACCCCCCACTTGGAGGCATATTTTTCAGGGCCAAAAAATCGTCTTATACGCCGGCAAATACGGTAATCAGAGAGAAGAGACTCCAGTTGGTCTTCAGGGGCACCTTCCCCCACCCGCACCACCCCCTTCAGGTCAGATGCACCCACCCGGGTCCCTGGGTGCCCCGACAGGACCCAGATTTGTCTAGAATGAGGACAAAGGTCCCCTCGTTTCAGAGGCAGACCGGCCGCTGCCCACCCTGACCAGCGCCGTGTGGGGCCCCCAGGGAGGTGATGGCGATGGCAGGGAGGATCTCCCAGGAGCGAGCAGGGAAGGGCAGGGCCTGCAAGGGGCTTCTGGAGGAGCGGTTGCTGAGGGGGAGGGAGGCCCAGGAAGTGGAAAGGAGACTCAGGAGGGGAAGGCAACCTGGAACGTGGGCCCCCCCGCCCTGGATCTGAAGCTTGGCCACTGTGAGCTCCCCGCTGAGCCAGGGTGAGAGTCAGTTCCCGAGCAGGGTCTCGGTCACTGGCCAGCTGCGTGGGGAACGCGTGTTGCTCAGCCACAGGCCGACCCCCTCCCTGCGGCCACGGACTGTCTGCTCGGGCTGGTCAAGGCGTGCCTCCCCGAATCATGGCCCAGACCGACCCCAGAGCTCAGCACAGGCTGGGACAGGGCTTGCAGAGGTTCAGGTCGAACAGGTGCTGCTGACGTTCGGGAGCCCAGAGAGAGTCTTTCTCAGGTGTGAGTGCGCATCGGAATCCCCGGAGGGGCTCATTCCAACAGGCCACAGCCCCCCCTCCCCTCCCCCGCCTCACATCTCTGGATGGAGCCTGGGAATTTGCATTTCCGCTCCGGGGACCACACTTTGAGAACCCCTGGTATTATGATTAGCAACACGTGTTTTTTGTTTTTTTTTTTTAAATATATTTTATTGATATTTTTACAGAGAGGAAGGGAGAGAGACAGAGAGCTAGAAACATCAATGAGAGAGAAACATCGACCTACCAGGGATGTGCCGGCAACCAATGTACATGCCCTTGACCGGAATCGAACCTGGGACCTTTTAGTCCGCAGACCGACGCTCTATCCACTGAGCCAAACCAGTTTCGGCACGTGTTTTTTTTTTTTTTTGTGTGTGTGTGTGTCAGAAAAACCCAGCTCCTAGCCTCGGGGAGCCTGGACTTCCTCACCTGGCACACGGCCGCCCCTCTCTGCCTCCTGGGCTGGCCGCCGCAGGGAGGGCGTGGACGAAGCCTATGAAATGCCGAGCGAGTGCCTCGGGAGTCGGGGGCCTGGTCAGAGGCAGACCGGCCTCCTCCCGCTGCACGTGGCTCACCAGCCCTGGTATAGAGGGGCCGCACCCCACCGGCCCCCTCCCCCCCACTGCCAGAGGCCCCGGGCGGCCCAGGGGCCTGGCGGCTCTGTTCTGAGCCGGTCCCCATTTTCAGAGCCCACTGCCCCCCCAGGCCCGGGGGAGTCAGCTCCCAGGGCCCCCGCTCTGGATTCGCTGCCGCTCTGGGCGTGAGGAGGGGGGCGGGGGCCAGTGAGGAAGGGGGTGAGGAAGGAGGCAGTCATCTTAGGTGTAGTGTCGTCTTCCGAGTCCTCCATGACGAACTCCTCCACGTATGCCTGTGCCGGGAGCACCCATCTTCCAGCGTGTGGAGGTGGGGAGGGCGTGGGGAACCGAAGAACGGAAGCTCTGGGCTCCAGGCGGGAGTGTCTTCTCCCAGAAAATGTGTACTCAGCTCCCATGACTTTTGGGCGGTCCCCTGTCCTGGGGGCTCTTGGCTGCCGACATCGGAGGTGCCCGGCCGAACCCGGGAGGCCTCGGGGGCAGCGGGGGCGGGCGTCTGAGGGGTGGAGGCCGGGGGAGAGGCCTGTGCGGCCCCCGAGCCGGGGCGGTCGGCTCCTGGCGGGCTGGCTGTGGGGTGTGGGCCCCGGGCGCGTCCCCGTCGTCCCCACCCCGACGGCCGCCTTCTTCTCTCAGCCCCAGAACAGCCTGCCCGACATCGTCATCTGGATGCTGCAGGGCGACAAGCGCGTGGCGTACCAGCGGGTGCCGGTCCACGAGGTGCTCTTCTCCCGGCGCGGCGCCCGCTACTGCGGCAGGAACTGCGGGAAGCTGCAGACCATCTTCCTGAAAGTGGGTTCTTCCTCCGCACGCACGGGGTGACCACATGTCCTCTTCCCCTGTCCCCTCCCGCTCTCTCCCTGCCTCCGAGTCCCAGGACTCCGCTCTTGGAAAAGGGCAGAGGGCGTTAGGTAACACTCCCTCCCTCCTCCTCCCTCTCACAGGGTCCCCCAGGTCCCCGTGGTGGTCGAGAGAGTGAGCGGGGAGAGCAGAGCCCCCCTGAGGCTGTGCTTGCCCCCCAGCCTCTGAGGGCCTGACACGGACCGGCCTCCACCCCTGCCTGAGTGTCCTCCACGCCAGCCGTGGCACAGGGAGGGTCAGGTTCCGCCCCGAGGGAAGGCTGGTGTCTGGGCACCAGGCGTGCCCATGGCTCTGCCCCACCAGAGAGCTGGGAGCAAGTATCCTGCCCCCCCTGGTCTCCCCCCCCCACCCCGCTCCCTTTCTGTCTCTCCTCCTCTAACACCCACCCTTGCTTCTCCCCGGGGCCTGACCTGGCTAGTCTTGGGTGACAGGGAAGTGAGTGGGCACCCGGGGACCCTCCATCCTCTCTCTGGGTTAACGCGGGGACACAGAGCCACGGCTGCTTTGCTCTGGGCCCCGTGGCCTGGGGGTCAGGACATGATTTGGGGGAAATTCCTCCCCGTGCCATGGCTGCTCCGTTGGGATGGCTGTCATGGAGCTGGCCTGCCGGAGGAGGCGTGGCCTTGGGGAGCCGACGAACCCCTTCCCACTCACTACTGGTTCCAGATGGCGCTGCTGGCATTGCACCCTGCCTGGCTTTCACCTGCCCCTGCCCCGGGCCTCCTCCCCGCACACCTCACCTCCTCCACGTCACTGCTGGCTAACCTGAGCCTCACACCTCCGAGTGGCGGTTGGTCAGCTCATTCCTGTATTGGCCAGTCATTCTTGTCCTGGCCTGGGGCGGTGGGGAGGACAGGGTTCAGAGGCCCCCGTGGGAGTGGGTGGGAATCCTGTGCGGCCTCAGGCAGATTCCCTGGGCTCTCTGAACGGCTGGAAAGGAAGGCCAGGCTGCCTGCTTCATACGTTTCTTTTCTTTTCTTTTTTTTTTTTTTTAATATATCTTATTGATATTTTTTACAGAGAGGAAGGGAGAGAGATAGAGAGCTAGAAACGTCAATGAGAGAGACACATCGACCAGCTGCCTCTTGCACACCCCCTACCGGGGATGTGCCCGCAACCAACGTACATGCCCTTGACCAGAATCGATCCCGGGACCTTTCAGTCCGCAGACCGACGCTCTACCACGGAGCCAAACCGGTTTCGGCTGCTTCATAGGTTTAGAGAACGGAGTTAGGTGACACGGGCCACGGGTCTTTGCTGGAACTCGGTGGTCAGGGAATGTTAGTGTCTCTTCCCTCCCCTCCCCTTTTCCTTGGGGGCTCCCTGGCTCGAGGAGGCTCCGTGAGCACCACGGCTGGAGGTCAGCCCACAGTCAGGGATGAGCAGCCGTCTGCCCGTGGGGAACCGATGCCTCCGACGAGAGGCAGTTTTGCTGGAAAGAGGGCGGGAGGTGTGGTGGGTGGCGGGCTCCCCCCCCCCACCTGCTCAGGGGCCACCCAGGGCACCTTCCCCTCGCGCTCTTTTCTCTCACCCGAGCCAGCTCCTCGCCTGGTAGGACAGGAGGGACAGGAGACCAAGGAGCTGCCACATCCGAGGGGGCTACCCCGGGGAAGGCTGTCTGGCTGGGGTGGAGGAGGGGCTGGGGGAGGGCGCCTGGGGGCCGTGCTCTGGGCCTTGACCTCTCGGCCCCGCAGCCTCGGGGAAATGCAAACTGAAAAATTTCCCTGGTTCCAAGCAGAGGGGAAAAAAAAAGATATAGAATTGTTTCTCGAAGTCTTCCCCACTGAGTTTATGAGCCCTGCCAGTAGCTCCTGAGCAAGCTCTACAAAAATGTTGGCAGCGAGCGGAGACCAAGAAAACATTGGTGTTTCTTAACTTAAACCAAAGTTGGAAAAAATGAGCACCAGCAGAGAGGGAGAGGAGCCCCAAACTAGACATTTCTTTATTTGCTGTTGCTATTTTGGGCACGGCAGGCTGGCCCCGTCTGGGGGGAGGGCAGGGGAGAGACGGGGGGGGGGGTAGGGGTGGAGGGGGGAAGGGGGGGTCAGGCATTCCTGCCATCTCCCTGGGGCTGGCGGTTTGGAGGGGAAAAGGCTGCTAACTACCCCAGGGAGAGGACAGCCGAAGGGAACAGTCATGGGGAGGTTTCTGAGGGGCTGACACGTGGGGTCATGGGCTCCTCCAGGCTTCATTGAGGAGGAACCAAGAGCAGAGAGGCGGGGGGAAGGGTGAGAGCGTCATCGCCTTGGCCCGGCGCCCCTTCCCCGGCCTCTGACCTGGACGGGCTCTGTCTCCAGCACCCCGGGCCCCCTCTTTCCTCTTACCCTGGGAGACCTCTTACCCCGGCCTCTCTTTCCTCTTCTCCACCCACAAAAATGACTTTCTTGCCTCTCTCTGCTCCCTGTCAGAGAGAGAGCTGCTCCAGGCTCAGGTACACGAAGCCCTGAACGTTACTTCCTCTAAGGGACACTGTGATGTGTTTCTGTAAGTGGGAGGCACTGGTGCCCCTCAGGCCATATCTGACCCCGATTTCAATCCAACGGTGAAGGAGTTGGGGAGAATACATCTACCGGGTTGGGACACGGTGGTTATCCCGTTTTGGCAGAGCTTCTGAAAGGTTCAGGCGAAAGAGACCAATGAATAGTGGTTAACAAGGCTGATAAGCATTTGAAAGGGTAGAGGTATCAGATGATACACTCACATCCGGCCAAGAGACCCCAGAAAAACAAAAACAAACAAACAAACAAACAAAAAACAAACAACCACTCAACCTCTTCACCTTCCAGACCTGGATCATCGTCTCTCCTTTAGAGACGGCCGAGAACAGCATTCTCCAATATGGTGGCCATATGTGCTGTTTAAATCTAAATTAATTAAGATGAAACAAGCCCTGGCTGGCTGGCTCAGTTGGTTGGAGCATTGCCCCAGACACTAAAAGGCTGCGGGTTCAATTCCCAGTCGGGGCACGTACCTGGGTTGTGGGTTTGACCCCTGAGTCTCTCACATCCACGCTCCTCTCTCTGTCTCTCGTTCTCTTTCTCTCTCTCTCTCTCTCTCTCTCTCTCTCTCTCTCCCTCTCAAAGCAATAAAAACATATCCTTGGGTGAGGATTACATAAATGAAATAAAACGAAAAGTTCAGTTCTTCATTCACGCTAGCCACAGTTTAAGCGGTCAGTTGCCGCATGGGCTAGTGTCTGCCATATTGGGCCACGGAGATAGGAATCGTGAACGTTGTAGCACAACGTTCCATGGGACGGTGCTTCCTAGAAGAGGACAGAAAGGAGGATGTGGTGGGAGAGGAGAGAATGGGGGTGCAGTAGAGAGCACGCAGGTGGGGGGATGCAGTCTTCTCCCTTGACGGGAAGGCATCTTGGCAGGTGAGGAGAAGGCATTTGATAATCACACACGTCTCTCTCATGAAATTCTGATAAGTCCTTGGACAGGGCACACACCTCCTGGGGTGTCAGGCTGGCATGCCCACTCCCAGAGGCCCCCCACTAGTTGGGTTTCTGTTCTTCTCTGGTACCCAGTATCCAATGGAGGATGTGCCCAGAGTCCGGATGCCGGTGCAGATACGGGTGAAGCTCTGGTTTGGGCTCTCTGTGGATGAGAAGGAGTTCAACCAGTTTGCCGAGGGCAAGCTCTCCGTCTTCGCCGAAACCGTGAGTGCCCGCAGCCCTCCCCTCGCCCCCTCACCCCCTGAGCTGCCGCCAGACCCCGCTCACGTCTCTATCGCTTGCTCTCCAGTATGAGAACCAGACCAAGCTGGCGCTGGTGGGGAACTGGGGCACAACGGGCCTTACCTACCCCAAGTTTTCCGATGTCACGGGCAAGATCAAGCTACCCAAGGACAGCTTCCGCCCCTCGGCCGGCTGGGCCTGGGCTGGGGATTGGTTCGTGTGTCCAGAGAAGACGTGAGTTGTGGGTAGGGAGGACTTGGGGACCCCTCCGCCTCAGCCCTTTTTCTGAAAGGCCTTTTTCATTCCTCTGCCTCCTCCCCCCACCTCTGCCCTGGTCGGGGGGACCTCCGCCTGAGCGCCCCAGAATTGGGGCTTGCTAGGCAGCGCTCCTCTCTGGAAGGGCTCTAACAACCGGAAGGCTCTTTATGATCAAATCAGCGTTGGCCTCCATCAGCCATTGCATCTGACTTTGCTTCTGTTGGCTGCAGCCTTTCCTCCAAGACACCACAGAACGACCCCACCTCCTCCTCTTCCTCCTCCTCCTCCTTCTCTTCCTCCTCCTCATCCTCCTCGTTCTCTTCCTCCTCCTCCTTCTCTTCCTCCTCCTCCTCGTCCTCTTCCTCCTCCTCCTTCTCTTCCTCCTCCTCTTCCTCCTTCTCTTCCTCCTCCTCCTCCTCCTCCTCCTCCTCCTCCTCCGCTTGTGAGCGCTCCTCCTGCCGAGGCCTGTTCTCCCTCCGTGTTTCTCAGAACAGCACCATCCTTCTCCCTGATGCCTCGGTCTCCTTCTGCCCTCTTTTCCAGCATGATTGACAGCCAGCATCTGTTTCTTTTAAACTCTAAAAACACTGTAGTTTGCATTACAGTTACATGCTCAAATATTAAGCATGCAGCTTGATGACATTTCCCATCTCTATAGTTATCCGTTGAGTTTCACTACCCCAGGCATCGTGGTGTCTTCAGTTGGTCTTTCCTTTTCTTTCTTTTTTCTTGGGGGGCGACGTCTTCTTCTGCCCTTGGGTGTCTCTGGTCTCCCTGGTCTTTTTTCTCCCCCATGGTTCTGACCCCTCCTCACTCTCTCCCCTCTGCCTGTCTGATTGGGGGTTGGGGTGAGGCAGATGCAGGAAGGTGGGCCCAGGCCCGGGCTGCTCTGGTGGAGACTGTGGATGGATGGGGGAGTCGGGGGGAAGGAGTCTCTTCAGCAGGGGGCTGACTGTCCCCCGCCCGCAGCCTGCTCTATGACACTGACGCCGGCCACCTGAGCTTCGTGGAGGAGGTGTTTGAGAACCAGACCCGGCTCCCTGGAGGCCAGTGGATCTACATGAGCGACAACTACACGGACGTGGTAAGGGGGTGCTCCAGGCGGGTGGCTTCCACTTGCTTGGATCCCATAAACGGGGGCCCGAGAGGGACCTGCGATTCAGAGAAGGGTGGGACCCTTTCTCTCTTGCCCCCACGTCCCCAGCATCTGTGCTCTGGTCACCAGAGGGACGGCGTGAGGTCCGGCTCGGGTAGGACCCGACCCGGGTCACACGTGGGGCGTCTTCCCAGCCTCCCTGATCACCCCGTCTGTCTCTCCTCATGCTTGCCTGTCTCTTGTTGCCCAGAACGGGGAGAAGGTGCTTCCCAAGGAGGACATCGAGTGCCCGCTGGGCTGGAAGTGGGAAGATGAGGAGTGGTCCACGGACCTCAACCGGGCCGTTGACGAGCACGGTGGGTGGCACGTGGAACCCCGTGGCCCCCCCCCCCCACCCTGGGGAGCTCACAAGGTGTGCTGATGGGGGCAGCTGAGTGCGGGGCGCCCTGGCCTGGGGACTTCCTGGGTGAGCCCGCCCTGCAAGCTACAGGCCAGGAGGCAGTGGCCGCTAGTGAGTCTGGGAGCGTGCCCCCAGTGAGGAGAGAGCTCTGGAGACACGGAGAGCGGCTGGGCCGTGAGTGATGGGTGTCCCTGCCCCAGGCTGGGAGTACAGCATCACCATCCCCCCGGAGCGGAAGCCCCGGCACTGGGTCCCCGCCGAGAAGATGTACTACACACACCGGCGGCGGCGCTGGGTCCGCCTGCGCAGGAGGGACCTCAGCCAGATGGAGGCGCTGAAGAAGGTGAGCCCCGGTGGATGGCGGGAGGGAGGGAGGGAGGTCTTGGTGCGGGAAGGCAAGCTGGGAACACACACAGCCAGGTGTACAAAGCACATGTATAAGGCACACGAGCTCACCCGAGATGCTCACAGATCACATTCAGCACAAACACAGATATACAGAGAGCATAAGCAGCACACACACACAGATCACATCTAACACATACAATATCACCCCCCCCCCCACACACACACAGATCACAGTCAGCACAGGCCCATCCCACACCTACCGCGCACAGTGTCACACCCAGCACTCACACTGCTTGTGCACACACCGGCTCCCGAGTCCCACAGATGCCCATGTCTGCACAGCCTCAGAGACCGCCTCCCCCGGCCTCTGGTCTGCGTCCTTCCCTCCCAAGCACACATGGAATTGTACCCCAGGGGCCAGGTCTCCCCAGGGCAGGAGTAGCTTTTGGCAGGACCCATGTCCCTTCCTCCCTTTGGGCACAGGAATCTAGAGACAGACGTCACCAGGGAAAGACAAGGCTCTTGGGCAACAAGCTGTTGGTGGTGCCATGAGGGAGACAGACTTCCCTCTGTGTGAAGGCGTCCCGGGGACAGAAATGGAGGCTCACCAGGCAGTGTGCCTCCCTCCCTCCCCGCCATGTCCCTCCTAGACCGGGGCCACGCTGGCCCCTAGGACTGGCCCTGGTCACCGAGCTCATGGCCCAGGCCTAGGGCAGTCACAGGCCGCCCTTTATGGGGAGCCGGAGAGGAAGGGGCTTCCAGGCCCCCCTCCACGCTCGGTCCAGGGGAGAGCGGGGGTCCCTCCGTGGCTGAGCCAGGCCCAGCGTCAGGGGAAGAAGAGCGGGGACTGGGAGCTGAGGTCTCCATTTTGCCTCTGCCCTGTGGACCCCGTCCATTTTATAAGCTGGGAGGCGAAGGAGAGAAAGGACATGACAAGACAACCTTGGATTCATGAAATCCACCCCAAATCCCAACAAACAAACCAACCTGAAGCTCAGTCATCCCCCCTTCAGTCTGCCTTCCCTTCCTGGCTTCTCAGTTCTGCCCACAGCCGAGGGCAGTGGTCGGCAAACTCATTAGTCAACAGAGCCAACTAGCAACCCTACAACGATTGGAATTTCTTTTGAGAGCCACATTTTTTAAGCTTACACTTCTCCTAATGCCACTTCTTCAACATAGACTCGCCCAGGCCGTGGTGTTTTGTGGAAGAGCCGCCACACTCAAAGGGGCCAAAGAGCCGCATGTGGCTCGAGAGCCGCAGTTTGCTGACCACGGGCCTAGGGAGTATCTTTCCCTCCTGGTGTTCTGACCCAGAGTTCCTGTCACTGCAGAAGCGGCTCAGAGGGTCCCCCCTCCAGGCAGCCCTCCCAGGTGTTCCCCTCTGGAGGGTGCGGGTGGGAGGTGGGAGGGGAATGGTGGAGGGCAGGAAGGGCGCCCTGGAGCTGAGCCCAGGACCCCCTGCAGGCCCACCAGCGGCCTCTGAGCCGGCCCTGTCCCCCCCTCGCAGCACCGGCAGGCCGAGGCCCAGGGCGAGGGCTGGGAGTACGCCTCGCTCTTCGGCTGGAAGTTCCACATGGAGTACCGCAAGACCGACGCCTTCCGCCGCCGCCGCTGGCGCCGCCGCATGGAGCCGCTGGAGAAGACGGGGCCCGCAGCCGTGTTCGCCCTCGAGGGGGCCCTGGTATGTCCCCTGCCCGCGGGCCTGGGCCAGGGGGGGTGCGGCTGGGGCTCCCAGGAGTGTTCAGGGCCGGTGCAGAGGAGGCAGGGCCCCAGGATAGAACTTTGGATGGAACAGCGACAGGTACGGCGGCGTCAGGTCCCCCCGGGCTGCATGCGGAGGAGAAAGTGGACACGGATCTCAGTCTTCCGGCCATAAAGTGGCTCCTGTTTTGGCCCCAGAAGACTTGTTGCTTCTGTGCAGAGTCAGGATGGGAGCCGGGGGGAGAGGCCTCGGCCCCCTGATGGTCTGTCTGCCTTGTGCCTGGAGCCGAGGGACCGGTTCTTCTTGGAGAGACTGGCATGGGCTGGGCTGGGAGGCATTGGCCTAGCCCAGGGGTGGGCAAACTTTTTGACTCGAGGGCCACAATGGGTTCTTAAACTGGACCGGAGGGAGGGCCGGAACAAAAGCAACCTGACCATGCTGGCACTCTCATCTTGGGCTGCTGGTGAAGGAGCGGAGGGGAGAGCAAGAGAACCCTCCGCTCTTTCAGCTCCGAGGGCCGGATAGAGCAGCCGAAAGGGCCGGATTCGGCCCGCGGGCCATAGTTTGCCCATGGCTGGCCTAGCCCATGGACATAGCCAGAGAGGTCTAACGACCCCAGGATTCCTTTGTCCTGAGTCTCCTGGGACAGGCCATTGTATCCCTAGGCATTTGGGGAGAGATGTGCCTCCAAAACTGAGCCCCAGCCGGGCTGTCTTGCCCAGGGCATACTTTCTGGAGCTAGTGGAACGGGGTGGGGGGTTTGGGGGTGGGGAGCAGCTCAAAGTTGTCCAGGTCTGCATGATGTGCTCCCCCAAAGAGACGAGCAGGTCCTGACAGGGCAGTCTGAGTGGGGGCATGTCCTGTTCCCTGCTCTGTCGGCCTGGGGGTTCCTGGACACGGAGCGAGATGCCCAGGATGAGACACACCCCCTCCAAAATCCATCCGCAAACTGCCCGCCGCCTCCTGAGCTGGGGACTCTGGGTTGTGATCCTGGGAGCAGGTTCCAACAGCTGTGCTGGCTGATGGAATCTGAGCGAGTTCATGTGCAGCCAGCTGTGCGTGTGCATGTGTGCACGGGAGTATTTGGTTGGGGTGAGGAGCTTTGAGTCTTAACCCTGGGCCAAGGCTGGGTCCCCATTTGTGGGGAAGTGCAGCTACCAGGGCTGGGGGAATAGAGTGGGGCGGGGCTGGGGGCGGGGCTGGGGAGTGGAGGGGGCGGGGCTGGGGAGTAGAGGGGCGGGGCTGGGGAGTAGAGCGGGCAGTTCTGTGACTCCCTGGTCTTACCTGAAAGGGCCTGGCTCAGGCTCAGGGCGGGGCCTGGCAGTGGTCCTGTGGCTCCAGCTGGGGGTTCGGGGCATACAGACTATGGCAGACCTAACAGTCAGACCAGGCCCGAGGAGGCTGGTCAGGCACCTAGGGACCCAGGACTTGTTTTCTTGAGTGGAAGCTCAACTCAAATGCCCCAGGGAGAAGAGACGTTTCAGGGCTCACAGCTAGACAGAGTCCGAGATGAATGAGGCGTTCATTCGGCAGGAAATGGGTCCACGCAGTATCCCAGGCCTCTGTCTCTGACGTGGGCTCCTGTCTGGTCTCCTCCTCACACCGGCTCCGTCCACGTGATCGCAAAGATGGCACCCGTGACAGCATCTTTATAACCAGCAAAGCCCTGCTGGAGAGAACAGCTCTGTCCTCCCGGCATCCTCTGCTTTGCTCACACCGGAGGAGGCCGTGAGGAGAGGAGAATGCCACTTTCTCGGTAGCGCCAGCAGCAGTCTTGTGTGGCCGAGTGGCCCCGGAGCCTGGCGAGGAACAGAGTGTTCTGATTGGCCCTCCTGGGCCAGGCACTTTTTCTGTGATTGACAGCACCACCAGGTAGGGTACAGGAAAAAAAAAAAAAAAACCCCACCCCAGATAGTCTGGGCAAAGAGTACAGGTGGTGACCACGGACCCTATCCAGTGGGCAGCAGAAGCCAGAGTGGTCCGCTAAGCGGAATGTGCTGGTCCGAGCTGGGTGTTAGGACCAGAAATGAGGGAGCCGCGGGGGCTGGTGGGAGGGGCAGCCTCCCATCAGGAGACCACCGGGAATCTGGGTTGGGGACCAGGACGCAGTGGCCACGTGGGATGGGAGCTGCGGGCCAGAGGGCAAGGGCAGTGGCAGGGCCTGGGGAGGAAAGGGTCAGAGGGGCTCCGAGGCTCTGCTCGGTGCACAGTGAGGCCATTCCCGTCGCCAGGCCTCGGGGTGGGCGGGGTGGACCCCGGGCGGCGATGAGTTCATGGCTGGCCCGGGCGAGTCTGACACACACACGGCGAGCTGCTGTGTGGGAAAGGCGGATGTGGCGGCCGCCTGCCCGGCGGCCCGGGGCGGGGAGGCCGGGGGCACGGGGCCTGAGCGTCGGCTGCGAGGTGTCGGGTGGGAGGAGGGAGCGCACAAGCCCGAGGTGTGGGAAAGTGCGTGGATGGAAGCGTGGATGGGCTCTGGGGCTGCGGGACGATGAGCAAACCCAGTAAAGCTGTCTGAGTCTGAGTTAGAGGAAGAACCAGGCAGACGGGATGGGTAGTGGTTAGGTGTGGCCGGCATCAGGACAGAGCCATAGGCCCATACACACACACATGCACACACACACACACACACACACACACACACACACACGTGTACACACCTGCACACACCTCCCCCCCCTTCCATGGCCATCTTTACACGCTTCCTGCCAGGACCAAGGCCAGCCTGGGCTCCTGTCCTGGAGCCTGATGTTCTCCATCCTGGGACATACTGATGCCCCGCCAGGCACAGGGCAGAAGTCCAACCTGCAGGCAGCTGGTTTGGTTTCCTGGGTGCCAGGACCCAGCTACTACTATCCGGGGCACTGGTCTTTGCCCACTGGCCACCGATGCCTGCGGATGCACCTGGCAGGCGCGTGGTGGGTCATGGTGAAGGCTTACTTCCGATTCTGCGTCCTCTGCTTCCGAGCTATGGACCGGTCCTTTATCTCTTTAAGTGACTCTGTCACCTCATCAGGAAAGTCACTGCAGCCTCGGGGTGCTGTCAGGATTAAGGGCAGGACGCATGTAAAGAGGTGCTTCTTAGCCTTTCAGAGCATAGGAGCCACCCGGGGGTCTCCGCAGTCAGCCTGGGTGGGGCCCGAGAGCCTCCATTGCTAACGGCTTCCGGGTGATGTGATGCTGCTGGTCCCAGGCCCACCTTTGGGTACCGAGGGTGTAATGTGCACAGAGCACCATGAAGGTGAGGGGGGTGGCCACATGGCCCTCCTCCCCCACCCCCCTGGCTACCCTGAGAGAGGCAGGGCCTGTCCATTCGAGGCTGAAGGTGTGCGGCCAGGCTCCTGGACAGGGAGGCAGGGAAAGAGGACACGTTCTCCCTGCTCCTTGGAGGGAAGGAGAAATGTGTCCTTTGCTTCAGGTGATCCCCAGATTGGATGGTGGAGGCCTGACCCCCGGGGAATGCCTGTCTGGTTAGGAAGAGAGACCCTCCCATGTGAATGTGCATAAAAACCCAGTAGAATCTGCACCTTTGAAGTGCAGAGGCGCCGAATAAGAGCCATCCCAGAGTGACTTTTTGGAGGAGGACACTGAGCTTGAAGGGGTTTAGGGAAGGACTGCGTGCGGGTGGCGGCGAGGTGGTCCCCCTGGTAACCTGACATTGCTGGGTGTCCGGGCCCCAGGACCAGGCCCGTGGCGCCCCCTTGCCTAGTAGCACCCCTCCCCGGGCCCACGTGTCCCCCAGCAAGCTGGCCTCGCTTGCCAGCTCCCCTCCTGAAGACGTCTCGCTGGAAAGGCAGGCTCCGTCTGCTCATTAGCGCGGGCAGCCTTTCCCTGAAGCCTTCCGCCGGGGCCAAGCCTGGCTCCCTCCACGGAGCAGGAGGCCCTGGCTCCGTCTGCTAATCGTCTGCTGTCTCCATCGCGAGCATTATTTTATTTTCGTATTATTCTTTTTCCAGCTAATATCCTGGCATTCCCAAAGACACCGGGTTTCATAATCTCCCTGGCGTTCCCAGGGAGCCGGGGAGCGGAGCACAAAGCTGCTATTATGGCGCGTTCCATCCAGCCTCCCTCCGCCGCCCCACACCCCTCACCGCCGCCGCCGCCGCCGCCGCGGGCTCCCACCCAGTCACCCCTCCTGACGCCACCGGCCGCTCTGGGAACTCTGGTGACGGCTGCCGGGATGAGCTCACAGAATCCGTCCTGTCGCTCTTGCCCCGGGCCTGCCCTCCACACGCCAGGATTTTTCCAGAGCCCGGTCTCTGAGCTTGGCCAACCCTGAGTGTCGGGAAGGGTTTTCTGAGATGCCTGATCCTGGGCAGGGAGGGGAAGGAGATGGAGACGCCCCAATTTGTTCTCATAGCCTGGGAGTTTTTGGAGCCGAAAGGCGCTCTCCCCCTGGCTTTGGAGCAGAGTTGTAGGCGTGCATGCGTGCGCACGTGTGTATGACGTGTAATCACGTGTGTGATGTGCGTACACGCACAACACCCATTCAGATTGCATGTACACGTGTGATACATCTGTGCAGGCGTGTGCAGTGTGTACGGTGCATGCACGCGTGTGGCCTGTGTGTGCCATGAGCACGTGTGTGTCTGTGATGGGAAGTCCTGGTGAAAGGTCCATGGTTTTCTTCCATGCTAGTGAGAATCTCGGACCCCAGAGAGGGTGGGAAATACCAAATTCCATTTTGCCGTGCACCCAAGACCAGGCTGAGAGCTTGGTAAGCACTGTCTCATTCTGTTCTCACAGTGACCCCGGAAGGCTGGGTTCTGTTATTGGGCCCATTTTGTAGTTGCAGAGACTGAAGTTCAGAACCACGTTGTCCAATGTGGTAGCCACCAGCCAGCATAGGTGGCTATTGAGATTTACATTTAAGGTAATTAAAATAGGGAAATTCAGTCCCCCAGTGACACCAGCCCCATTGCCAGGGCCCAGTGGCCTCGCCTGGTGAGCACCGGGGACAGTGCTGCTGAGGGGCAGCTCCCAGTCCCTCTGTCGCCCCAGAAGAAACTGATGCCCGAGAAGGGCTGTCTGCCCAGTGGCGCAGCACCAGTCAATCGGGAACCAAGGCCAGACCTTCTGCCCTCTCTCCCTAGCTCGTCCCACCCCGGTTCAGGCATAATGTCCTTGAGTGGGGTCTGGGGGGGGGGGCTGGCATCTGGCGAGAGCCCTGGGTGTGGGCATCACCCTCTTGTCTTGTCGTCAGATCGCTTGGCCTCCCTGGAGCGGGGGATGGGGGGGAGCTGTGCCAAGGCCCACCCAGGAAGCCTCCACGCTGGCTGGCAGAGGCCCGGGTCCTGGCCAGACGTGGAGAGGACCTACAGAGACGGGCATCGAGCCCCGGCCTGGGGCAGGGCAGGGCCGCTGGGAGCCAGCCGTGCTAGGGAGGGAGTCAGGGAGAGGCTGGTGCCAGAGGGAGTAATCTGAGATCTGAACTGGTGAAAAGGAGGAGAGATGTGGGTGGGGAGGGAGGGGGGGAGCCATCTCTGGACCTGGATGGAGCCCTGCTTGCACAGGGCACCTCCATATTGTGCCCATGGCGGCACTTGGGGGCAAGGGCAGCACCTGGGAGGTGAGAGGGGTGTGCCGAGGCCCGTGACAGGGCTGGCTCCTATTGAGAGGTGGCTCCCAGCGTCCCTGGGCTCTGTTCATTGAACATGCAGATTGCGCACCTGTTCTGGGCTTGGCATTGTGCTCGCAGGGCAGCTTAAGGGCTGGCTGCCAGCCCTGACAAGCAGGGCCCTCCCCTTCCCCTCTGCTCCCCCAACATGGACAAACCTTTGGGTACCGTATTTGCCGGCGTATAAGATGATTTTTTGGCCCTAAAAATACGTATTTGCCGGCGTATAAGACGACTGGGTGTATAAGACGACCCCCTAACATTTCCACTAAAAATACTGAGTTTGTTATATACTCGCTGTATAAGACTACCCCCCACTTGGAGTCATATTTTTCAGGGCCAAAAAATCGTCTTATACGCCGGCAAATACGGTAATTCCCCTCACTGTGCACCCTGGCTCAGCCCAGCTCAGCGTTTGGACATGGTGTCTGTAGGGCCCAGCCATGTGTCTCTGTAGCCGGGACAAAGCGCCAACACATGAGTGTGTGGGTCACAGCGAATGACCTGCTGGGGCCCCAATGTATGTCATTGCACATGCATGGGGTCTGCGCCCACCATTCCCAGGGGGACCTTAGCATCCACTGTCTGAGCTGGGACACTGTGAGGAACGGTGGCAGAACACAGGCAGGGCCATTCCTGGCAAACTGGGACATCCCGTGTCCTCAATGCCGAGGCGCTGTCGTGGGGCAGAACCCGCTAGGCTAGCGTACCCTGCAGCCTGCACATGCGGAGACGTGGAAACCCTGGAGGGACACACGCACACACGCACACATGCAGGCGGACACTCGCGCCAGCCCACACGTGGCACCGTGGCTTCTCCAGGTTTCCTGATTCCACTCCCGCTCCCCATGGGCCGGCCGGGAGTTTTGCAAGGAGTTTAGCAGCTGCTCCCGAGCCTTGGCTCCAGCTGTGAATTAAACGGGGCTGCACCCTCAGCTGCTATTCCACTTAAGGTTGCGATCAGCGCGGACGAGGAAGGGAGGTCTGTGTGCTCCCGAGTTCCCTCTTTTAAAGGGTTCTCCTCCTCTGGCCTGTGTGGGGTTTCCCTAGAAACCGAGACCAGGACAGCCCGGGCAGTGACGTGCGCTCTGGACCTCCCCACAAGGCCTTGCCTTCGCACTTGGCTCTCTCCTGCCCCAGAGCCCTGCTCAGGCCCTGAGTTCTGTGAGGAAGCAGGATTTGCTCTCTGGGCCTTGGTGGACACGCTGGCCAGCTGTTCTAGGGCACTTGCTGTGTGTCAAGCATCGCCCCCTCCCCTCTTCCCACGTTATCCCACTGAACCCTCCCAGCGATCCCAAGAGATGGGTTTTTAGTAGTATTCCCATTTTACAGGTGCGTAAACTGAGGCACAGAGAAGACAAGTAACACTCTAGCTGTTTTCCGACGTTGAGTGTTGTGAACAGTCTTGTGGACAGCGACGGAGCTGTGCCGTTGGTTGGTAGCACTCTGCCCTCCAGCGCTGTGCTGCTATTTGGCTGTCCCAGCAAAGGCCACAGGAGGAAGAGGTCCTGGCAGGTCACCCTAGGGCTGTGCGGCTCTTCAAGAACCCAGATAACAGCCCAAACCGGTTTGGCTCAGTGGATAGAGTGTCGCCCTGAGGACTGAAAGGTCCCGGGTTCGATACTGGTCGGGGGCATGTGCCTTGGTTGCGGGCACATCCCCAGTGGGGGGCGTGCAGGAGGCAGCTGGTTGATGACTCTCTCATCGATGTTTCTGACTCTATATCTCTCTCCCTTCCTCTCTGTAAAAAATCAATAAAAATATTAAAAAAAAAACAAAAGAACCCAGACAACAAATCCAGCCTGGTTGGTAGCGCTTGCTGATTCCCATGGTGTAAATATCTCTGCCACGGCCCATGGCATGCCAGCAATGTGGCGTCATGCAGGTGGACACGGGAAGGCGGGGGCAGTAGTAGCACGTGGTACTAGATACGCTATCGATAGACTCGGCATCGCCTCAGGAGCAGGACGACCATAAAAAGTAGTAAAATAACTAGGAGGTAATGAGTCTGAGCATTTATCGCCTTTGTTTTTTTGAATGGATTTCCGTAGTTATACATTTACAGGATTTGGCTTTTACCAAGGGCCGCGTTTCACAACCGCCTTGCGAAAAATGGCTGAACATTTAACGATCTGTTCCCGGGAGCCCCGTGAGTGGGCCCCGGCCCCTGCTGTTCTGGGGGGGGTGGGGTGGGGTCCTGATCCTGTTTACCTAAGAGAGGAGACGGGGGCCTTCAGTGGTAGCTCCCTTCCCAACAGCTCTGTCACCTGCTCGTTGGGTCCATCATGCATAGGAATGGAGTCCTCCCCATAAAGCGAGGAGGGCAGCTGGCCCGCCCACCCCCCATGTCCATCTGCTTGGCTGCGCTAGGGCAGGGGGTACCTCCGAGGCTCTGTGATCTCCTTCCTGGCCACCGTGCGTGTGGCTGCTGTGGCTCTGCCCCTGCCTGCTCAGCCCCAGGGAGTCCCACTGCGAAGCCTGGTCCTTTTGCTCTGCTGTCCCGCTGCTGTCCGCCTCCTGCCTCGGCTCCACAGATGCTGGCCCAACCTCTAGGCCTGTGCAGAGCAATGTGTGAGGGAGGAGGTGTGTATGTGACAGACAGCATGCGGTGCAGAAGGAATCTCAGACACGGGAGAGGTCTCCCGCTGCTTTGCGGGGCCGGTTCAGTCCCTTGCATTGAAGCTGCTTGTTTCCATAGGACCCGTGTGCCGGCCACACTGAGGTCCCGGGGCAGAACCATCAGCAGCTTCATGGGCTGGGCCTCTGGTTCTGGGGACCCCTGGGGGAGCCCCTGGCCTCTGGGCGGGAGAGTGTTCCCTGCTATTCTGAGCTCAGGCTGTCCCGGGAGCCCCGGCTGCCAGCTGGGCAGCAGCCGTTGGAGGCCACCCAGTCCCCTGGGCGAGCGGCGCGGCAGGATCCCTTACACGGCGGCGAGCCCCAAGACGGAGCGCGTGGCCGCAGACCGCGTGGCTGCCAGCCCCGGCCCCAGCCCGGGAGGGAGTCTCGTTGCCATGAGCTATGGCGGCAGGAATGCGACTGTGGGAAACCCAATGCCCCGGGCCTGGCCCTGGGGCGGGGGAAGAGGGTGCGTGTGCCGTGGGAGTGAAGGTCGCCGGGTGGAAAAGGAGCATCAGCCGCCCCTGCCGCCTGGCCCTGCCCGGGCTCCAAGGGAGAGCAGAGGAAGCCAGCCCTCCCTCTCCTGGCTGTGCCTCCCCCCTGCCCCAGCTCACCCCTCCAGCCAGCCTTCCCCCGAGCTCACGGGTGGCCTCCAGCACGCGCTGCCCTCCCTGTCCTAGCACCCTTCTTCGTGCCCTTCCTCCAGGGAGACTTCCTGAATGGGGCCCACGTCTGTCTTTTCACCCCACAGACGGCCCCACCCTGGGGTGCAGTGATGCACATCACTCATCCTTTCTGTAGTGGGGTCAGGCCCAGAGCCTCCCGAGGGTAGGAGGGTGCTGTCCAATGAATGCATACTTCCCTGTCCCTTCCCCTGGGACCATAGGCCTGGGCACTGCTGGCTTAGGGTGGGGGGTGCTGGGATTCATGTGATAATGGGCACTTACCCAGGGCCCGACGCTGGGCTGGGTGCAGGGAGAGAGGAGTGTGCATGCCTTGCGTGTGCACACGGAGAGATGGATGCAGGAGAGAAGCTAGGAGGGGCTGGGCAGGGGACGCTGAGGCAGGCAAGGAGGTACCTAGGCCTCAGGGATGACTGAGCCGGAGGAAGAGCTCAGGTAGCTCATCAGGGAGGACGCTCCAAGGTGAGAGAACAGCCCGTGCAAAGGTCCCGTGGGAGAGGGAAGGTGGTGGATTCCAAAATTACAGAAAGATGAAGGGCAGACAGTAAGGAGGGGAGGGTATTGTTCTACACGAGACTGGAGAGATGAAGGAGTTGACACCCTTTACACCATTTTCTGAGTGCCAGGTACCTGCCAAGGGCAGTGGGTGCATTCTATTTAATAGTCCCCAGTGGTTCTCAACTGGGGGACATGTCTATTCCCTACCCCGTACCCCCGGGGACATTAGACAATGTCTGGTGAGGGCTGGGGGATGCTATGGGCATCTACTGGGTAGAGGCCCTGGATTCTGCTAAACACTCAACAGCTCATAGCACCGCCCCAACATATAATGACCTGGCCCTTAATATCCATAGGGCCCAGGTTGGAGATGCCCGCATTTTTATAGCCCTCCCACTGGGGGCTGCCGCCATCGACGCTTTACAACGAGGAACCCGAGTTTCGGGAATGAGCTTCCCCGAGGCACGCCAGCTCCCCTTCCCTGACCCACCCACTCGGTGTGACCCAGGCGAGTTCCCGACCCCTGGAGACTCAGTTCGAGGCCATGGCTGGGCTGGGAGGGCGAGCTGGCCTCCCCTCTGCTCATGGGGTCTGAGCGGACGCGTGGAGAGCTCAGGTCCCCCTGGCAGGGTCAGAAGCCCAACAGACATTGGCCAGCTCCGAGGGTGGAAGTCTGCTCTGGGCGGCTGCAGGGCCCTGGTTAGTGGGGTCCTCGAAACCCACCTCCTGGTCTCCCTGCTTCTTCCCAGCAAGCGCCGCCTGTCTCTGTGAGCTCGGGGGGAGAAGGGAAGGAGGCGGCGGGGCCACACGTGGGTGGCAGACGGGGGCGGGGGCAGGGTGGGGATGGAAGCGGGCCTGTGTGGAGGCAGGGCGGGGTGGTGGTCAGGGGCGCCGGCAGAGGGCCCCTCCTCTGGGGCCAGGACAGAGGGAGGACCCCTGGCTGTGTGAGGGGCGTCCCTGGAGGATGCACTGATTGCTCCCTCCTCAGGGCCCGAGGTACCTGGCCTGGCCTTTGTGGGAATCCCAGGGAGGGGCCACCCTTTCTGATCGCAGGCGGTGGCCCTGCCCTTGGCCGGGGACCCAGAAGGGGCTGCCAAAGCCCCAGACAGGAGCCTGGGTGGGAGCCGTGCTGATGGCGGCGGCGAGGGGAGGCCTCCGGAGGAGGTGTGAGCTGAGTGGGGATGTGCACTGGCAGCGCTCCGCGAGCAGGGAGGTCCCTGCAGGCACCTGGCGGAGAGAGGAATTCTGGGGCTGTGTGCTCCTCACGCTCGCCCTGTTTGGGGAGGAGGGGGCACACGTGTGTAGCCAGGCGAAGGTGAAAGGGGCTATAGCATCCTGGCCCTTCAATCCCACCCCAAGCGGAACATCCCACCCCCTCTCCCCCCTGCTAAAGTGCATTGAGCTGCATGTGCTATGCGTTGTTGCACCCGGGGGCTGGCCAAGCCGTTTCCAGCGTCCTGACCTGCTTTCCTTGGCGTGCCTGCACCTCACGCCTGGGGTGGCCTGCTGGGGCCCCCCAGGTCCAGCCCTACGTGCGGCCTCACAGACCCCGAAACCTGGGAGCGGTTCGCTGTTGGCCTTGGTGCGTGCTCTGGCGGGATGCCAGCACACAGCCAGGCCAGACGCCCCGCCTCGTGGGAACGCAGGAGGCTTGGGGGCCACACCTGCCTGGGAGGGGGAGCCGGGCTTGCTGGCCGTTGGGTCTTTCTGTAGTAGCCTCCCCTGTCTGTAGTGTGATACCCTCCCTCTTATCCTGCTCCTGTGTATGTGGTGTGTGTGTGTGTGTGTGTGTGTGTGTGTGTGTGTGTGAGACTGAGGGCTGTAGCTCCTGACGTGTCCACTTTTCCAGCTCCCGGAGTAATGGGGAACAACTATGGGGTGCGTGAATACCACCCCTGTGCACAATTGCTAACTCCATCGTTTATGACTTAACCACCCCATGTCCTGACTGTGCCCCATTTCTCTCACAACGGCAAACATGTATTGAGCATTTATTATGTGCCAAGTGGTATGCTAAGAGCACGTAATTTTTTTTCTCCTTCATAATCACAGCAACTCTGAGACAGATACGGTGGGGTTTCCCCCGAGTTCACAGAGACTGGTGCGGAGAGGTTAAGCAGCCCGCCCGACGTCACACAGCCATCGACGGGCAGGGCCAGAATTGGAGCCCAAGTCATCTGGTTCTGGAGCTGGTGTTAAAGTTGTGGCCAAAAGAAAGGGGGCCCCTTCCTCTCGCTGTCAGAGCGGGGGGGTGTCCGGTGGTGGGTGCGAGAGCCTGCCCAGGTGTAGCAGGGCCTTGGTGTCCCCTGAGAGAGCCGATGGACACGTCTGCCCATGTTTTATGCATGTTTCACGGGCCCCCTTCAGGATGGCGCAGAGGGCCTACCTTTCGGGTGCATTTCTTTGTTGACCCCGAGTGACTGGACAGGACCCGGACGATCAATGGCTCTCCTGGCTTGAGCTTGGGATGGGAGCAGACGGGAGCCTGGACCATCTTTTTTTTTTTTTTTTAAATATATTTTATTGATATTTTACAGAGAGGAAGGGAGAGAGATAGAGAGCCAGAAACGTCGATGAGAGAGAAACATCGACCAGCTGCCTCTTGCACCCCCCCCCACCGGGGATGTGCCCCCAACCAATGTACATGCCCTTGGCCGGAATCGAACCCGGGACTTTTCAGTCCGCAGACCGATGTTCTACCACTGAGCCACACCGACCTCGGCAGCCTGGACCATCTTTGAGGAGCGGGGCCTGCCCGAAGCTGAGGACTGGGATTGAGGGAATAAGCCCTGGGGTCAGATGGGAAAGATGGGCCGGGTCATGGGTCTGACCAGGACCATTGGGCAGTGAGAGCCGCCGAAAGATTTGGGCTGGGGAGGCGGTGGTGACTGCGGGTGACGACGCCGTGCTGGCTCCGCGTGCGGGCAGATCGGAAGTGGGAGGGCCAGCGTCCAGAGAGGCTTCTTGGACAGGGGTCTGGGCTGGGGGCCGGGGGGGGGCGTGGTTTGGAGAGGGGAGGCACGGAAGTGGCCCCGGGCTTTATGTTTGGAGGCACTGGGGACTGGGTTGCCCCAGGGCTCCCTGGGAGAGGCTGGGATTCTTGGGAAATGTTTGCAGGTGGGGATCCCAGCTGCCCAGGAGAACGGCTCTGGGAAGTGGCCATTCGGGGTGGGCCTTGGGGAGGGGGGATGAACAGGACATCCATGGGGAGCCAGGGCTTCCTCTCAAGAGTACGGGTGCTTGTATGCTAGGAAGAGGGATGGGCAAGGAGCAGGTGTGGGAGAGGGGAAAGGGACTTGGTGGACCTGATGTCATAGAAAGCCCAGGCTGGGGGGCTGGGCTGGGTGTGAGCAGAGCATTCCCTATTCTTATAGAGGCCTTGGTCCCTATTGGGTCACCAAGCCCCCCCAAGCCACACAGAACCCCCATGAGTGGCGGCAGTGTGGGTGAGGTGTCAATGGGGCATCCCTGAATCAGAAGGTGGACATGGGGGTCCAGGGGGAGGTGGTTTATATCCCAGTGGTTAGACCCCAGTGCTAATGAGGACAATGGGGAAGGGGAATAATGACCATATAGCGTTAAGCACGGACTGGTTTCTGAGCCTCAGTGTAGACCTGCACTGCCTCCTGCTTTTGTCCCTGCCTCCCGCCTCAGCCTGAGCCCAGGAGCCCAGGCTCAGGGTGGGCAGAGATGCTAGACTGGGCCTCCAGACGTTGCCTCTTCTTAACTCATCCCGGTGGGCAGATCACCACTGGATTTCCCCCGCAGGCCCTCTTAAAGTCCTACCTTCTGTCAAACTCCAACCCCGTAGACCGGAACAACTCAGAGTTCCATTCTGACTTGTCTGGTCTCCACTAGAGCGGGAGAAGAAACATTTCCCCTGGACCTGACATTCGAGTCTGTGGGCTGAAGGAGAAGATGGGCTCCCCTAGGGTGGAGTTAGAGGCTGGTGGGCCAGCTCTCAGCAGCCGAGGAGCGTTGTCCAGAGGTCTCCGGCCCCGGGGACCGGGCTCTCTGGGTCGGCCTCCCTGTCACCCTCGGGGGTGGGGTCAGAATCTGTCCTGACCAGCTCTGTGTCTCCAGGGCGGCGTGGTGGATGACAGGAGTGAGGATTCCATGTCCGTCTCCACCTTGAGCTTTGGCGTGAACAGACCCACGATTTCCTGCATCTTCGACTGTAAGTGGTGCTTCGAGGTGTCTGCGGGGTGAAATGGCTGGGTGTGTGATCTTTTGTTTCTGTTTGAATGGGGCTCTATGTTCAGGTGTATATGTGGGGCTTTGGAGAACGGAGTCTGTGTTCTTTTGGTGAGTCAATGTCTTCTGGGGTGTGTGTGTGTGTGTGTGTGTGTGTGTCTGCCTGCACACGCACATGCCCGTCTATGTATAGTATGTCACCTCTAAGCTTTAAATCAAGATCTGGTGCGTTCTGGCCTCTCCTGTCGTCCATTTAGCCTCCCCCCCTTCTCTTCCTCCTCTGTTCCCTTTCTCCAACCCTCACCAGGCCCAAGGATACAGCGCTCAGGTGTCCACTTCTGAGCTGTGGTCTATTCTGACTCTGTGAGTGGCTCACTTTTGCAGAGTGTGACATGTGCCATTTCTTTTTTTTTCTTTTAAAAATAATTTTATTGATTTTTTACAGAGAGGAAGGGAGAGAGATAGAGAGCTAGAAATGTTAATGAGAGAGAAACATCTACCAGCTGCCTCTTGCACACCCCCTACTGGGGATGTGCCCGCAACCAATGTACATGCCCTTGACCGGAATCGAACCCGGGACCTTTCACTCCACAGACCAACGCTCTACCACTGAGCCAAACCGGTTTCGGCAACATGTGCCGTTTCTATCCTTCAGCCCCTGTGCCTGCCCCTCCCAGGGACAGACTCCACCCTTTCCTCTGGCCCCAGCTCTCAGCCACCTCCAGCCCCTCACCTGGCACCTCTGTTTCTTCCCTGGTGCAGACGGGAACCGCTACCATCTGCGCTGCTACATGTACCAGGCCCGGGACCTGCCCGCGATGGACAAGGACTCTTTCTCTGGTAGGTGGGGGAAGGGAGGAGAGCCAGGGACCAGGGCTTCCCCTGGAGGTGGGAGAGGTGCTTGTGGGTTTGTGGACATGGGTGGCTGTTGTTGCCAGGTCACTGTGGCATCCTAGTTGTCAGGTGGCTGCTTGACCCCTCTGTAGGGTTTGGCTTTACTGACCATCCCCTCCTAAAAGCTCTTCTGGCCTGGACCCCTCTCTCTGGGGTCTCCTGTAGTAGCCGCCTCCTGCTCCACACGCTCCCTCCCAGGTGTTTCTCTGCCTTCTGAGCCTGGCGTTCCCAAGAGGGTATCTGTGTCCTCTTCTCTGGGCACTGGGGCCCTCCTCCCAGCTTCAGTGACCCCTCATGTCAGGGAAGCTTCTAGGTCTTCAGTTCCTAGAAGCCCCTCATGTCTGGCCACATCCTGGTCTCTCCCCCCGGGATGCCTCAGAGGCACCCCAGTTCATCCTGTCCAAACTGACCTTCCTGTGCCATTCCAGCCCCTGCCCCCCATCCCAGGCTTCCTGTGCATTTCCCACCTGGGTCCTGGTGTCCCCTCAGCGTGGACACAGTCTGTCACCCCGTCCTGTTGATTCTGGCTCCTGAAGCTTCCTCAAAGGTGTCCCTGGGAACTGACCTTGCCCCTTCGTATCTGGACACCCTGGTCATCTCCTGACCTCCCTGCTTCCTTCTGCACTGCCCCAGAAGGCGAGCTGGTCATGTCACTCCCCCGATTTCAAATGTAGACCCCGACAGATACATCCTCCGCTCCACAGCCCGGCAGACAACTCTCTTGTGATCTGACCGCGTGGACCTTGCCAGTTTCAGTTTTCCCGGACTGCCCTTTCTCCACTCGCTCTGCCCCCCCCCCCACCCCGACTTTTGCCATCTTTCTAGCCCTTGTACTCAGGGTTCTCTCTCCCTAGAATGCATTCCCTCTCTGTTGTTAACCCAGCGAACTCCTACTCACCCTTCACGACCCAGCCCAGTTGGCCCTCTGACTCTTCCCCAAGCCGAAACGGCTCTTCCTTTCTGACCATCCGGCGCCGCTCTCAGAGCCCTGACCCACTGCTTAGGCGAATTGCCGTCTACCTGTCTCGGTCACATGCTTCCCACGATGGCGGTGAGCTCCTCCGGGGAGAGGCCTTGAGCCTGCAGCACTTCCTGTCCGAGGAGCGGACACTGAATGACGCGCTCACTGTGAGCCCAGGCCCATGATTTCATGTAACCTTTAGAACTCCTTGTGAAGTAGATGTTTAACGCCCTGTTTCATAGATGAAGAAACAGACACTCAGGTGGCTCAACTAATTGCTTGAGTCACACATCACCCTCCAAATGCTCGAGTAGCACAAAGCTCTGCTTTGAGAAGGATTTGTTCACAGAATGGCTTAGAGCCACGTGCGGGTCCTCCTCCCCAGCCCCGCCCCGGCCCCGGCCCCTGCCCCTGCCCCTCCACGTGGGACCTCTCTGGTTCTTCCTTCCAGCAGCTGAGCCCCCGCATCCCCTCCTCTCAGGGACTTGTTCCTCCAGCCCCGGGCAGCCAGGCTCAGGGCAGATAGAGCAATTTCTCCTCTGTGGTTTGGGTCCCAGGCCCCGGGCCCCGAGAGTGCCCTCTGCAAAGCATAGGCAAAGCCAGCGGGCAGGGCGTGCAGGCCAAGGGCGGGCAGCTGCGGCTCCGGGGAAACTGTGCCAGGAGGCTTTCCGACACTTAGAACGTGCCCTGGGAAAAAAAAGAAGTGGACCAACTCACAACCTCGTTTCCTCCTCGTCTGGGGAGGAGAGGAGGGGAGGTGGGGGTGCAGGTGGCAGGTTTTGCGTGAGGCGGGCGGTGGGGTGGGGCCTGGTCCTTTGTGGGCTGGGCTGGCGGGGACCCCGCGGGGAGGGAACCCCTCCATGGAGCCCGCGCTAGGAGTCAGTGTGCACCTCTAGATGGCAGGCAGGCAGGCAGGCAGGCAGGCAGGCCGGCCACGTCAGCCTGGGACCGGCCTGCAGAGACGTCACACTTTCCACCCTGGCCCCACCCCCTCCCCCAAGTAAACATCCCTTGAGCGCCGAGGGCACTGCCCAGGGCTTCCTCAGAGGCCACTGGCTTCTGAATGAAAGGCCTGATTGAGCAGCTGCTGGAAAGGAAAACAGCAGCCAACACGGGTGAACCTATAAAACCCAGAGTGTTTATTTTCACTCCCAACCCCTAAACCAAAGCAATTTCTCCCCTGGAACTGACCCTGGGGCGGCTGGCGGCCGGAGGCTGTGCATGGCCACCGGCTGGCATTTCTCAGAGGAAACTCCTGTGTGGATCCCGAGTGTCTGGGGCCGGGGAGGGCCCGGGGCAGAGTCTGTCTCGAGGTCTTGACGGTCTGGCCCGGCTGCCGGGGGTCTGGAACTCTCTGCAACTCTGACGGGCGGTGGTCTGGGCCCTACCCGGCCGGGGTGGGCTCCCGTGGCCCCGAGCCGCGCTCCCCGCCTGTCCCCGGTCTGTGGGCCCCGGATCTGCCCGGAGACCCCGCTGTGTCTGCTGCCTTCTCCCGGGTCGCCGAGGGTTTGGGGGAACACACAGGAATTTCCCAGGAAACGTTTGTCGGATAATAGTAAACTCAGTGAGGAGAGGGAGGCCCGTGGAGATATTGCTGCCCAGGCGGGGCTGAGTGGACGTCCAGCACAATGGTCTGGGGCGCGTGTGGCCTGCGGTTCTGGGCGTGTGGCCCGTGTGGCGATCGGGCATGAGAAATGCAGAGTGCTGTTTAATCCGGATGACCTCTTGGGTATTGGGCTGGGGCTGCCACTCCTGGGTGACCATCTGGAGGAGGCCCTGGGGTGACCTTGGATGGAGAAGACGGAGCGGACTTGGGGCTCACGTGTCCTCAACACCAGCCCGCTGGGCAGCACCCTTCCCCGGGAATTAGCGGGGGAGAGGGGGCAGCTGCCTGCTTTTCCCAATTGCTCCTCTCACCCCCAGAGAATTCTGCTTTGCTCTCCCCCCGGTTGAGAACCAACATCGCGGTGGTTTGAGGGAACCATAAGCTCTGCTTCACAGAACTGCCACCGAGATAGGCTCTGCTTTGAGGTCCCCGCAGTCCAGAGAATGGCCCTTAGCGTGAGGGGCCCAGAGACCGTCTTTGGGAGCCCCGCAGGTCAGGGGGCCCAGGGGGCCTGACCTGGTGGTGAGCAGCCCCGATGCCGGGGTGGCGAAGCTGTCAAGGCCAAAAGCTCCTGTGTCCTCTTTGCTGCCCCCGTGGTTTGGGGGGGGGCGAGGGGGTCAGAGCCGTTCCAGTGGGGCAGGCCTGAGGAGGGGCTGCTCGGCCCGTCTTCAGTGGGGGCTGTGGGGACTGATGGACCGTGGCTGCCCCACCATTGAGGCAGCCCTTCTGTGGGGACCAAGGCTTTTGTCCCCCCAGATCCAGACTCTGTCCTGGGTGGGGCTGGGACATTCTTTTTAAAAAATATATATTTTATTGTTTTTTTTTGTTTTTTTTTTTTTTTTTTTTACAGAGAGGAAGGGAGAGGGATAGAGAGTTAGAAACATCGATGAGAGAGAAACATCAATCAGCCACCTCCTGCACAGCCCCTACCGGGGATGTGCCCGCAACCAAGGTACATGCCCTTGGCCTGAATCGAACCTGGGACCTTTCAGTCCGCAGACCGACGCTCTATCCACTGAGCCAAACCGGTTAGGGCAAGGCTGGGACATTCTTATGCTTGGGCTCCCCAGGTCTGGGCTCCGGTCAGGGTACCCCCTCCCCCCCTCTTTTGAAGCCCAGCTTCCAGGGAAGGCCTGCTCTGCTCGGGGGGATTTTCTAGTTGAGCTCGAGGAGCTGTTTTCCAAAGTGCATCGGAGGCTTGTGAAACGGTCCGCTGACAAAGGGTTCCTGAGCAGGAGAGGCCGGGAACCGCCGCGCGCGGAGATTGACGGCGCGCCCGTGGCCTCGAGGGGCTCCGAGGCGGCGGCGGCCGCGGGAGGGGCCCGTGTGACTGTTTTGGCGTTCATTAGCTCCCCGGAGGACTCGCATTTCGAAGAACACATTTTGGGAAACACTGGGTCTATCTACACGGGATTCAGTCCAAGCTGCTCAGCGTGAATCCAGGGCCGTGCCTGACCCGCCGCCGCCTCCCCCCTCCTCCTCCTCTGTCCTCCTGCCCTGCGCCTGCTCTTCCTCCCCTGACCCAGATCAGCTCCTCGCGGTTCCCCAGGCGCCTGCGCTCTTTGCAGCCTTTAGTCACCTGTGCTGGGTGCCTCCACGACCTCTTTTCCTCGGTCTACCTCGGGAGCTTCCGCATTTTTTGAGATGCAGGGTAGGGGACCACCTTTGGGAAGACGGACATAGTGTCACCAGGCCACACCGAGGACCCCACCCCCTCCCCTCTTAGCACCCCCTTATTAAGTTGCACATCTCCTTGTATTGCAACTGTCGCTTAGTCACCGCTTTTAACTGGTAGCCATGCTCTTAAGAGCCTGGCTCGCGTCTCATTCATCTTCATATCCCTCGCGCCGCGCGCGCGTACCTCCCACATGTGGTTAGTCAATCATTGTATACCGGGTGAATGATGGATGACAAATAGCGCCCGAGTGAACATCTTTGTACATATAGGCTTTTGGTTAATTTGGACGGTGCCCAGGAGCATGGGAAGCGGGGTATAAACAGTGTGATGTTTTCCTGGGCACGCGGCCCAATTGCTTTCCTGAAGAGTCGCTGAATTGCATCCAGCGATGAAGGAGGGTACACCTAGTTCATCACGCATGTGCCAACACCGGGCTTTGTAGATCTACACGATTTCCCTTCCTTGTACGGCGAAAAGGTTGCTGCCTTAGAGTTTTCATTTGCCGTGCCTCACCACGGCGGAGCCTGCTCTCCGAGGGGCCCTCTGCCCTGTGCACGTGGCAGCCGGACCGCTGGACGAGGAGTCACGGTGTCCAGTCGGGGCCATTCGTCTTCCGGGGTCAGAGCTCCCTCTCGGGCAAGCGGGGTGATGCCCCTATTCGGGTGTTCTGAGCTGGTTGGTGGAGGGCCCCCGAGGAAAGCTTAGTGTATGAGGGACGCAAGAGTGCCTGCCCCGGAGCTCCAGGAGGGTCCGAGCGGCAGAGCTGGGGCGCAGGACTCCGGCTCCGGAGAAGCATCACCTGCCTGGGGCCTCTCCTGGGGATGGGGTCCGGCAGGGCCTTCTGTGGTCACGGCCGGAGCGTCCCGGGGCAGCTGTGGTCCTCGGGGAGCTCCGGTCCAGCTGCATTTCGCCTCAGCTCCGGGGGCACCCTGCCTGGCCTGGCCTGGCCGGTGCGGCCCGAGGGCTCACGCTGGCCTCTCCCGCGGAGAGCGTGGACCGGGAAGAGGTGGTCCTCACCCTTCCTTCGCCTCCCCCCGGGACCTGCTCCTCCCTGCTCTTGGCTTTCCTGGAAGAGGGATGTGTCTGCGCATCTGTCTGGCTTGCCTTCATCTGACCACCTTGCTTCAGCAACACCCACCCCCACTTGCCTCTCTCTCTCTCTCTTTTTTTTTTTTGGAGGGGCTGGCCCCTGTAGGGGGGGGGGTGGAGAGGCCAGGCCCCGGCACACAGTAGCCCAGTGTCTGAGGCCCCAGGCCTCCAGGCCTGCTCTTTACAATGCCTTTGTTGTGTGTTTTTTCCTCCCATGGGCGGGCGGGCGGGCAGGCGGGGCGCGCGTGTGGGTCTGGGTGATTTTTGTTTGAAAGCCACCCCCTCCCCGTCCCCCCCGTCCCCCCCGTCCCCCCCGCGCTGAGCTCATTGCCGCGCTGATGGGCCTGCTGGAAGGAGCTGGCCTGCTCAGGGGCCGGCGTGGGGGGTGCTGCCAACACCAATACAGCGTGCGCGGCCGCTACAATGTGCAATTGTGATCTCTGTGTAAACGCGGCCGGTCTGGGGCGCGCGCGCTTATAAAAATAAAGCGTTGGGAAGCACGGGGGGTGGGAACAAAAGGGGCTTTTTCGCCGGCGCTCTCTCCCTCTCTAATATGGTTTTATTTATCGGAACGCTCCCTCTTCCCCTTACTGGAACCGGGGAGAGGTTCTCTGCCGAGCTTGGAGCTGATGGTATCACAGCCAGACGGTTTCATTAAATGCACAGACGCCGCTGGGCCCTGCCAGGGGCGGGAAGGGAAGGGCCGGGGCCGGCCCTGCCAGGCGGGTGCGTGGAAGGGGGAGCCCCACGCCAGGGAGGCTCCCGCCACGCCACGTAGAGGTGGTGAGAGGCGGCAGCGCTTCTCCCCTGCCAGGAGCCTCCTGCCGCCCTCCTCTGCCCCCAGCACCGGGTTCCAAACCAGTCTCCTGCAGGAAGTCCTCCAGGATTTACCCCGCCGTGCGTGCGTGTGTGCCGGAGGGTGGGGAGCCTCATCCGGGCTGGCGGCGGCCTCCCGTGAGCCAAGCCCGCCCTTGTTCACCCCACGGCATCTGCCTCCTCACGCAGACCCCCTTCCCCCTTAAAACTGGCCCCTTGGGCGACAGTGAGACTCTTAGGCCCTGCTCCCTCCGTCCCATTGCCCTCCTCAGCCTCATGTTAGGTTTGAAAGGAAACACGAAACAGAACAACAGGGAGTTTTAAAGAAAGTTTATTCCCCGGTAATGGGCAGGACCCATCATCGAGGTAGAGAGATCAGAATTAGGGGGAGAGGGGACAGGAAATCGGACCCAACCGGGCTAAATGGAGGTCTCCTCCAAAAAGCGCACGTGTCTTGCCTGGGGTCCCTCTTAAAGGACGGAAAGGGAGGGGGTTGGGCCCAGGGTGGAACAGGAAGGGATGGGCCCCAAGGGCACCTTGGCCCGTGTTGATTGGTGGCTCACTGTCTTGGAGATGTCCCCTTGGCAGGTGCCAGTCATGTTGTTAGCTCCACCCACCAGTTTGGGAGGGGGGGAGAGCCTTAAGGGGTCAAGTGTTAAACTCCGCCCACCAGTTTGGGAGGGGGAGAACCTTTCACCCACCTCTGCTGTCGTCCCTCTCTGCCGCCCCCTGTGCAGTGGCCATGGTGTGGCGCTTGGTCTCCTTCAGGCCGGGAGCTTGTCCTGCTCACCTCCCGTGTCGGGGGGGGGCGGGAATTCTGTCCCCCCATCCCAGCCCCAGGGTCGCAGTTGGACATCCCAGCACCCTTCCGAGGCCAGCAGGGCAGAGCCCGTGACCTCTGACGCCCTTCTGAGGCCACGTGTGGGGTTAGGGGCGGCGTTGGGTTGGGCCGCGAGGCTCAGAGGATGCGAGGCGTTGTAGGATGGGATGGGTGCGAAGGGGAGAGGGCATGTGCCAGGAGAACATTTAGGCTCCACCTTCTCAGTGCATCTAGCTCCCAGCCGCCAGCCTCCTGCAACGCCGGACTTTTCCTGTCACTCGCCCTCAGCATTTGGCGTTTGGGGCCTTATAAAATGGCAGCAAACTGGACCCCTCCCCCCCAGGCTGATGCCCTCGTGGGAGAAGTTGGGGTGCCCCTTCTCCAGGCTCTCTGCTGCTCTCGTAAATGGCACCCACTCAGTCTCGTGGGTCCTTCTCTTGCATTGGTTTCCAAAGTGTGGCCCTGGAGGGCAGACCAGCTCCGCCTGGGAACGCGTTAGAAATGGATCCTCAGCCCCCAGCCCAGCCCTGCAGCCTGGGGCCCTGGGGTGGGGCCCTGGGGCCTGCGGCAGCCTTCCAGGCGGTTCCGCTGTATGTTCACACCGGGAACCACTACGCTAGAATCTTTTCTGGTGACTCCGGCCTTCCCTGTGGGACTGGGCAGAGGGAGTGACTGGTGGCCGGGTCCCAGGCTGGGGCTGGTGTGCTGGAGAGGAGTTTGGGGCCAGCAGGAAGCTTCAGGGGTCTTAGGGTTCCCCTCACACCACCCTCGCCTCTTGAATTCACGTGCTTCTCCCTGGTGCCTTCCTGCCCATCTAAGCCACCACTGTCGCTGCCTGGCCTCTTCCAGGAGCCTCATACCTGGTCCCCTCACTCACTTCTGCCCTCATACCTGGTCCCTCCGCACTCACTTCTGCCCTCATACCTGGTCCCCTCACTCACTTCTGCCCTCATACCTGGTCCCTCTGCACTCACTTCTGCCCTCATACCTGGTCCCCTCACTCACTTCTGCCCTCACACCTGGTCCCCTCACTCACTTCTGCCCTCATACCTGGTCCCCTCACTCACTTCCGCCCTCATACCTGGTCCCCTCACTCACTTCCGCCCTCATACCTGGTCCCCTCACTCACTTTTGCCCTCACACCTGGTCCCCTCACTCACTTCTGCCCTCACACCTGGTCCCTTCACTCACTTCTGCCCTCATACCTGGTCCCCTCACTCACTTCCGCCCTCATACCTGGTCCCCTCACTCACTTCCGCCCTCATACCTGGTCCCCTCACTCACTTCCGCCCTCATACCTGGTCCCCTCACTCACTTCCGCCCTCTCCTTGTGGCAGCCAGAGTGAGCTTGCTCAAATGCAGCCCTAGGCACGCCATGCTGGTGGCACCGACATCTCTGTTCTACTCTTCCACACACACGCTACTGCACCTTATCTCTAGTCTTCGAAGCACTGATCAAAATGGTAATTTTATGTTTGTTTGTGTGAATTACGGTTTTTAAAAATTTATTTTATTGATTTTTTTTTTTTTTTTTACAGAGAGGGAGGGAGAGGGATAGAGAGCTAGAAACATCGTTGAGAGAGAAACATCGGCCAGCTGCCTCCTGCACACCCCCCATGGGGGATGTGCCCGCAACCAATGTCCATGCCCTTGACCGGAATCGAACCTGGGACCCTTCAGTCCTCAGACCAATGCTCTATCCACTGAGCCAAACCAGTTTCGGCTGGATTATGGTTTTGATTCAACTGCACTTTCGGCCCCTAGACTCGAGCCCGGCATACAGAAGGCACTCAGTAAATGCTTGTTGGATGGCCGAATGGACAATGAATGAGCCATCCAGGGACTCACTTCTTCTAACTGGACCTTGCCCCCAGGGGATCAGCCCAAGAAGGAGCCCAGAGGGGAAGGGCGCTGGGTTTCTGTGCCCTCCGGCCTGGATCCAGGCTCCCTTTCCCCGGGGTGGCCCGCCCAGCCGCTCCTGGAGGTCAGGGAGAGCCCGGGAAATGGCGCCAACCTGACACCGTGGCACCAGAGGGGCTCAGCTCTGCTCCAGCTTTGTGGCCTGAGTGGCTCCTGAGCAGCCAGTTCTCACGGCCTCTGCTGTGTCCTGTCCCCCGTCCCTCCCCCCCGCCCGCAGATCCCTACGCAATCGTCTCCTTCCTGCACCAGAGCCAGAAGACCGTGGTGGCGAAGAACACCCTGAACCCCACCTGGGACCAGACGCTCATCTTCTACGAGATCGAGATCTTCGGCGAGCCGGCCACCATCGCCGAGCAGCCGCCCAGCATCGTGGTGGAGCTGTACGACCACGACACCTATGTGAGCCTCCTGCCTTCCTCTGCGCCCCCTCACCGCCCACTTCCCCCAGGGCCCAGGGAGGAATAGCGCCCCCCACCAGATGGGTGCACCCCGAGGCTGGGACTGAGGGCCCCTCCCCGGGCCCCACAGACTGCAGAGTGGTCAGAACCATTGCAGAGGAATGAGAACCGTGTGCTGTGCCCACGCAGCGAGAGGGGACAGGTCTGGGAAGGAAGGTGCTGGCTGTGGCTCACAAGCTGGCGTTTCCTCGGCCTCTAAACTTGCTTACATGGTCGCAGGCCAGTCCCTTCTCCTCATCAGAGAGCTGTGTTGACTCCAGACATTGATTAAGCACTTGTGTGCTGGGCTGGGTGTCCCTTCCCTTCGGGTTCCCAGTCTAGGTGGGAGCCGAGACGCACCCACAGACAGAAGAGAATCCTCCAGGGCAGTCAGTGGTCGGCAAACTGCGGCTCGTGAGCCACATGCGGCTCTTTGGCCCCTTGAGTGTGGCTCTGCGTTAGAACCACTTCTGCAAAATAGGCTCTCCCAGGCCGAAAACCGACTTCTGCGCATGGGCCAGGAAGTTTCAGTGGCACTGTACATGAGCCACGTGGTATTTTGTGGAAGAGCCACACTCAGGGGGCCAAAGAGCCGCATGTGGCTCGTGAACCGAGGTTTGCCAACCACTGCTCCAGGGAGACAGTGGGTCCCCGAGTGCCATGTGGCTCTGAGGCATAGCCAGGCCCTCTAACAGAGCTGTCCACAGAGTTTCCTTTGCGGATGCAAATGCTCTGGGAGCCACTAGCTACGTGTGGCTATTGAGCAGTTGAAATGTGGCTAATGCAACTGAGGATCTGACTTCCGAATTTCACGTAGTTGGAATTAATTAAGCCTTGGATGTAAATAGCCGCAGGTGGCTGGCGGCTCCAGTCTTGGAGAGCATGGCTGTGGCTGCAGAAGGCTCCCAGGAGGGAGAGAGCACTGTGGCTGGGTGTGCAGACGCCTGTGGGGAAGATGCAGCCCTGGAGGAAATGTGGGATCTGGCGTGGGTGTTGGGGGGAGGCAGCCTTGGGGCGAGTGGGAGACCGAGGAGAGAGGAGGGCAGGCGGGGAAGGAGGAGACCAGAGAACGAGGCCAGGGGAGCAGGGCAGTGACAGGCCACAGTGACATTTTAAAAAGAACAGAGATGAGAGGGACTTCTGCGTCAGCGGATGGGGCATGTGGCAGAGAGGTCCCCTCCTAGGTTGGGGACAGGTGTGATGAAAAGGGAAGAGGCAGGGTTTTGAAAATGTTCCCAGAAAGAGTTGCCATGACCGGATGTCAGGTGCCCGGGGAGGGTGTGGAGATGGGGGTGGGGAAGGTGGAGCTGTTTAGGGTGCCTCCAGGTGGTGGGGGCCAGCGGGCAGTGGGCAGTGCAGCCTTCGAGCTCTTCCTTTGGAAGGAAAAGCTGGCTCTTTGGGAGTGGGGTGGGGGTAGGGGTGGGGTGGGCAATTGGAGTCTATTTGGGATTGTTTGGAGAAGAGCACAGGCAGGAGGGGGAGGTGGGAGGACCAGGAAGGCCCCGGGCTGAAGGAGCAGGTGCAGCCACGACCCCTTCCGAGTGGGTGTGCTCCAGGGGCCTGGGGGAGAGCGGAGGCTGTGCTCATTGTTGATATAGTCAAGCAAGTCCGTCCTGTGGCAAACAGCCCGAGCTCCTGCCGTCCCGGCTGCCCGAGCTCTGCTCGGACTCCCCTCCCCCAGCCTCTCGGTGACCCGTCGGCAGGACAGTACCGGCCCAGAGGAGCCTCCAGGGCTGGCGTCCACTCTGAGTGGCGGCTGCTGGACTGTCAGTGGACGACCTGGGCATTTATGCAGCAGCTGGGGGCTACCCCAGAATGGCTCTCCGGGATGTCCCCAGCAGGGAGGTGACCGCAGGTGGGGAGACCTCCCAGTCCTGTTTGGGATTCCCCAGAGGAGGGCCTGGAGCAAATCGCCGGGGCTTGTGAGGTCTGCGGCACCAGCTGGCTGAGACCCACGCTCTGTGCCCTGCCCCTGCCCTCGGGAACGCTGACCACAGGCCAGCAGGGTCACAGAGCCATGCCGGAGGCTGAGCTTGGGCAGGGCTGTGGGTCATGGCTAGTAAGGGTGGAGGGCAGTATGGCTGGAACCGGGCCAGGCAAAGGCCAGTGGTGAAAGCAGCCAGGGCCAGCGGACTGGCACAGAGGGGGCGCCAGGAGGGAAAGGCAGGGCGGGAGAGGGGAGCAGGCTCCAGTAAGGGGCCTTCCTTCCCAGGAGAAGAGTTTGGACTCTCTCCTCTAGGCAGTGGGGAGCCAGAGAAAGTGCCCGAGCAAAGGACAAACATCATTTCAGCAAGACTCATAGAATTCGATGAGTGTGGTCAGTTTCTCTATCTGGAAGGTGGTAGAATTTAAAGGTGCAATGAACAGGAGAAACAAAAAAGGCCTTGGAACTGTCAAATGCCTTGTCTGTGAGGGCGTCAGAGAAATGCTAGAATCCCGCCACTCTGGTCTCTAATGGGCTCAGAGCTTGATTAAGTTAGAACAAGGCGCTGCTAGTTGGACACGCAGAGGCTCTTCCCCACCATGACGGGAGCTCGCACCTAGCAGCAGTGACCAGGGCCACTGCACGTTGTTCCCAAATCCTTTTAAGGGGGGAAGAGCTTGCCATTCAGCACCAGGCGCTGCCCTTTAGGGTTCAGGAGGCCAGATGTGGGTCTGACGATCCCTCTGAGGCCACCTGAGCGCTGGGCTGGGGATGCTGACTCCTCTTTCTCCACTCCGTGTCCAGGGTGCAGACGAGTTTATGGGACGCTGCATCTGTCGGCCGAGCCTGGACCGGATGCCCCGGCTGGCCTGGTTCCCCCTGATGCGGGGGAGCCAGCCGGCAGGTGAGCTGCTGGCCTCTTTTGAGCTCTTCCAGAGAGAGAAGGTGAGGCTGGGCCACTTCCAGATCCAGGAGGCGGGGAGTACCTGGTGGTGGTGGTGGTGTGGGGGGGGTCAGCCTGTGGAAGGCAGGAGGCTGCCGAGCCATCCTCTCCCTCCACCGGGGGCCTGACGGTGGGGAGCACTGCAGGGAAGCCAGGCCTCCTGATGAGGCTGGTCTCAGCCATCTTTTCTGAACCCCAAATCAGGACACGCTCTAACTTTGGGGTCCAATGCTGGAATCTCTTGAGTCCTCTGGCCATTGGATGTATTTCCTTGGGGTCACACCCTAAGGCTGTTTCTGGTTGGGCACAGTGGCTTAATTGTGATGGTGGTGGTGGTGGTGGTGGTGGTGGTGGAGGGGGTGGGTGGGTAGAGGGGACTCCAAGGACAGGGAAGGGCAAGCCCCGTGTTCCACACTGCTGTGCCACTGCCCAGCTGTGATCCTGGGCCAGCCCCTTCCCTGCTGTAGAATCGGGGTTTTGCATTAGAACTAAGTCACCAAACTTGCGCTTAGTGTGACGCGAACCCCAATGTATTAGCCAGATAGAAGTGGGGCGGCTCCAGGGGAAGTGTTGGAGAGGGACACAGCCTATGCCAGCCTGGTTCCTGGGCACCCTGCCCCCAACTCCCAGGCAGCTCTGAGGGGCCCAGGGCATCCGAGGAAGAGAGCATGCAGACCCCGGGACTGCCTGATCACCGGCATATGCCATGAGTGTTGTTTTGTGGTTGGCGGTGGCTTTGCCTGGCCAGGGCAGAAGGGAAGGTGAGGGGCCCTGAGTGACAAGCACCTGAGCGAGCTCTTTCCTTCCCTCTAGCCGGCCATCCACCACATTCCGGGCTTTGAGGTACGTCTTGTTCTCAGCGTTTCTTCTCCAAACTCCCTGCTGGCCTCCCTGTGTTTGCAGCTCTTTCTTTGCTAGCAAGGGCAGCAGGCAGAGGAGGGCCCAGTGGGGCCGCAGGGGTAAAGGGGGTTGGGGGTACAGGGGCCGGGGTCCTGGCCCAGCTCAGGCCTTTCCTGCCCATCTCCCCTGAGAAGATCACACTCTCGGACTGAAGGGACCTCACGATCTTCCAGCCCAGTGCCTCTTAGCCTTGTTGCAGGTTCGAATCCTTGTAAAGCCTTATAAATCCCAGGTGCTCAGGCCCCACCCCGACCAAAGGAAGCAGGGTCTTTCCGGCGTGGCCCAGGCATTGGTGGTTTTCAAAGCCACTCAGGGGATTTTAATGGGCAGCCAGGGCCGAGAGCCATGGACTAGCCCAGTGGTCGGCAAACTGCGGCTCGCCAGCCACATGCGGCTCTTTGGCCCCTTGTGTGTGGCTCTTCCACAAAATACTATGGCCTGGAAGAGTCTAGTTTGAAGAAGTGGCGTTAGAAGAAGTTTAAAGAATTTGGGTCTCAAAAGAAATTTCAATCGTTGTAGTGTTGATATTTGGCTCTGTGGACTAATGAGTTTGCCGACCACTGGACTAGCCCAGCGGTTCCCTGCGTGGGCATCACGGGATGCTGTGGGAAATACTTCTTGGGTCCCACGGCAAACCCACGGAAGCAAATGTGCGGGGCTGCTCGCAGCGTGTTCACAAGCCCGCGGAGGGCTCTGGCGCATACTCCTCTCAGAAGCTCTGGTTTAGACTCTGGTTCCCAGCTCACGGAGCCCACCGTGACCGGTTTCTGACCTCCACTCGGCTCCCGTGTCCCTGCTCTCCTCCTTTCTGGGTGCCACAGCTGAAAATGCAGACCTTTCGCTGTGGTGCTCAGGCTGATTGGTTTCTCAAAGCTGCAGCTTTGCCGAAACCGGTTTGGCTCAGTGGTAGAGCATCGGTCTGCGGACTGAGAGGTCCCAGGTTCGATTCCGGTCAAGGGCATGTACATTGGTTGGGGGCACATCCCCGGTAGGGGGTGTGCAGGAGGCAGCTGGTCTATGTTTCTCTTTTATCGACGTTTCTAGCTCTCTCCCTTCCTCTCTGTAAAAAAATCAATAAAATATTTTTTTTTAAAAAGCTGCAGCTTTGGGAAGCGGTCAGCGGGGCTCTGTGTGGATGCCTCCCCCTTAGGGCAGTCCACACAATTTGTAGACAGCTCTTACCATGCAGGCCCTCCTGCCCCCTCCCCGCTCCACCCTTTGCTTCTCCCCTCCTTCCCCTCGCTCCCCATCCCCCTCCTGTCAAGTCCAAGCTCCCGATCTCAATCTGCCTGACCCTGGGGGACCCGTTGTTTCTCCCCAAGTTCACATGCTCAGAGAGGAGCAGCAGATCCAGTTCCTGAGGCCTGACTGCTTCCTGGGCTGCCGCACAGGCCCCGGCCCTTCCCACCACCTGTTTGCCATTTTCCTCTCTCCTGCCTGTCACTTCCGGACATGCCTGGGCTCCAGGCATATGTGTTGGCATCCTCTCCTACCAGTTCCCTGGCATCAACGTCCACCACACCTTCGTGGAGGGCATGGCTAGAAGCATTGGCATTTGCCGGGGGGTGGGAGGTGGTCTCTGTTGGCTCCTCATCGGCGATGTCTGGTGTGCTGATCTCTGCCCAGCCTAGTGCGATTGGTCGCTGATGGCGAACTCTTATCCCCCCTTCTCTCCTCTTCTCACCATCTCCTGGATGTGGAACGCCCCCTGATGTGGTCCAGGTACAGGATACATCGCGGATCCTGGAAGAGGTGAGGCGGACCCCCATAGCTGTGGCGGTTGCTGGGGGGCGGAGGGTGGGCAGAGACAGAGGGGCGGTCAAGGCCATCTTATGGACACGTGCCCTGGAGCCTTCAGGGTTCCTGGTCCTCCAATGAGACACAGAGTCCTACCTGGTTTCATTCCCCTCACTCTGTGGCTCCAGGCCTGCCTGGGGTGAGAGTCCTGGAACGATTCTGGCCTCAGAGGACTTGCTGTTCTGTTGAAGGTCAGATTCATCTAGACCTCATGGTTGGCAGTACGTAGTCTCATCGGGCCGAGGACGAGGTGGCATGTTTTCGAGAAGAAAATGTTCGTAAGAGGCCAGAGTAGGCAAGGAAGCCTTCCTGGTGGAGGGGGCATCAGCCAGGCATTGTTGCAGGAAGCAGGTGGGAAACCTGCCTTTGGCCCGAGGGGACCAGCACCAGGTTAGGGCCTGGATGGCTTGGGGACTACGTGGGTTGGGGGGCTCCTAGTTTTAGATGAAGTTTGGGGTTTGTCCTTGGCCATAGGGACGAGGAGCGCATTCCCTATGGCTCCCTGCACATCTGGGAGCGGGTCCTCAGGAATGAGTAGGGCAGAGGCCCGGGCAGAGAGACAGGAAGGAGAGCCATGGTCAGATGGGGCCTGGGCAGAAGGCAGCTACGTCCTGCCGTCAGGGAATCCCCAGGCAGGGAGCGAGCGCCATTTGACATTTGCAGTGCAATTTGGACTCGAAGTGCGGGGTCAGGATGTGGGATCTGCAGGCCCAGCGCCCCTTACCTCACTTCCTTTTGCTCCCAGACCGAGGTGGGGTCCGCCAAATGAGCTGGCCATAATTGCGCCTGACAGGCAGCCTCCCGCTTTTGGCTGCCGTCGGAAAGACTGCCGATTTGGAAAGGGGAGCAGAGTCCCGTCCAGGGAAGCAGCACGGAGCCCTCTCTCAATTGAGAGCATTCTGTGGCCAAAACCCACAGCCTGCTCCAAAAGAAGACCCAGCCCAGGGATGAGTTATTAAAAAAAAAAAGTTAAAAATCCTTAATAACTAACTGGATTTGTAATATGGAACAGCGAAGGCTCGGATTCCGGGAGCAAGGATCAGGCTGTGGTCTCCTCGTCAGGAAGCAAATCCAAGCTTGCAGCTTCGGGGCCAAGCGTCCTGCTGCCGGGCCGGCCCCAGAGCGAGGCGGGGTGTGGGTCACCAGGGCCAGGGGAGAGCAAGTCCTGTGGAGCGGGGGGGGGGGGGGAGGGGGGGGCCTGGGGGGCACAGGGCTGGGCTAGCCATCAGGTTCGGAGGGTCTGAGGCCCCTGAGGATGAATGGAGGGACACCTCACCCGGGGAACCACCCTGGAGGATGACCTTGTGACCCCCTCCTCCCCAGGGCCCGTGGCTCATCCACTTCCCCTGCTCTGGGAAGGCTGAGCCTCATGCCAAGTCCCGAGTCCTCTTTGCTTCTAAGAATCCGTTAGTGCTGGGTGGAGGGTTCTGGAGGGAGCTTTACAACTGCGCAGGGTGATTCTGTTTTTGCCTGAGCTCAGCTCTTGCCTTGTTTCCCTCGTTCAGTCCCACCTAGGTCTCAGCCTGGTCCCTGTGAGGATTTTTCCAGGCAGCCTGGGGAGTGGGAGTGGGGGGGGGGGGAGGCTGTGATAAGCCAGGCCAGGAGCCTAGATTCTTAGAGCAGAGAAGGCAGATGGGTGGTTAGCAAGTTGTCTGGCTGGGTGTAGGTTGGGAAACAAGGGGCAGGAGGGGAGACCAGATAGGAGGCCTGGGTGACGCTAGGATGGTTTGAGGATGGCTTTTGCGGTGGGGACTGCCTTTGGGAGCCCAAGGCTGTGTGGGAGACAGTGTCTGTGCACGAGATGAGATGCCATCTGTCTGCACTGAGGGCTCCCAGAGCAGATGGAGGGCAGTGGGGGTGGCTTCCTGGAAGAGGCGACACTGAGCTTGCTTCCGAGGCACACATTGGCAGGCGGGGGCGGGGGTGCAGGCGTCAGTGCTTTGGGCTGGAGGCTGTCATCGCTCGGGGCCAGTTTGCTGGGCGAGATCTCTCTCTCCTCGGGCTTTCCTCCCACCCAAAGGGTCTCTTTCCGGGGCTCTCGGCAGGGAAGGAGGACTGTGGCGTCCTGTGGTTGAGACTCTGGTGACGCCTGGGAGGCCTGGGTCGTTGCAGAGAGCTTGGGCAAAGGAGGCATCTCTCCTGGCTCCCCGGCCTGTGTCTGTGTCGCCGCTGTCCCTCCTCTTCCCGAGCCCTGCGCGCCTTCCCCTCTTCCCGCTCTCCCTTCGAGTTTCCCGCTGCCTCTGTTTGTTCCTTGGCCCTGGCTCCCCCTCTCCCTCCTTCTCCCGCCTCTGCTGAGCCCTCTGTCTCGTTCCTTTTCCTTTTTGTCTGGAGAACAAAGGCAGTCCGTGCTGCCAAGGGGGAATGAGTTCAAAGAAACTGCAATTTTAGATTTCCTGAGAACTGGAGAGTGTGCACATGCACGTTGGAGTGTGTGCGAGTGTGTACACTCGCATGAACACACACACACACACACATACACCACACGTGCATGCACATGTGGCAGGAGAGGGGCTGGCTGACCCCTTCCTTACCGGGACTGGGATGTGGCATGCGCAGAGGAAGACCCAGCTGGGGGCCTGAGGTGGGAGCGGGGGCTGAGGTCCTGACCGCGGAAGGGGGGGTGGCGGGACGGGTGCCCTCGGTTCTGCTTCTGTCCTGCTCCGCGGAGGGGACGCCCCGGTAGGAGGGACCGCGTGCTCTGTCTGTGGCTGTCTTCAGGAGGCTCGCGGTCCAACCAGATGTTACTCCCTCAGCCCTTCCAAATCCAGGCGGTGGGGTATGGCGGGGTACTCTCCTGCACCCCCAAATCCACTAGAAGGAAAACTTTGGTATTTTGCAATCAAGAAAATAAACCCAGTGGTCCCCCATCCCCCATCTACCACCCCCCACCCCCACCCCAGGCCTTAATTTAAAACACTGTTTTTCCTCCCAAGTGTAATTAGAGCAACATGTTGTTCCTAACGAGCTGGGTGGGGCAGGCAGACAATGGAGCCCTCCCAGCCGCCGGCTGCCCCTGCCTGCAGCTCCCTGAGGAGCCGGGATCTGAATGTCTGCGGGTCCCCTGACTGTACCCTGTTGGGTGAGGTGGGAGTCTGTGGGCCACTGGTGGTGGGACTGACCTAGGTGGCTGGGTGGGCTTGCCAACATGACCCCTGCCCTAGGAATGACTGTCTGTCTGGTGTGGTGGCTCCCAGGACTGGGGGAGGAAGCCCCCCTCTTGGTTCAGGGCCTGGGCCAACCTGCACCGAACTGACCAGCAGGATGGATAGACGAAAGGGGCATTGAGGTGGACTCTGCTCTGATGGGGAGAGAGCCCAAAGCCCCGGCCCCCTGTGGAGGCCCATTAGCAGAGCGGCCTCTGGGTGGGGAGGATGGTCAAGGAAGAGCTTGGCCAAGTGTTGCTGTATCTAATTAGGCGGATAGTCTAAAGCTGCTTCAAGGTCTGTGTCCCGCGGGGTCCCCTGTCACACACAGGCCAGTGAATCAGGATGTCCTGGGGGCCCTTTCAGTCTGCACCCACCCCTGCCTGCCAGTGCTGATGTGCGTCCCCAGTTCTGACAGGGCCACTGCAGCCCACCCTGTGGAGAATCGCTGCCCGGAGCGAGCTGGCGCCTCAGGTTGGCTGGACTAGAGAGCAGTTGAGAAACTCGTGCACAAGAGCTGGCCACGTGGCTGGGCCACAGGACTCTCACGTGAGATGTCAGAAACCTGTCAGGACCTTGGGAAACGGGACACAAGGTCACTTAGAATTCAAAGAAGCCAGAAAGTAGGCTTATAAGAATTTCCTGGAGTGGTTGGGGAGACTTTGTGGAGGAGGGAGAGCTTGAACTTGGCCCTGAAAGATGTCTTAGGCTCAGAAGGAGGGTGAGGGAAGCACATTCAAATACCGGGAGCCATAAGCAGGCCCAGGGGAGGGGAGGCTTGGTAAAGACCCAAGGATCAGGCTGGAGCAGACAAGGAGGGGAGAGTATGTGGGAGCCAGTTCTTTATTCACACATCCACCCACCCATTTATCCCTCTGTCCCCACTCCTTCCCTCCCTTCAGCTATCTATTCATAACCCTTTATTTATTGGACAGGGGATTCAGCTGCGGTCCCTGTGTGCAGAATAGCTGGTTTAACCGGGGACACAGACAAATGGACACACAGGGATGGCACAGGATGGTGTGTCTTTCCATTGGAGAGGATCAAGTTGCTATGGGAGCCAGGGGGGTGCTTAAGTTGAGCTCAGGCCCCCAGGGAAGATGTAATGGAGACCTAAAGCCGAGCAGGAGGTAGCCAGATGAAGTGGGTAGAGAGCATCCAGACAGAGGGACCCAGAGCTTCAGGCCTCACAGGTAAAGACAGCATGGCGTCTCCTGTAACCTTCCAGGGCAGGCATTGAGCGTGTTCACAGAGTGGCTTATCTCTCTGGGGGCCTGGAAGGAACGTTATCGGGTGAGAGGTAAGACAGGAGAAGCCAAGGGCTAGAAGATGAGGGGTCTTGGAGGCCAAGTCAAGGAGTTTGGACTTCATCCTGAGTGGGTGGGGGACCTGTGATGGGTCTTAAGTAGAGTGACATCGTCACATCGTGTCTCCTGGCTGCAGAGCACAGCACACCTTTGTTGCAGGGAGTAGATGTGCAAAAGCAGGTGCAGGACCACTGAGCAGGATGCTGGCGAACCCAGGCAGGATGGATGCACATGCAAGAGATTAGGGGACAGAATCGCCAAGGCGAGGTGACCATTCAGACGTGGTGACAAGGGGAGGAGAGCTGAGGATGGTATGCGACTCTGTGGCCTGGTGGTTGAGGTGGATGGTGGGGTGGGTTTCTGACATGCCATTTGAAAAGAGCGGGTTTTGATGGGGGAAGGTAGGAAATCCAATTTTGGATAAGATCAGTGTGAGAGGCCAGTGGGACACAAGGATGAGCTGAGCAAAAGAGGTTTGAGACGTGGGTCTAGCGTTTAGCACAGTTGTTTGGGAGCAGAAAGCCTAGGAGACGACTGGGAAGAGGAGGGGACTCAACAAGCAGAGGGTAGGGGTGGAGGGCCAGTGTGGGACCGGAGAGATGGTTTCAGGAAGGAGGCCGAGATCAGCTGGCCACGTGCTACTGAGGGAGTGAAGACAGATAGGAGCTGGTGAGGGATGGCTTCTGGGTTGAGTTACAAGCAGGTGGTTATTAACTTTGGGGATAGAAGTTTCCAGGGAGAGGATGCAGGGAGCCAAGCTGAATGCTCTGGGCAGAGGTGCTGCATGGAAGTGAGAGTCAGTGGATGGATGGGGTCCTTTTCAGGAAGAGAGAGGAGAGGGAGGCTGCCAGAGAGGACACGGAGCAGGGTGGATCTGATGGACCATCTTTAAATGGGGACGGAAAAGATCTAGCAGATAGTGGGGAAAACTCGGGGGTGAGGGGAGGTGGGGGGGAGGACTGGGTTAAGGAGCCAGAGAGTGTTAGGTGTAGAAGCTCCGTGATAACCTCACCAGTGTGCACAGAAAGGAGGGGGCACAGAGGGCCAACATGGCAGCTTGCAGGCGTGGTGGAAGGGGTCGTGGGGAGTGGCAACAAATGACAGGGAACGAGGATGTTCTGGGACCCCGGGGGACATCTGGGTGGATGGAGATGAGATGGCCCTGGGATGAGAACGGTGGCCTCGTGCGGAGGAAGCTGCTCCACAGACACACTTCTAACCACTGTCTCTGCTTGTCTCTCCCTGCTGCCTCCGCGGGCCCGGCGCTCCACAGCTGTGTGCACCTGCCTTCTTCCTCCAGGGCCTCCTCCAAACGGTACTGGAGTCTCTCCTTCTCGAGGTTCTGGTTCCCTGGCCTCCCCCCTAAACAGGTTCCTGGAAATGGGGAGCCTGGTCCTCAGCCTATAGAGAGGACTGCCGTCAACTGGAGCTCAGGGGAGCCTGCAGGAAAGTTGTGCCATGGGAGTGAGGGACAGAAAGGCATCAAAGGGACACTGCCGGGAGTTGGGGGCCCAGAGAAGACTGTCTGGGAGGAAATATATGAATGAGCTTTCCTGGGTGATTTCAGGAGAATGTTGCCACCGTGTGAGAAGGGCTTATCTTTCTGTCTCCCCACCCAGGGGCGCTTGAGCGTGGTTCCCTCCCTGACACCCTTTGCGTCTTGGGCTTTTGGCCTGGGCCCACATTGGACTGGGCATCACCCTCAAGCAGGCCCCAAACAGGACACAAGCAGGCCTTCAGGCCTCACCCTTCCCTTAACGAGGCAACCCTTGATGTGCAGGCGCTGCAGCTGGTGGCTTGGAGTGCCAAGGGTGGGCACTCAGCCAGGTGACCCCGTAGCAGCCAGGCCATTGTGGTGGCTGTCCAGGCCCTACCTGCACCCTTCAGGGGCACCATTCATGCAGACTATGATGTGCACAGCAGTCCCTGGAGTTGTGCCCCATGCAGCCTTACATATCACGGACCCTCCCTCCCCCCCGATGGCATCTGTCTCCCCACCAGCCTAAAAATGTCGGTGCTTCCTACATCATCATCTGCATTGTGGGTCTGCAGGAAAACGGTGAATGTCTTCACTTTGTGCTCTGGTGACACAGGGACAGTTATGAAGTCAGTGTTCTGAGACATGCTTTCGGCGGCTCAGATCTCTTCAAGCCACCGTGTGAGATCAAGGTTAATGGTACAAACCACGGTTGGGTGGCACCACCACCCAGCAATACGGGAACCAGGGTTCCCACTGTCTCTGAAGCACTTCCTGTGTGCCAGGCACTCTCTATATTTGCTCTCTACCTGAATTCTCACAGCAACTTCGAAGGGTACTGTAATCCCAGATCTTCCCATGAGGGTCTGAGGCACAAAGGTTGGGTAACTTGCCCAAGGTCAAACAGCTGCCACGACGGGCACAAAAACCAAGGTGTCTGGTTTGATTCTAGAAATGAACCCCTTACCACTCCAGGCCAGGGAGCATAGCATCGAGGCTGTGCCATTGGGCAGGAGTGACAGCTGGAGCTGGTTACGAGGTGCTGAGGCTGGAGCGAGCTGGTGTGTATCTCCTGCTGCTCCAGGGATCCGTGTCCGAACATCTGTAGGTGGATACACTGTCCTCTGAGAGAGAAGCCAGAGCAAGTCACTTGGAGAATGAATCCAGTAATTCTATTGTTTATTAAATGAGATTAGATGAGGCAAGCTCTGCAAAGCGCCCAGCAGAGCCCTTTTAATTACAGTTAACTTTTCCTGGGGGCCAGGAACTCCATGTGTGGATGTGCAGGTTGTTCACTGCGTAAGGGCACTGTGTCCAAGGAGGTGCAATTTCCAGGCAGACATCATGGACTTGTATTTATTATAACAGGTTTTCAGTAGGTGGCAGTAGAGTGTCTTGTTCTAATAAGCTAGTGAGGTATGATTTTCTGACATGGATATAAAGGTCTTTAAGAAAGAGACGTGTTTCTCTAATTGTCACAAGGGTGCCACGTGGGCGAGCAGTCCTACGATTGAGGGTTTACACCAGGGGTGGGCAAACTTTTTGACTCGAGGGCCACAATGGGTTCTTAAACTGGACCGGAGGGCCAGAACAAAAGCAACTTGACCATGCTGGCACTCTCATCTTGGGCTGCTGGTGAAGGAGCGGAGGGGAGAGCAAGAGAACCCTCCACTCTTTTGGCTCCGCAGGCCCGATAGAACAGCCGAACGTGCCTGATTCGGCCCACGGGCCGTAGTTTACTCACGGCTGGTTTGCACAAATCAGAAACTATTCTAAATGTTGTTTTAACTTCTTCAAGCTTCACACTAATCTTTAAGAGTGATAACTTCTTTTATTTTTAAAATATATTTTATTGATATTTTTACAGAGAGGAAGGGAGAGGGATAGAGAGAAACATCGATGAGAGAGAAACATCGACCAGCTGCCTCCTGCACAGCCCCCACCGGGGATGTGCCTGCAACCAAGGTACATGCCCTTGACTGGAATCGAACCCGGACCTTCCAGTCTGCAGACAGATGCTCTATCCACTGAGCCAAACCGATTCTGGCAGGAGTGATAACTTTTAATACCATGTCATAGATGTAAAAAAATGAGCCATAGAGAGGTGAAATAATTTATTTAACTCAGTGAGTGGTGGAGCCAGGATTCAATCCCACAGCCTGTGCTCCAACCACTGTGAGGCGGGGCAGTTGTCCAGGACCTGCTTCCCTTGCCCCGTCTGCTTCCCCATATAATACTTCGTGATCATTGGGATTCCTGCCCACATCCTTTTGGCAAACCCTTAGAAGGTCAAACTTGACATGCTGTGCTCAGCTCTGGTCTGTGGTGGTGAAGGAGCCGCCTCCCCATCAGTGCCCTTTGGTGCCTGTTGATGACGGGCATTTATATACCTTTCTCCTGCTGTGAAATGCTCTGACTCCCAGTGTAAGTGCTCTGTCCTCACAGCAGATAGGTAGGAGAGGCGGTGTTAGGGGCTGACAGGTATCTGGGAATGGGTATGGGGGGGAAGGATGGAACTCCAGGGTGGGTGGTAAGTTGGAAAGGTGTGAGCCAGGAGGCAGGAGAACCAGGCCAGTGAGGGTACATGGTCCCCCCTGGGATGCAGAGGGGCTGAAGCGGACGTGTCAGGATTAAAAGGGAAGACATGTGTGTGCACATGTGCATGCAAGTGTAGGATATGAGGTGACCCTGAGCAGCTCATTGGTGCATCAGAACCTGCATTATGGGAGGAGGGGGTGACCTAAACCTTAGGCCATGGTGCTTGAATTGTGATCCTGGAGAAGATCTTGCCTAAAAAAACTGACTTTGCTCTCTCATTTCTGCCTGCTCTTTGCCCACTTGTGTATCCTTGCTTCTCTGTTTCTGTCTTTCTCATGCACGTCCTTCTTTCCATCCCACCTGTCTCTCTGCCTTGGTCTTTCTCCCACCCATGTGTCTGTTCCACCTGATGTTCCCTGTAGTCGGAGGACACAGACCTGCCCTACCCACCACCCCAGAGGGAGGCCAACATCTACATGGTTCCCCAGAACATCAAGCCAGTTCTCCAGCGTACCGCCATCGAGGTGAGCCTGGCTCCAGTGTAGGGGTTGAAGGGTAGCCTGGATCTTCCCCTTCCTGGTCCAGCCTTCCCATGATCTTTCTAGCTGCTCTCCTCACTCTGTGTCCCCAGATCCTGGCATGGGGCCTGCGGAACATGAAGAGTTACCAGCTGGCCAATGTCTCCTCCCCCAGCCTTGTGGTGGAGTGCGGGGGCAAGACGGTCCAGTCCTGTGTCATCAGGAACCTCCGGAAGAACCCCAACTTTGACATCTGCACCCTCTTCATGGAAGTGGTGAGCCTGACCCCCCTGTGGTCCTCTTCCAGTGTCCTGGTGGCTAGAACCTCCTGGCAACCCCAAGCAGTCTGGGAGTCGGCTCCGACTCCTCGGGGAACCTGTGTGGTCAGGGCTTCTCGCCCACCTCACTTGTCTTTGAAAGTGGGAGGAAATGCTCAGCTCTTCTCACTGGAAGAGCTGAAGCCTGTGAGCAACACCGATGGGACCAGCTTGCTCCCTCCTACCGAGATCCCGAGCCCACAGAGGTCCTAAGGACCCATCATCATGGCTGGTCTCTCGTTCAGGGCAGGGCTCAGTCCTCTGAAGTTCCCCTCACGGGTCCGCCACAGCTTTGATCTTCCAAACCTTCCGTGACTGGCCTCCCTACCTGGGCCTCCTCAGATGGGCTCACCTACTGCCCTCTGGCCCCCAGTCCTCTCCAGCTCCCGGGGCTGCCTGGGCCTAGTGGCTGGATCAAGGCAAGCCCGAGGAAAGGAACATGGTTTGCAAGATGAAAGCACTATAGAAATTCCAGGCCCAGTGGCTGTCAACAGGAGCCTCCTCTTGGCTGAGCCAAACCCGCCACCGAAGGAGAGCATATAAATTATTTCAAGTTGTGTTCAAAGTGCTTTTGGGGCTGGGGAGGTGGGGTGGGGAGAAGAATCTGGGACTATAAGCCAACTCTTGAGTATCCACTTGGGGGGGACTGTCTGCAAGAAATGTTGAGTCCTGGGCCAACTTCTCCCCTCTTCCCCTCCCAGCCAGCGAGGGTTCAGGGAAAGGAGACTTGCTTTCACTCTGGGCTGAGCTGATGTGTTTGGAAGGTAAAATTGTGGGGGGAAAGCTAGCCTCCACGTAGAATGTTCAAGAGCATGAGGAAAAGTGTATTTTTTACTTCCCTGGCCAGCTCTTGGGCTCAGTCAGCCACCACTTGGGAGTCATGGCTACTGGAGGTTACATGTAGGTTCATAGTCATTCTCTCTCCTGGACTTGCCCCCGTTCCTCTGAGACTTCCCAGAGACCGGTTTAGACCACTGCTCAGAACGTCCCTCTTCCTCTGCTCAGATGCTGCCCAGGGAGGAGCTCTACTGTCCCCCCATCGTGATCAAGGTCATTGATAATCGCCAGTTTGGTCGCCGGCCTGTGGTTGGCCAGTGTACCATCCGCTCTCTAGAGAACTTCCTATGTGACCCCTACTCAGGAGAGAGTCCATCCCCACAGGGTGGCCCAGGTAGGTGGAGGGGCTGTTGATGGGGAGGGCCTGGAAGAGGGGGCTTGGGCAGGTGGGACTTCCACTGAGAGTTGTCCTGAAGCTCTCCTTTGACTGGGACCTGACTGAGGGGTAGTTTCTGCTCAGCTGACCAGAAGGGTAGGGACCTCATCTCCCTCAGGGCGTCGCCTGGATCTGGGCTGGGCACACCAGGAAGAGGTACCATGTCTGTGGGGGCTGAGAGGTGATGGCTGAAGGGGGAGGTGGTTGAGGGAGAGAGAGATGCTGGGATTCAGCGGTATGAGGAGGGAGGAGAGAATGGAAAGGGAGGAAGAGAAAGTTTCAGGAGACAGGGAATGTGAAAGAAGATGGGAGGGACAGAGATGGGAGAGGGAAGAACTGGGTGGGAGAAAGCAGAAGATTGAGAAATGTGGAGAGAGAGAGAGATGGGTTTTGTCTCATTGTTCCCTGAGTCTTGTGGCTGAGGAGGGACTAGATCCCAGAGGGAGCCCCTCTCAGGCCTGGACACTGGTCTCTCCTACAGATGATGTGAGCTTACTCAGTCCTGGGGAAGATGTGCTCATTGACATTGACGATAAGGAGCCCCTCATCCCCATCCAGGTAGGATGATCTGGGTCCTGGGGGAGAGACACTGGTTCCGGCTAAGAGCTGGCCTTGTTTGCTCCCCACTTTTTCCCTCATCTCTCCCACTGCTCCTCTCCCTTCCTTATCACATGGCCTTTACAAGAGGTCTCCCTCTGGAGCTGGGTGGAAGGACACCATACAGATGGAGGGACCTGGAAGGAGGGGTCTTTGTTCAAGCCAATAGTCTCTCCACCTCCTGCATTCCTCCATGTCCAGGAAAAGGAAGGGAGAGGGGCGGGAGGGGGGCCTTATCCCAAGGGTGTCCCACCCTGCTGCAGGTAAGTGGTGTCCCTTTGCTATGCACTCAGCAACGTAGGGCCAGCTGGTGAGTCAGACACCCATGCCAAACAGCATGGCAGAGTGTGTGTGGCATCTCTCACTGAGGGGAAGCACTCTCCCCACTTGGGGACCTGGGGTGGCTCTGGGTCCTGTCGGGCTGAGACCACCCAGTCCTTCCTGCAGTGGAGATGGAGAAAGTCCTCACCGTGAGTGAGCATAGGCCTCAAACTGGCTATCTGTTCTAGGTTCTCACCTCCTCTCAGCTTTGCATGATGCTGGTCACACCCCTGGCACCTGGGGCTCCCAGAGCATTGGGGCTGCCTGGGGGCAGAGCCTCCCAGTCTACGCAGTTAGCAGCTGTGTCCTCATGCCCACAGCCTGCTTATTCAGCCCGGGATGGGATGGTGTAGCACGTCAGAGGGTTTGTTTTCTTTAAATCATCAATCCAATATTAGCATTGATAGCAGGAGAGCAAACTTGGTGTTGGGCTCAGGATCCTCAAAACTGTCCCTGTAGGTGTGTTGATAGGGGCTTCCCTCTGATACTATGGGCTGATATCCTCTCCTTTATCACTTGCTCATCATTTCATTTGCCAGGGAGTGTCCTGGGCCTCACTGCTGCCAGAACAGGAGGTCTTGCTCTATAGTTTCTTTGATGTTGAGAATCCTCAGAAGTCCCAAGCTCTCCATTTGTCCTGTGTCTGTGGCTCTCCAGGGCTCTGCCCCACCATCCTTTCTGCTGGGGGCACCTAGTCATTGTTTTTTTAAAAAAAATTTTATTGATTTTATACAGAGAGGAAGAGAAAGGGATAGAGAGTTAGAAACATCGATGAGATCGAATCATGGATCAGCTGCCTCTTGCACACCCCCTACTGGGGATGTGCCCGCAACCAAGGTACATGTCCTTGACCGGAATCAAACCTGGGACCTTTCAGTCCACAGGCCAACGCTCTATCCACAGAGCCAAGCTGGTTTCGGCTGGTCATTCTTTAAGACTCAACTTAGTTGTAGTCATTTCCTTCCAGAATTCTTCCCTGGCTCCTCCCCCTTTCCTGCAAGTCTGGTCTGTATCTTGGTCATTGCACCTACCTTAGGTTTGCTTGTCTCTGTAAATGGCAGTGACTGGGCATGTTTCTCTTTGTGTCCTTAATGCTTAGCAGAGGACCTGACTTAGCAGGAGCTATCCAATGAAGTCTGCCTGGATTGGTGGATGCACAGTGGGTGGACAGATGGACAGATGGACAGATGGACAGATGGGAGACGGGAGACCTGCCCACGCTCTGTAAGGGGTCTAGGCAGGAGCTTCTCTTGACTGGAGAAGCCCAAGAGAACATTTCAGCTGGCCCCACAAGGATTCAGCTGTACTGGGTGCTGGTGCTTTCAGGCCTAGGTGGGTGTTTGTAGCCAAATTAGGCAGATAATTAGCCCCAAACTCCAGGCTGCCTGATCCTGGCTCCCGTTTCCCACCCTCTCAGCGGGCCGTCTGAGTCTGTGCAGGGAAGCGTGGGGCTTGCCCAGCAGGATTTCCGTTCTGTGTGTGCTGCCCTCAAAATGTCTACAGATGCAGGGAGGAGGGACTATTTTGGGTCCCGCTGGCTACAAGCACAGCCAGAGGCAGACAGTGAGGAGGCCCCGTCTGGTCACCCTCCTGGTGTTGACATCAGTGAACTGGGGCGGGGGTCTGAGGCAGAATAGGGACTGTCCTCTATGGCAGCACAGCCACTCCGCCTAGAGCTGCTGGCCAGACAGAGGGCGGGGATCTGGGATCCGGGTTCCTGGATGCATGTCCACATGGGCCCAGGCTCACAGGGTCTCAGGTGGGCAGGCAGAAGGAAGATGGGAAGTCCGCCTGCTCTGATGGAGGAGGCTTGGACTCTCCCTTCATTGATTTTCCCTTCTGATGGAGGGTTCATGACACTGTTCTCAAGGAGTTCGGAGGCCAGCATGGAAACCATTCCTGGGGTCTATGAAGCCCTGCCCAATGGGGTTTATTGGGGGGTTAGGGGAAAACTGCTTTTGTATTGCATTTTCCTCTGAGATGCATTGGTTCAATGTAGCTGATCCAGGAAATCTTTTACTCCTCTGTCTTCCCTGCACATCCTCTGGCACTTGGGAGGACTGGGCATTCCGAGGCTGATCCAGTAGGCAGAGGTTCCAGTAGCAAATGCTTTGCCAGATAATTCTGGCTGAGCTCTCCTCCCCTCTCTGCTCCCCTAGTGCAGATAGAATGGAGGGCCCTGGCCTCTGAGGGTGGGAGGGACAAGAATTTGGATTTCTCCTGGCTCCTGCTTATCCCACCGTATTTCTTGGCAGCCTGTTTCATTTTTCCTGTGATGTGGCCCCTGTTGCTATGCTCACCAGGTCTGGGCCGTGGACCTAGCTCAGGGCACCTCCCCAACCTCACATATGCTCTTTGCCACATCTGGCTTCTGTCTTGGCCCCTCCATCTCCTTCCTTGATTGCACCTTCTCTGCTGACGTAACTTCTCACCATCACCTGCCCCGTTCCTGGGATGAGCCTGCCACGTATTGGAAAACATCACCTCAGACTTTCCTGATGTTCCCAGTCATTGGGCTGACACTCACGGTAGAATGTTCCTCAAGGTTCTAGAAATGTTTTTGGTTTCTGTCAAGAGTGGCCAGTTCTAGAGATGATCTAAAACATCTGTATAGAGCCTATCTCTGTACTCCGCCTTCTAGAGCTTGTAGGTCAGCACTTCTGGGGGTGAGGATGGTCCCTCATGAGTGGGTGCCTGACCCTGTGAACTCTTCTTCACACCGTGAGGGATGGGATGAGAAAGTCTTACGCAGATTAACCCCGTGGTTGATTCTTGGTCTGTGTGACTGTCCATTGTATAGATTTCAGATCCGTAGCCTTGGGTGGATGTAGTCTCTCTCTCTCTCTCTCTCTCTCTGGGTGTGTGTAAGTGTGTGTGTGTGTGGCACATGTACATGAGTGTGTGAGAGGTGGGGGGAGGCTGGGAGTAGGTGTGTGTGCAAACCCTCCAGTGTGTGTATAGTCTCAGAGATGGTGTTGTGGGAATCGTGGCCATGCCCTTTAACTTTCTGAGGGCAGGCATGGGTATATTCTCAGAAAGGGGGCATGGAGGACTTTTATCCATCTGGTGCTCTGCTTTAAAAAAAAAAGGATCTCATTTATTTTTTTCTGAGTATAAATATACATTCACGTTATCAAATTTGGGAAATAAAGAAAATTGAACAAATAGACATTGCCTTCAACCAAGAACGCAGTCTGAATGAACTGCTACCAACCCATCATTCTCTAGTCTTGCCTTTCTCCTGGGCTTCTCCTCCTTTCTCCGACTATGTCTCTGACTCTGAATTGGACTCTATCTTTCAAACAAAACTGGGGTCTTCCTTTACTAAGCTGCTTTTTCATTAAGCTAGCCCTGGTGTTCTGATTATGAAGGTGGGGAGAGAATCAGTGTGCAAGAACACCCGCACCTGCTCCTCCCTAGAGAGGGCCTTGAAGCTCAAAGTAGAGGTGGCGTCCTCTGTTCATCCCATATGCCACCCCACTTCCAACCACTAGATGCCCCTGGTGAAGGGTGACTCTTGGGCTATAATCCCGAGAGACCATTCTGGATGGGGGGGTGGGGTGGGATGAGGGGTCTCCTTTTTAAGTTTCCAGAGAAGAATTTCTGGGGGTGGGGAATACATGTGTGTTGAGGATGGATAAAAAGAGGAAGCACACTGGGGATGTCTTCACTGCGGTTGGGAGACAGATGAGAGGCATGTTAGCAGATTTAAAATGAGATGCTCAGAGTGACATCAAAGCGATGAAACACCAAGATCATGGGCTCTCTTGGCCCTTGGAGGTCAGTGTGGCCAAAGTAATCAGGAAAGCTTCTCCAAGGGGGTGGGGTTGAAACAGCAGAGGGGAGAGGAAGGCTTTTTGGAGGGTAGAGTAGTTGGGCAAGGGCTTGGTAGTGGGACTGTGTGTGTGTGTGTGTGTGTTGGGCTTGGGGGCTATGGAGGAAACCCCGGCTAGCATGCAAGAAGCTTCCCAAGGTATGCTGACCTGTGCCCCACCCCGTGGGGTGCGGTGGGTGGGGTGCTGGGGCTGGCTGCCCCCTGCTTGCCCGGCCGGGGCTAATTTTGAGCTGGCTGCTCCGGTTATAGCCTTTGGGACGCCGTGAAGGTGGAAATGTGCTCCTAGAACCGGAGCGGCAAATTATGCCCGAGTCCCAAAGGGGAACGTGTAATTTCGGAAGCTGGACCAGATCTTTGGAGCACTATGTTTAGCTTTATTTTTTTCTCCCTCTTGCTCTGGTGAACTGCCGGTTTCCCTCTCACCTTTCTAAAAACGAACCATATTAAAAATAACAGTAAGTCTTCTGTGAGGTTCAGCATGAGAATAGGAGGGGGCAGAGCTGCTACTTGGCCCGGCCATCTCTGGGCAGCTGGGGGTTTCACATGGAGTTCATCCGGTCTGTTCCGGGGTCACACCACACCCACCAACATGTGGCCAACCTCTCCCCCCACCCCCCAGCTATCCAGTGGCCTGGCTGGGTGCCCATGGGCCCTTCTGCTTTCCTGCCCAGCTCTGACTCTGACCTGCCCTGAGGACTAGTCCAGGGGAGGCGAGGATTCCCTCAGTGCCGTCTCTTCCCAGGGCAGGGGGGAGTCTGTAGTTGCCAGGTCCCCCAGTTTCTAGCAGGTTTCACTGGCCCAGCCTTCCTGAGCCCTTCCTGTGAGCACGTCTCCCAGGCTCTTCCTGCCCAGGAAGGGAGGTTGGCTGGGCCTGGCCTCCTCTAGACTCCCCAAAGCCCCTGCTCAGGCGCGAAGGAAGAGGGGGTCTACCCCTGGGAGCCCCGGGTCCTGCCCTACGTTCCTGGCCTGAACCTTCCCTCTCTCTTGCATGTGCTGTGCTCCTTCGTTCCTCCACCTCTTGGCACTTGCTAGCCCCCCCCCGCCCCTGCCTGCAAAGCTTCTCCTGGCCTTGTCCACTAGACGGGTGCTCATCCAGGGAGGGTCCCATCTCCGGGGCTGTTGTAACGGCCTCTGCAAAAGCCACCCACCTCCAGTCCTGACACCCAAGGACCCTGGACCCTGTGGCCCAGGGACTCACCTATAAAACATGGATTCACAGCCACAGAAGATGGCAGGCAAGGATCTGGTGCCAGAAAAGGATGCAGAAAACTTTCTGTAGCACAGAGAGCATCCAACTCTTAGAGCCGCTCTTGTATAGGGTTTGGGGGAAGCATGATGCCCTGGCTCTTGTCCTGGAGGAAAGGAGACCCAGAAACCTGCACTAGCTTAGGAACTGTGCCCAAGCAGGTGTTGGGGTAGCTCAGATGTCAGAAGAATCCCTCAGGGATGACGAGGTTTAGAAGGAGGCGGGGCGTATGTAAGCGTGGCATCGAGTCCATGGCCAAAGGCAGTGGGAAAGTGGGCAAGATGTAGGCATTGGCTGATTGGCTTCCTGTGCCTCACCTGTGCCAGGTGTGCATGGCCTTTATCTCATCGGCACGTACAACTGCCGTGTGAGGTCAGATGCTTGGCCAAGGCATGCAGTGGCTACAGCAATGGGGCCAGGATTTGAAGCCAGGCTTATTTAACTCCAAAGCACACGTTCCTCCCACAACGTCACAGCTTCCCCGGAGGGAGAGCAGAGGGTGTTCGGTCGTGGGCAATGCTTCCTCCGGGCTCTCCGGCCTTGCCTGAAGTGGTTTCTCTAACCGTGTTGCTAACCAGCGTGTTTAATTTGTAGCTTGCAGACGGTCTGTCGGGTTCGGCCCCCACTAACATGGCATCTTCTCCATCCAGTCCTCATGTATGTATTATTTACCTATTTGTGGGTTCCTCGATTTCCCTGGGGGGCTGGGAATGGGGACGGGATGAGGAAGGGGGAGCACAAGGGAGGAAAGGAAGGAATTATTTCCTGAGCTCCTGCATAAAACAGTTATCTGTCCTCTTCCGTGATGGAGCAGGTGGGGAGAAAGCAGAAGGAAGATTCGCAGACACCGACATCCCTGAGTTATCTCTCAGTGCATGCTGGGATTTTCCTTAATGCCCTTTACTGCATGAGGACTGGGGGTATGGTGCGGTTGGGGTTGCATGAACCCGTGGAAACAGGGAAGTCTCTAGGTTAGACCCTGAATGCTGGGACATGGGGCACGAGAAGCCTGTGTGGACAGCAGCAGTTTGACTTTCTCTGCCCCCCCCCCCCCCCGAGGCATGAAGGGTGTGTGTGACCCAGGAGCCCTGGCTGTCCCCAGTAGCCTCTTCTGAGAGGTCTGCGGGTGCCCACGGTCTGCTCCTGCACTTCCCAGCAGGGCCACTTCTTTCCTACCTGCCACCTTGGTGATTGGGGATCCTTCCAGGAAGAGGACTTTGGTGTCTGGCCTTCCGCATACACTCATGACATCCCACACTGAGGGAGCCCCTGAACTACAGGGGGTGCAGAAGAAATAGAACCTGCCAAAAGCTCAATTCCATTCATGGTGGCAGGGGAGGCATTGCTGTAGTGGGTGTTTTAGGAGAAGCCAATCTCTTTTTTAGATTTTTCCCCCCTGATTTATCCATTGTAGAAGCTATAGACAACACAAATAGGTATCAGGCAGAAAATTGAAGCCACTTGTATTCCTGCCAGTTGGAGACAAGTACCATTAAGGTTATAATGTGCCTATATTTTTGGGTATTTTTTATAAACATATTTTGTTTTTAACAAAATGGAATCATATTGTACTTTTTAATAATCTGCTTTTTTTAATACTTAAAAGTATATTGTGAATGTTTTCCCATATCTTTACATTCTTTTAAAATATGGCAGCATGTCATTTCATTATATGGACAGTCATAAAGTTTTAACTTCTGCTCTATCATTGGATATTTCCCCCCCTAATTTCTACTATTATTTTATTTAATTTAGCGGGGTTATTTTTAATTTACTTTATATCGGTCCAGCCCATTTTTATTCCTATATGTTTTTTAGCCTTTGTTGCTAAGTGGAATATCTTTTTTGTAATGACTTTGTCTAACTGGTTATTGCTGGGATATAGGAAAACAATATTTTTATTTGTTTGTTTTGAAGTATAATCTTTATTAAGCTTCTTCATTAGTTCTGACAGTTGTTAATTGATTCTGTTGGGTTTATCATGTAGGTAAGATTGTTTTCTTCAAACAATAATAAATGCCATCTTTTTTCTAATTTATACTTTATTCCTTTTTCCAAAATAACATTTGGTAATTGAGATGCAAATGTATTTAGTTACTGATTCTAATGAGAAGGCCTCTACCATTTTCCCATTAATTATGATAATGATTGGTAGTTTCAGATAGATATTCTTGATTTTATTAAGTTATGCTCTTTATTATTAGTTTACTGATAGTTTAAGATCACCACTTTCTTACTGATAGGCACAGAAGTTTAATTTACCTAATGCTATTTGGCATTTATCAAGTTGATCATTTTGTTTCCCACTGTTTCATTGATGTAATGTACAATTGTCCTGCATTCCTGGAGTAAACCCAAATCGGTCAGTTGGTGTTAGTATTATAGTTACTGCAACTAAAGTCCTCTTATCTAATTGATCAAGGAAGGTAGGTGATTGGCTAATTGAAAAAATTGATTCAATAGGACTCATTAAAAGTCATATATAGGCACCATAAACATTTAATTTCTAGCCGTATCCATGTATTTTCATTTGTCAGTTATTTGACACGTGCCAAGGCCTCTTGGAATTTGGATTTGCTATTTGAGTATGGTTATTCTTCTGGTATAAACCACAATCAAACTGCATTACCTGTGATTTTTCCTTTAGGTTTATTGAAGTTTGATGCGATCTTAAGAATACCTGCAAAAAATTTGTGTTGGTCCTTTTAAAGTTTAAGATCCCCTCCTCCCACCTTTTAAAAATCCCACTTATCTTCAACTTTCATCATTAAAGACAACAGCATTAAATTAGGTTCCATAGATATATGCCCTTTCTTTTTTAATTCAAATTTTATATGTTTTTGTAATACTTATGCATTGATCTAATTACCATATTAGTGCAACTGGCATGAACTGGTTTAAGAACAAGCATAGTTGATTCTTGGTCAACATACAGGTCCTCTGCTTTGAGCTGCAGTGGACATTCTAGATGAGCGGCAGGTGTTCAGCTGGCTCTGGCCCACAGTCAGTAGACTGTTAGTGAGAGAATGGATAATGTTTATTAATTTATTAAAAGGAAGTTTGTGACTAGAACTTCTAAAAGGTTTCACTGAGTTAGACTTGCTATTACTTATTTAAAATTCTTATGTCTCTATCAATAAGTCTATGTTTAGTTTATTTTTCTAGGCTTTGATATCAGGGTTATAATAGTTTCATAAAATATTTTTTTGTGGTAGACTCATTTTCTGTGCTCTTGAACAGTCTCTATGACATTACAATGGTTATTTCTTAAAGGGTTGATAATACATTTGTGCCACTCTATGAATTTGAATTATGCAAGTGGCAAATTACACGATACAAATATTTTAATAGTCTTGCTTGTGTACAAAATATGTAATGATACAAATCAACCTAAATTTTAAAAAATGATTAACAGTTACATAATTTAAAAGGTGGTGGCCAGCCCAGCCTGCGTGGCTCAGGAGTTGAGTGTTGACCTATGAACCAGGAGGTCTCAGCTTAATTCCCATCAGGGCATATGCCCTGGTTGTGGGCTTGATCCCTGGTGTGGGGCATATTCCTGGCGTAAACCCAAACTGGTCAGTTGGTCTTGGTATTATAGTTATTGCAACTGAAGTCTTCCTCTCTGAAATCAATAAAAATATATTAAAAAAAATAAAGGTGGTGACCAGGTGAATTGTGTTTATAGTTTAGCTGGTAAATAGGATATCCACATGATCTTTTCTGGAAAATGGTGTTATATTATGTGAGTTCTGAATTATATCTTATATAATTGTATAAGATGCATCAATAAGATAAGAAAAATAAACAATAAAAAAGGAATAAATATAAAAAGTACACAGAAGAATCAAATCTGAGCTTAATCACAAATTACATGAGTCAATCACAGGAATGCATATCTTGTGTAATTGTGGAAGATACATAGACTCTGTACTCCTTTGTCACATTGGGCCCAGCACCTGTTGGGAAGGGGATTCTTTGATCACTTTCTACTTTTTAGTCAATTAGTGGCTTAGAAGTTCACAGATATTGCCTATTAATACACATGATAACAATAGAAGAAGGACTTTAATATATGTTCTGTTTTCCCCCCTCATTCCTAATTTTTTTATTTGTGTTTTTATCTTTCTTTTTTTGCTATTTGTTTTTATCTTTCTTACTAGGCTTAATAGCATTTCATCTACTTTATAGTTGAACCATTAACCTTATTTCTCTAATTTGTAGACTTAAGTCATTTTAAGCATATATATATATATATATATATATATATATATATATATGATGTCTTGGGCTATTACTTTATCTCTCTTTCTTGCTTCAACAATTGTTTTAAAAGGACAAATTTGTGCATATTTTCTTCTAAGAATTCTAGAGTTTTGCTTTTACATACTTAAATCCTTAATCCCTCTGAATTGATGTGAGTAAAGTGTGAAGTGGTGACTAGATTTTTATTTTTTCCCACATAGATAGATAACCAGTGAATTAATATAATTACAGAATGACCTCTCTGGTCTCATTGATCTATAAATGATAGCTGTGCCATGTATTAGGTTTCCATTTAAGTGTGAGTCTGTTTGTGGGCTCTCTAGTCTGTTCCACTGGTCTATTTGTCCTTCCTGGTACTAATATTCCACTGCCTTATTTATTACAGCTTTGTAATAAACCTTGACATCTGGTAAAGGAAATACTGCACCTTGCTCATTTTCAGGAGTGTTATTGTTCTTCTTGTCCTTTGCTTCTTTACCTCAATTTTGAAATCAGCTTGTCAACTTCTTTAAAAAAAAAAACAAACTGTTGTGATTTGTGAGTGAGTTACAGTGAATTTCTAAGATAAATTTGTGGAGAGTTGACATTTTTATAATATTTTAACAATGAACATGATATATTTAATGTCTCTCCATTTATTTAGATCACCTTTAATTTCTGGTACTATTTTTGTTAGATTTAGTTCTAGCTAGTTTATTGCTTTTTTTTACTTGGGCTTTTTGAGGTACATTTTAAATTATTTTTTGGACTTGTATATAAATGAAATTAATTCTCATATGCTGGTATGATATTCAGAAACTTTATGGAATTCCCCTGTTAATCCTACTGATTTGAGGATTCTTCTGGGTTTTCCGTGTAGCAACTCATATAATTTGTGATTAATGACAGATTTGATTCTTCTGTGTTCTTTTTCTTTCTTTTTCTTTTTTATTGCTTAATTTTCTTGTCTTATTGTATTGGCTAGGACCTTCAGTTTAATATTCCAAGTACTGATAATAGAGAGTTTACTTATCTGTTTTCAATTTAAAAGCGCATGTTTTTAAGTTTCACCAATGAGAAATGATTACTAGTTAGCAAGGAATTTTTATCAAAAATGATGTTAACTTTTATTAAATGTTCTTTTTGTATCTGTTGATAGAGTAAATGGGGAATATGTAATATTTGAAAAGATTGAGAACTATCCAGAACGAATGAAAGAAAAACAAACAACAGTCCTCAGATTTAGGAGGACGAGAGCATGACGGAGGCCAGAGATAGTGAAATCATGCCTTCCAAGTGCTGACAGAAAATAGGTGTCAGTGAAGCTGGTATTTATTTCCAAGCTAAGGGTGAAATAAAAATATTTTCAAACAATAATTTTAAATGGAGAAATTTTACAATGAGCTGACTCCAATTAAAGGAATTTCTGTAGGCTCTACTTCATGAAGAAAAACGATGATACCAGGAGGAAGACTGACCTATGAAAAGAAATAGTAACTGTGGGTTACTATGTACTAGAAAAAGTGATTACTTAAAAGACAGTGCTTCAAAAACGTAGTTTATAAAGGCAGAACTAAAATATTGAATGCAAGTTTGTGACTTGGTAGATGACTGGAGTTGAATTGGTAGATGATGCAGGCTATATTTCCTTCAGGACTGCAAACTTGATTTCTTGTCTGTGGTATCTCTTCAGACTTCCTATGCATATAAACAGAGTCATTGTTTTCTTCTGTTCTTTCACTCAGTTCTTTAACAAACCAGTTGTCTTAATCCTCATACTGACTCCCTTGTTTTGAACCGCAGTCTCTTCTTTCTGTCTATTCCTACCGAGGGAAGTCCTTGCTTGTCAAGTCCTGGGAACTCAGATGGCTTATGCCCATTAGTGCATGGGCTCCTTCTAATCTCCAACTTAGATAAAAGGAAGGACTCAGCCAAAGGCTGCTGTATTTTTTGATTGGCCAGTTAGGACTTCAGTAAGGTGGAGACATAGGAAGGAAAGGGGTGGGGGGAGATGAGATACACATCGATTGGTTGCCTCCTGCACACACCCAACCTGGACTGGGGATGGAACTTACAACCCAGGTGTGTGCCTTTGATCAGGAGTCAAACCCATGACCCTTCAGTGCTTGGGCGGACGCTCTAACCACTGAGAATACTGGCCAGGACCTATAGGAATCTTTAAAATAAAGGACTCTCTCCCAACAGATCCACAGTCTTGCCTCAGTGGATCCTTAATCTGTGGCATCAGACCTTAACCTGAAGGGTCAGTTTTCTTAGGGCTGGATACATATTTCTTTAGTCAAACTGAGGTTGCCAGTTTATGAGATTACAGTGAGAAATACTTCTGCTTAGGGGATGTGACCTTGGATAGAGGTCCAGCTGTGGTCTCTCTATAGGCTTAGCAATTGGGAAGACAAATTGGGATTGGGAATGAGTGAGGAATCAAAATGAGGAGAGAGAATTCAGTGATTTGAAGTTTGATGGCAGCGGACCAAGATGGGTGAATACATCTACTTTTAAAGGTGGAGACAGCTTTAGTCCCTAAGCGGGTGCCCCCTCTCCCCCGGTGGTGCCGATGTGAATGTCTCTCAACAGTGAACCCTTACTCCTCTTTCCCTCTGTTTTCAGGACTGACCAATCCCTTCTTTCCTCAAACACATTCTTTCTCTAGATGTATGAATACAATCTACTCACTTAGGGTTAAGGCTCAGTGTAGGAGCCATTCTTCCCGGTGAGATGATTTTGCCTCTCCTTGCTTTGAGCCAGGATGCATTGCTTTCATGTTCTAATTCCCGAAGGACAGACCCATTTACCTTAATTCCAAGTTTCAGGGGGAATGCCTCAGCGCAGCTCCTGAGTACTGACAACAATTTATCTAAAGACTTTGAAGCAAAGGTTTTCTGAGCAAAGGAATCAATTACAGGGTGTGGCTCCTAAGTGAGGAAGCATTTCTAGAGGCATCCAAGGCGGTTTGTCTCATGGTTGCACCCCTGAACTCAAGAGCTTAAAGCAGAATATTTGAACGTCAATAACGTCGGTGTTTTTACCTGTGCTTTGGTATATATCAGTTGTGCTAATGAGGAATATACTTATCTTCTTGAAATGGGTTTCTTAAGGACATGTTTTTTGGCAATATTGGGTTAGCAAGTATTACTATATGTGCTTGAAAGTAACAAAACTGTACTTCTTTAAAAATATCTCCCGTTCAGATGTGTTGCCAGTGCAGCCTGGCCTCCCCCCACTCCCATTAGTTCTGATTAGGGAGGGTTGATGCCTGTCACTGCGTGTGATCTGGACCTTCCTTTGTGAGTCATTCCTTCTCTCATTTTCTCAGAGCAAATACAAATCGCCCATCAAATGACAAGTGAAGGCACCGGGGAGGCAAGGGGAGGGAAATCAGAGCCGAAATCTGTTAGCTATTTGGAGTAATTGGTTATTTGCTGTGTTTGCTGGTTGGGAAGCAGAGCACATACTTTACGGTCTCTCCTGTTACGGGGGCTGGAGTCACCCGCCGATATTGGATCCTTGTTGCCGGAGCCCTTGGCTCATGGCGCCTTTCCCCTGCTTGGCATTCCTGTGGTCTCCTCGGGGGTGCACCCCTCCTCCCTGGATGCACACTGCAGGGGAGACAGCCCGGGGTGAAACTTGTCTGGCAAACTCCAGAGCCTCCTCAGGCAGGAGGAGGCCCCGGTCCCCTCCGACCATTGGTCCTTGCCTTTGTCTCCACCCTGCCATGCTCCCTTCTTCCTGAGAGGTCTTTCCCCTCGTCGATGAGGGACCTGTGTTCCCACCTAGAGGAAAAAGATTCTTTTCTTCCCAGAAGGAAAGTCTCAGCTTTTCTTGGAAATCTTACAGTACAAGAAGTTTTCTCTGAAGTCTAATTTTTTACCCCTATTTTACCCCTATTGGTCCTGTCACCATTCTTGTCCTACCCCTGCCCCCTATCTTGGGTCAGAACAGTGTGTGGGACTCGTTGCTGAGTGCGGGTCCTCTTGAGGATGCTCAATGAAGCTCACTCACTCACCCAGTGTCTTCCACACCTCTCTTACATTCGCCGAGGCATGGGGAAACCATACTGAATTAACAGCAAGTTCAAAATACAAGTATTTAAAAAGTAATGTGATGTGTGTGTGTGTGTGTATGTGTGTGTGTGTGTGTGTGTGTGTGTGTGTGTATGGAAACACACACAGTAACTAGGAGGTCGGTTGACTTTGGCACATAGTAGGTGCCCCCCAAATATTTTTAAAATTGAATTTAACATAGTTAAGATTGGTGTCTATAGTTTGATGAATGCTTCTGCAGTTCTGGGAAGGCCTTCAAAAATAGTTTTTCTCTGAAGCAGATTGTTGGAACTCTTGTTAAGCAAAATTGTCTACATAAGCAGAATGAAGGTAAGGTAAGCTTTGGCCCAGGCCCTATTGGAATCATCTCAGGTTTTGAATTAGTGATGTCTCATTGCTTTCTTCCTAAGTGTGAAGATTCTGATGGGATGCTTTTCATTCAACCTACTGGATAGATTCCATTTTTCTGGGCTTTCTGCGTGGGGATATGTAGTCACTCTGTCCTCCGAGGACCAGGTCATGGATCCATATATACACCTTAGGCTCCTGAGTTGGGAAGGGGACGGTGAGCTGGGATTTCTCACAGGCTTCCCCACTCCATTTGGGTCCCCCATCTGGAACAGGCCAATAGTCAAATTGACCCTTCTCTGCTCACCATCTGCTTGACTTTGCTAGATTTCGGGCACATTTATTCACTGGGCCTTTTGGAAGCAATTCAGCGTTTTGGTTAAAGGTCTTCCCTTCCTCCCACCTCTGCTGGTCCAGCTTGAAGTAAGAGTAAGCAGAGCAATGATCCCCCTTTGACAGACATGGGGGCAGGACTGCGAAAGTGTCAACAAGAGGTTGAAAGCCCAGTGTTCCACTTGTGGAAATAATTAAGTGATTTTTGTTATGGGTGTGTGGAGTTCTGCTGAATCAACATGGTAGTTGGCTGTGGGCATATGTTTGTGTGGTTTGAGGGGGGCATGAGAGGCTTAGTATGCATGGGGTGAGGTAGGTTTGAAATTGGGGTATCTGCATATCTGGGAGTTTGTCTGATCTGCATGTAGAAATGAGTACTTGTATGTTACGTCTGTGTTTGTATTAGTGTGCACATGAACAAGTAGGCTCAGTTTCATAAGCCTTAGGACATTAATGAAAGAATTAGAGGAATCATCATATCATTATGTCAGGTATGCAAATGTGGAGCCATGGGGCAGCAGTATTGGGCATCAAAGTGATGATATTGGCGATGTCACCAAGAGCATTTATCATGGTAAACATTACTGGTCTCAGAATATCTTTACAGACATCAACTCAGGGCCTCACAATAACCCCAGTGTTGGGTTGTTATGTCATTACCATCTTGATGATAATGATCTGTGCTATGAGAGAAATTCCTTTCAACACAGTCTAGATGTCTATCTCTGGGTTGACATAGGCAACGAAGGCCTGCTTAAATTTTTTTTTTTTTTTTAAAAAGGACTTATGTTTTAGAGGTGGGTGTATAGTTCAATGTAGTGACCCAAAGTTTAACATTATGACTTTGGTGAGAAATACATTTGACCAAGAACTTTTCTCTTTGATTCAAGTGGTCATCACAAGTGCTATGACCCCTCTCCTGTACTTTCCTCCCTTCTCAGAAAGGCAGGCTTAAATTATTGTTGTCAGTTTTGCTGCCCATATTCATAAAACGTGTTAGGCCCACTGAATGAAGACGGGAAATTAAACCTTCGGAATGTGCTGTGCTGATTTGGGTCTTCGGAGGGATTAGAGTGCCCATTAGATTGGATCAGGGTTGGAGAAGCATGTCTTTGTTACATGGCTCTGGTTGCTCAGGAACTGAATGTTGGTTATTAGTTGAAATTGGAGAGGCTGCCAGTCCGTGCCTTGATCAGACTTTTTTGCTTGGCCGGCTGAACGATGAGGAACCTTGAACCTTGAACATGGGAAAATAAAGTTTTAATGATCAGACTTCTTGCCAAAGCCCGAGATGACACTTCAACAATCAAGCCTTTTGCATTTGTTTCTTCCCCTTGCCATGGTCTAAGAGTGGATGCCTAGTTATTGCAAAATGAGGTCATGGACACACTTGGAATGAGAAAACATGTGACCCTTTTGGAGTTTTGGGTTATGGGATTACAGTAACATCAGAGGGTTGGTTGGCTTTGGCACACCTGGGTTAAGACCTGGAAGGGCTGTCCTCTTTCCACGGGGCTCATTGTTATGGCTAAGCTAACTTATTCTTGGACTTATTGAGAAAGAGCAGGAAGAAGCAGGCTTGAGATAATTTCATTGGAAGTCAGATTAGTGAAATAGCAGAAATATTGTTCCCCCCCCCCTTTTTTTTTTTTTTTTACATTTTTAAAATCCTCACTTAAGGATATTTTTTTCTGTTGCTTTTAGATAGAGTGGAAGGGAAGAGGGGGGGAGTGAGGGAAGGAGGGAGAGAAAGAGAGAGAGAGAGACAGAGACAGAGACAGAGACAGAGAGAGACAGAGAGAGACACGGAGAGATGTGAGAGAGGCACATTGATTGGTTGCCTCCTGCATGAGCCCCGACCAAATTGGAGAATAAACCTACAACTGAGGTATGTGCCCTTGACCTGGAATTGAACCTTTGACCCTCCCAGTGTTTGGGCTGATGCTCTAACCACCTAGCAAAAGCAGCCAGGGCAGGAATGGTATTTTTTTAAATTATATTTTTATTGATTTCAGAGAGGAAGGGAGAGGCAGAGAGAGATGGAAACTTCAATGATGAGAGAATCATTGATCGGCTGCCTTCTGCATGTCCCCTACTGGAGATTGAGTCCCCAATCCCAGCATGTGCCCTTGATTGGAATTGAACCCAGGACCCTTCAATCCATAGGTCAATGCTCTATCAAATGAGCCAAACCAGCTAAGGCAGAATGATATTTTCAAGTCACACTTGTGAGTGTGCTAAAACCTTATTTTTTTATAATTCAATTTAATATCTCTGGTGAGTTCACATTTTTCCCAATGGCTGAAAAGTCCTGGTATTCTTCAACAGTGAAGATTTATTTAATCTTATTCAGTTTTGGGCTTTTACTCCTTGTCATCTCCTCAGGAGGCGGTTAAATTCTGTATTGGGCTTCCATCATGCCATGACTTCCACAGGGGGGGATTCCTGGTCACCAGCATGTGTCCTCTCTGGACCTATCGATTTCCACTGATTTCTCTGCACATGCACCACACAGTCTTGTCATATTGGTCATAAGACCTTTCCAGGTTCCCTTGTTCTCTCTCTCTCTCTTGCCTCACTTTCAAGCCCTTGTGGAGAGCATGGTACAATTTGGCAACTCTTTCATGAACTCTGGGATCCACAGGAAATGACAAAGGCAGCCATTTTCTGTCAAATGCTCCATGCCCTAATTCCTCTGGCAACTTCTTGGTGGCTGCTGTTTACTAGACCCCCCACATTTATGGAGGAATATTTTCCATATACATCTTTGGGCTAACCTAGAGGGGCAGGATATGGGGGTGCCTTATCAGAAACCATCGCAAATCTCTAGTTTTGCTTCTTCTTCCCCACCCCCACCCCCAACCCCGCCTACATTTTCATCTCGCCTCTTTCTGGTGGGAAAACTGGCTGGACCAAACATCCTTTTAAGCCTATTATTTTAATGGCATGTCATCTGCTTTTGGAGATCTAAAAGCCAAGGATCACCCATCCTCCTGCTAATTAGGCATTCATATATGCACCAGTTATTCACTGAACTCCAAATATGTGCCAGGCAGTGTTCTAAGTCCTGGGGACATAGTGTTAAAAAGATAAAAATCTCTGCCCTATGGGGAAGGAGGCACAATAAACAGAAACCTAAGTAAAATATATTCAATGTCAGATGATGTTGGTTGTGAGGAGAAAAAGCAAGGAAAGGGGACTAGCACTTGCTGGGAGTCATGATTTAAAATATGGTGAGTAGGAGGGTAAAATAGATTACAATTAAGTCAAGACTTGGAGAGGTGAAGAGGGCACTTATGGGTCTATCACGGGAATAGACTTCCTGCCATGGGAAGAGCATGCAGGTGCTGTAATTTTGAAGGACAAAGGAAGGCCACTGTGGCTGGAGCAGCATGAGAAAGGAAGAGAGGGGGAGGGCATGCGATCAGGGAGGAGTGAAAGCCTCGCCATGACGGACTTGTTGTAACGGCTTTAACTTTATTCCGAGGGAGTTGGCAAATCATTGGAGGGATTTGTACAGCGAGGTGACATGTTCCAATGTGTGTGGCTGTTGTGTTGAGCTAGATCTGGCAGCTAAGGTGAAAGCAAGGAGGCCAGTTAGAAGACGGATGCAGTAATCCAGATGATGGGAACTAGGGGACAAGTGGTTTGATTCTGAATGTGTACTGAAGATGCTGCCAGGAGGATTTGATGATGGATTGAATGTGGAGCGTGAAGAACAGGGTTCCGAGATGACTGCTTTGTTTTTGGCTTGAACATCTGGAAGGAAGAAGTGGCATTTATTTACAAGAGGAAGACTGTGGAAGGAGCAGGTGGGTGGAGGATGATCAGAAATTGGATTCTGGACATGGTGCATTCGAGAAATTTAGTGTATGTCCAGTGGGATACCTACTGTAGGATATATATGTGAAATAGGCAGCTGGAGTTCAGAGGTGTCATCTCAGCTGGAGAGAGCTCAATATGGGGTTCATCAATGTGTGTGAGATTTGAAGATGTAAGACCCGAGGAGAACCCCAAGGGAGTGAAAGTGGATGGGGAGGACTAGAGGTCTGATCAGGGAGGAGCACTGAGACCCTCAGAGGATCAGAGGGTGAGAGACAAGGAGGAATTAGCAAAGACTTTGAAGGCATGGCCAGTGAGATGGGAGGATCACTGTGCTCTCCTAGGCAAGGGGTGGGGAGATGGATAGTTCAAGGACAGAGGAGTGACTGCCTATATCAAATACAGCTACTAGATTGATTATGAGGCCCGAGCGATTGCCTGATGCTATTAAGCACAATGCTGACTATTCCTTTAAGATATTCTTATGCTAAGAAAGCTTCATTTAATTCTTAATTCACTGAGAATTTCATTTAGGAATAACTGAAACATTTTATCACCCCTGCTTATTTTGTGCATGTTATGAATTAGGGATTGACAAACTTTTTCTTAAATGGACAGATAGTAAATATTTTAAGCTTGGGGACATAAAGTGTCTGTCACAGCTACTCAACTCTGCCTTGTAGCTGAAAAGCAGCCATAGGTAATATTTGAATTATAAAACCAGATGGCAGGCCAGTGGGCCACAGTTGCCAGGTTTCCGTTATAGATAATCAGGTGGGTTCTCTCTCCTTACTCAGTGATATTGAGGCACTCCTACATTCTGGAATAGTTCAACATGACCATGTCAGAGTTACTGCAGTAATCTCTTCGTTAGTATTTTATTTAAGATCTTTACATCTTCACTCGGGAATAGGACCCCCCCCCAAAAAAGAAATGAATGGGGAAACTTCATATTGTTTCTATGCTATGCAACAAAGAATGATTTATTAACACTGATAGGATTTTACCCCAAAGAAACCATCTTGGCTTGGTGTGTGTGTGTGTGTGTGTGTGTGTGTGTGTGTGTGTGTGTGTTTAAGTAGTTCTTTGATATCTCTTTCACCTTCAGGTTTACTACTGATTTCTTCGTTTTCTATGACTTTTGAATCAATTTTGGCAATTTATATTTTTCTAGAAAATCATCCACTTCATCTAGATTTTCCAAGGTTTTTTCATTGATTTGGATATGGTAAACCTCTTAATGTTTCTATTCTCCTCAATTTTTTTTATTTTATCTTCCTGATTTCTAATGGTATACCCATTTTTTAAATAATAGACTTGATAAATGCTTATTTTGTTGATCTTTCAAAAGTTTTCTCTGGGATTTAATTGTTAATTGTAATAGCCTTTTTCTTTCTACTATATTAATTTCTACTTGTCACTTTCAATTTTTGATCTTACTACTTTTCTCTTTCTAACTTCTTGAGTTATCAGATGATTTATTTTCATTCCTTCTGTATAAAAGCAAAAATATTTTAGACTGAATTTTCCTTTGAGTTCATACTTGGATACCATTCACAAATTTGGGAATATAGCCCTCTCACTGTTGATATTTTCTATGTATTTGATTTTAGTTGTGGTTTTCTCTCTGACTTAAAAGGGTTTTAAGAGTATGCCTTTAAATTTATATGGTTTGGGATTTTTAATTTTAAAATTTCTTATTAGTTTCCAGTTTTATTGCATTATGATTAGAGAGTGTGATTGATAATGGTTCATTTTTGGACTCCATTGAAATTTGCTTTGTGGCTTTTAATTTTTCTAAGAGCTCCATTGATGCTGGACAAGAAGGTATATTTTCTGTGTTTAGATTACATAATGTTTGTCTATTTAATTGATACTGTTCATGGTATCATTCATATTCTTCGTCTCCATATTCTTTTTAAAAATTTACTTGATTTTTCAAGACTGAGGAAAGTTCAATAACCTCTCTGTAACTGCTGTGTTAATGTCATTTCTTTGTACAAAACACACTGGTTGTTGCCTATTTATGCCTGACTCTGAGCCTGAGTCATCCACCCAAATCTTTAAGTATTAAGTATCTGGGCTGGAGAAGAAAATAAATACTGAGGAGGAATAAAAAAGCTAAATGAAATTCCATTCTAACCATTTCATATGTGTACATGTGTGTATTTGGGGGGGTTGTATATTTACATTTTAGCATATATATCCCTTGGGCATGCCTGTATAACTATAGTGTTCCATGTGTTGGTGATTGTTCGAGTTTGACATGTATGTCTGTATATGTTTATATATCCATAGTATCTTTTTCTTTAAATTTAACTTAAAACATCAGGGCTAAGGTCTGTTTTGCCCTATGCCAGCTTTTTCAAGAGTGGTTACAAGTGAGAAAGCTCTGCTACCTTATGTCTTAACACATCTGACTTTCTTTTCCTCTCTTCTGGCTACAGAAGCTCCTCCTGGTGAGTTGTTCAAATAGTGGCTCTCTGCAGACCCACCCTCGCTCCAACACCCGCTCTCTGTGCTGTGTATCTGGGAACCGCATTCTGGCCACACAGAGGGTGTTAGGGCTATACTTTGAGGATGGGTCAGATGCTGAGAACCTCATTCCACCCTTTCCCCATTGTGCCTGTTCAGGTTCCTGCAGCCTTTCTTCAGGTTGTGCTCACCTTTAATACGCCAGAGCTCAAAGGACTGAGCATTGGTTTAAAGGGGGCCAATAACACTTCCAGACACTCGATGGCAGACATTCAGTTCGTTTTATAGAATCAGAGGGAGGTCCTGGGAAATTTCCTGACTCACCCCTTCATATGGAGGAGAAAAGGGAGTCCCAGATGGGCTCTCTTTACACCTTGTCCTTGGCCCTTCCCACGGAACCGGTGAGCTTTAATGGTACTCACAGGCACAGACCATGTGCCCGGCCCCTGGAGATTTTGTGGGGAGGCCTGGGGAAGAGTGACCATCCCACCTTCAGGAAGGTTGCTGACTCATTGAGTGACAACACACATGTAGACAGGATGCAGCTGGAGGTGTGTTCAAGACACAAGAGCTAAACGGTCGTGTAGGCACAGCATGTACAGGAGACCTGTGTGTACCATACATAACAGGCTTGTCTACCTTTCCTTACAAGTGTGAGTACCTGGAGAAAGGACAGGGCAGAGAGTGGGTTGTCACAACCTCCCTTTCTTCTCGCCAAATTTCTCTCATGTAGCATAATGCCTTTGGAATAATGGGCACTTAGTATTTGTTGATTTTCAAGGTTTTGATCTTGATTTGACCTTGGAGAGGCTAAGTTCCGGTATCTGATACTTTCCTTTTTTTTCTGGGGTGGGGGTGGGTGCAGGATAGCTCTTTGGGGATCTGAGTTATCCTGGGTCTATTGCATTATATTTATAAATAAGACATTATTGACATTTCCCCCAAAGAGTTACCCTATGTAACCGTCACATTTTAGCCTCAGGTGATTTATGCCCACTTCCCAGAAAGGAAAAGGGAGACCGGAAAGCTTAACAGATCCACACAATGAATGGGGGACAGGGCCCAGGCTAGAGTTTCTGCCTCTTATGCACCAAGCAGGTATTCAAACCTTTTTTTTTTTCAGTCTGTTCAGTCTTGGCCCCTGGAGAGTCAGGAAGTTTCAGCTCTCTGCTCCCCTAAACTCACCCCAACAGGGGTGCTTTGAAGTCCAGGCCAACCTGTAGGCCTTGCTAATTGTTCAGTCCAGAAGGACCTTGGCTTGGCAAGATCTGCTTCTGAAATGATGGGTGTCTTTCTACCTGCTCAGGAGGAGGAGTTCATCGATTGGTGGAGCAAATTCTATGCCTCGATCGGGGAGAGGGAAAAGTGTGGCTCCTACTTGGAGAAGGACTTTGACACCCTAAAGGTGAGGCCTCTCTAACGTTCTCTTCTGTCTGTTAGCCATGGCACATGCGATGGGCACGGGAAACACAACCAAAAGAGAATAGATGTATATTTATTTATGTTTGTCTCCTCATTTGGTACCTGAAGGCTGAAGAGTCCAGATGAACTAATTGAGGTAAGGAAGGTCACCTACAGATTTAGAGGAAGAAGTCAACGTGGGCTGGGATAACCCAGAAGGTATTTCTGGAAGAATGCTAGAAAGGACTGAAGTATTTATGGGTGAAATGATGCCTGAGATTTATTTTAAGATGCTCAAAAAAATAATAGTAAGGGGGAAGATGGATGGTATGGGTGGCCCTCTGATAGGTTTTCAAAGCATTAAGAATTATTGAAATTGCAAAATGTTGAAAATTGTTAAAGCTTAGAGATGGGTACTTAGGGATTTGTTATACTGTTCTGTAGCTATTGAAGATATTTGAACTTTTCTATGATAAAATTGTGTGTCAAAGGGAAAAGGAAAGTCAGCTTAAGACTGTTGCTGTGATTATCCTCCACTTATAATTGGGACAGAAATTACCCAGTAAATATAAAAGTGTGGTAAACTCTCTTTCTGTGGAAAGAAGAAAAGAAGCCCACCTATCCAAATAAACAAACAAACAGAGTCCAGAATGAGTCAGAGAAATTCTGATATTTTGAGGAAATTCCAAAAATAGAATTACACTTTTAAAAAAATAGGCAACTTTTGAAAAAGATAACCAGAGGTGATTCAAACTCACGTCCCAAAGGAGTTGTGCAGTGTCCTGGAGAGGGTTGCCAGATACAGTTCAGAATAACCAGTTACACTTGAATTTCAGGTAAACGTAAGCATGCTTCAAATGTTTCAGGAGACAGTCTTATCTAGAATTACTTTTTATTTATTTGAAATACAAATTTAACTGGGTGTCCTGTATTTCCACTTGATATATCTGGTTGCCATATTTATAGAAGGACTGCAAAGGTTGTCAGACACATGGGAGAGGCCCACGGAGCACACTAAAGGGTCTTGGATTTGAGGTTAGTTGGCAGGATAGGTGTCTGGGGCATCCAGGTAACTGCTGGTTGAAAGCCTTTGGTGTGTACTCGGGAGGGCGATTTCACAAGGCGTCAAGAATTGTCTGATATGTTGGAGGCTTATGGGCGAATTGTGTCTGGAGACCTGGATGCACAGAGATGAGGCTTCAGGCAGCAAGCTCTTCATTGACTTGGTAGTTGGGTATGTGAAGTTGAGTAAAGAGGCAGAACTATTTGTGTACCAGGAAAAAGGTTTGACACAGTAGATCTGGTGTGGTTTTACTGTAGCCTTGTCAAGAAATGAGAAAAACCAAGAGAACTCCTGCCAGGGTGGCCCATTATGTTGCCCCCGCTTGCTGCTCCCTCAGATGCCGGATGCTGAATTGGTACTAGGCCTCCAGTTTGACCTCTCTGAGATCTCTGACAGTATCCAAGAGAAAATGGGCTCTCTGAAACTATGCACTCAACATGTTACTGGGTGGAAGGGGCTGGGGGGAGGGGAGAGGGGAAGAAAAAGGAGAGACAGATGTGAAAGAACACTGGTTTTTTAAGGATAAGTAAATAGAAGAAAACCACCACCACCAACATGAGACTGAAAAATAGCCTACAGCAATATAAGAGAGAATGGAGTACACAGTGAGTAAAGAGGAAAATATATTTTGGTAATCATTAGCATAGGGGGAAAACAACAACTCATAGTCTCAATAGCATAAGATAGAGAACAAAATATACAGCAAGAAAGCATAAAAAAATCCCAGTAATCATAGGAAAACATAATAGAAAAAGAATAAAATATATTCATTTTCCTAATAAACAAAAAGAAATTAAACATAACTATTAAGTGATAAGGATTCTTAGAATGTACCAGAAGTCATAGACATGTACTATCTTTCAAAGACATGTCTAAAGCAGTAAAACTTAGAATGGTAAAAAGTAAATATTTAGGCAAACAAAATACGGTCAGTGCAAACAAAAGAGAAAGGGATGGAATTTAAAGTGAAAAGCAAAGGAAACAAAATGGAGTATTTTATATAATTAAAACATGTACATCTGAATGAAAGAAATTTCCAAATATGTTTGCATAAAACAAGAAATATTAGAAATACTTAAAGCAAAAATGATAGAAATATATAAGCTAAATTAAAGTTTAGTGGGGATTTTAATGTACCTCTCTCCTAGACAGATGAAGCAGGAAATAAATAAAGAAATAAAATATTTGAATCACAAAGTAAATGTTTTTAAGCTACATTAAAAGTAGCTTTATAATAGAGAATAAAAATAATTAAAAAATAGAAAATATATTTTTTTTGCTAATGCTCAGAGAACACTTATAAAATTTGATAATATATTAGTTTAGTAATATGTTACCAAAAGCAGAAACCATACAAGACAGATTAAAATGTAATAAGATGAGAAATTAATAACAAAAGTTTAAACAAAAAGACCAACCACTTGGAAATTTAAAAAGTATTTTATTGGAACTTCCAGTATGAACATGGCTGCATACGTCAGCATTTTTCCCCTTTCCTTCTGGAAATCATTCAAACCCACAAACTCCATTTTCAGTAAAAGTTGGAAACAAATAAAATTTGCAGACTCCAAAATACATGTAAGGGTTGTCCAAAGGCAACTGAGATTGGGTAGAAGCCACTCGGCAGTAAATTAAGAGAAGATGCATGGAAATGATGAAAGGTCATAGTGGTAGCAGATCTCAGGAAACCCTGACTCCCTAATAAAAGAATGCTGATAACTATTTAAGGCAGATTATAAGTACATGGGGGCTTATTATCTCTTCTCTTTATTGTTGTGTGTGCTTGGAAATTTCATAACAAATAGTTAAAAAATATAGTTCCTGAAATTGAGGTTTAACCATAAAATATAAAAGTTATATCCCTTGTTCACCACAATGGATATGGGAACTTGGAAGACAGGCTCAGGCTGGTTACAAAAGCCTCTTAGAGCCTATTTGGTTCACAGAAGCTGAGAAGGTAGAGAGAGCTACACAAGAATCACACAGATGGGTCGTATTTGCAGGAAGTTGTCTGCGTCTGTGGTGGAACAAAAGAAAGAATTCATATAGGAAAATCTACCACATTTAGTGACAAGTAATAATAAAAGAAATAACACAGCGTTAATTTTAAAATGCTATGAAAAAAGGAAGAGAAAATTTAAATCATAACTTAACCAAAGGAAGAAGATATGTAACCACCAAAAAAAGTTTGCCAAGGACCAAACAAGATGACATATTTTGCTATAAACTCTTTAGAAATTGGAAATCAGAATACAAAGCAGAAATGAAAGAACTCAAGGGATTGAGATGAGAAGAGATGAAATATGAGCTGATAGGATTCAGGAAAGGAAGAGAAGGAAACACGAAATTGGAAGGAGCCCAAGGCGTAATGTCCACCTTGGAAAACACAGTAAGGGACAAAGAGGACAGAAATGGCGAAAGTAAACACAAGGAAATGCAAATAAAGAAAGAGTTATAAAAAAGAAAGAAAAAATTGCATATACTAGTAGATGTCAAGGAAAGAGATCCAACATTTGCATAATTGGAGCTTCAGAGGAAGACAAATAAAAAAAGAGAAATAAAACAAATAAACACTTAACAGTTTAATAACACTTCACTGAGATAAAAGAATACTTGAATATACATATTAGAATGTCCACTTTGTGTAAGGAAAAATTGACCCAGATTGATCAATACTGAAATGAATCCTAGTATATTGGACTTTAGAGATAAATATAAGTGTAAAAGCAGACTGAACTTATCATATGGCAT